>BPTQ01000003.1:123072905-123197905 GCA_019973895.1 Chrysanthemum seticuspe
ACTTAGTAGAACCAACCCAACAAAAACCTAACTTTTCACTTCAAATAAACCAAAAAGTTCGATCGCTCTTGGCAGCAATTCGCTACACAAGTCGCTAGAAACACAAGTCGCTAAAGAGCAACTCGCTACTGACTAAGTCGCTACCACAAGTCGCTACCCGTAGTGGAGATTCCACTACTTGTCCTTTAACTCGCTAGATCTAACTCGCTAGCTTGAAAAACCAAATAAACTTCACTTTTCAATCCAAAAACAACCCAACCAAGATGATTCAAGCTTACCAAATGAAAACCTAAACACTTTTGATGATTCTAAACATAAAAGTACCAACAAAATTCAAACTTTAACACAAGAGATCAACCAAATGATGCAAAAACCACTAAACTTTTTCAAACTCAAAAACCACCTAAAAACCACTATAAATCCAAAGATGTGCAAGATATGATCTAACCATGGCTCTTGATACCAATTGTAAGATATAACTTTTCACATACACATCAAACCATAACACAAAGTAGCATATAGATGGAATTCTAGAGAGAGAAAGTTAGAGGTTTAGGGAACTTAGTGAGAGAAAGTGAAAGATATTATTATGAGCTCCAACTCTCTACCTTGGAAGGTAGAGAGTATTTATAGCCTTACATAACTCGCCACACTTTGGGCTGTGGATCAGGCATACAGTGGGTAAAGACCCGTCCGTCCTCCACGGTGTTACTTAACTAAATTACTACTTGACTTAAAAGAACTACGACTACGAGCTTTCTAACGATTACATATACTTGAGGTGACCGACTCTTTAATACCGGGAATTTCTAATTCCTAACAAACGACACTTTCGTATGCTTTATTGCTAACTGTTTTATGCAGGTACATCTTACGTTTGCAGCTGATCAGAATGAAGCGGTCAATCCATAGCCGCATGCTCACACTACACATTCATCTCAAAAGAAATCATGATAAGTGCATCAATGACTCTGATATTTTCACTCCATGCTTCTGCTACGCTGCTGCCAATATCATGAATCAACGAAAGCTTCCGCTACTCTGATGAGAAGATATCATAATCCAGAATGTGAGCATGTCGGTCCAAAAGTTACAACATCACATAATACCAACACCACAATGGATGTCTCAGAGATTGTTGTTAGCTGATGGTCTCAAAAGCTGGCTCAAATTTATTATCACGTGGATCAGTAAAAGACCTCCACCTGGAGTAACCAAACATGCAAAGTGAAGAATCAATGACTAAGAGCTTAGGAGCAAAGTACTACATCAAGAATGCAAGAACAATTGTTAATGTAATATCTATTTGTATTCAATGTAATTTTAGTACATGATTGAGGTGACCTCCCTTAGGGGGAGATTGATAGGAATTAGAAATTCCAGGTATTAAAGAGTCGGTCACCTCAAGTATATGTAATCGTTAGAAAGCTCGTAGTCGTAGTTCTTTTAAGTCAAGTAGTATTTAGTTAAGTAACACCGTGGAGGACGGACGGGTCTTTACCCACTGTATGCCTGATCCACAGCCCGTTGTGTGGCGTTTTATGTAAGACTATAAATACTCTCTACCTCCCAAGGTAGAGAGTTGGAGCTTATAATAATATCTTTTACTTTCTCTCACTAAGTTCCCTAAACCTCTAACCTTCTCTCTCTAGAATTCCATTCATACGCCACTTTGTGTTATGGTTTGATGAGTATGTGAAAACTAATATCCTACAGTATGTGTAGGAGTGGCAACCAACAATGAAGAAATGGCTCACTATTTATAGATAAATTAAAACATGCTACTGTTCCACGGATCCTTTGTTTGAGGGATCCGCCTAGTGTAATACTAGGGATCCGTGAGACGCTCCTCTTTGCCCATGAGTTTTGGGTCATGGTTCAAGGGTTATGGGTCATGGGTCCTAGGCTTTGGACCATGGATATCCAAATAGATACAATGTATCTAGAAGATGCAATGCATCTAGTTAATGGGTTATGGGTTAGCTCCATGGGTCATGGATAATACCCATTATGACTTATGCATGATGTCATGCAATGGGTTATGGGTTATGGATTATGCTCCATGGGTATGGGTCATGGACTTTGGGTTTTACCCAACCACATTCAATGTATTAAGTCAATGGGTAAAATACTTAAACTTCTACCCATTCTATTACCCATTATAATACATACTAAGTATGTATATATCTACCCATTATGTAACATTAGTTGTTTTACATTTGCATTACTAAATCATGAAAGCACTATTACTTGTTTAGTGTTTTATGTGAAAACGTAAGTGTGTTAGTAAACTATTGGCTCAAACTAATTACGTATTTTATTTGTTTCGTTAAAATGATTTTATGTTTGTTATCGACAAAACATTAGAAGATCGTAAAATATAAATAAACGTTTTTACGGCTTATTTTTATTAAGGAAAAACAAAAATTCGTAAAAGTTTGAACTGGATAAAAGTTTGAATTGGAGTATTTACTCTCTTCTCCTCCTTTTTGTCGAAACAAAAAGAGCGTCGAAAATAAACTAACACATTGTTTTAAAAAAACATGTGAAAATAAAGAAAAAGAATGAAAAATAGAGAGTAAGTGAGGAGAAATATTCTCGACTTAGCTCCCTCTTGACGAGTCCATTCCTTTGTGAGGGCGTCAAGTAAGAAGAAATACTAAACTAGTGCATTGCAGCCATGTTTGAAAATGGTTGTCTTTGTGACGAATATGCTCCCCCTTGATGATTGCAACTTTGCTAGGAGGACGTCATGTAATGTAATCCTATGTGAATGATATTGCAAATGATTTTGCAATGTATTGCTTTGACACAAAACTCCCCCTAGCTAAGGGTGTCAAATTCTTCATGTGTGTATTGAAAATCTATGAAACAAAGGTTAGAAAATAAGTATATAATGCATAATTTCCTGCAAATAAGACTTAAGTTAGTAATAAACAAGTCTTCTGTTGTACGGATCCCACGGATCCCTCTTTGGAGGGATCCGTCTAAGAAAAACTGAGGGATCCATCTGTCTGTAAGCATAAGACAGTAATGGTGATGCAACAAGTGATGTTAACATCAAAATGAGATATGTATTAAGGCACCAAACATATTCTCAAGACAATAAGGCATAAAACATGTAGTTTCATTCAATAAAAATACGAGAGATGATCTACATATCTCTAAAACTAAGGGAATGATTTAAACATGATTTGGGATTCCTAAGTTGTTAGGAATTGAAAATTCCATAAGGAAGTGTCGGTCACCCCAATTATAGTCTAGCATATGTTAGCTCGTAGACATATCGTTATTTACGTTATTTAGTAGTTATTAGTTGGTTATTAGCTTAGTTATTAGTTTAAGTAACACCGTGGAAGAAGGACGGGTCTTTACCCACTGTATGCCTGATCCACAGTCCGAAGGAGGACGTGTAGTATGTAACTATAAATACCCTCTACCTCCCAAGGTAGAGGGTTGGTGCTTCTCTTTAATCTAACCTTGCATTTGTTGATTATTTCTCTCTCTAGAAACACCCTCTCTTTTCTTCATCTCTATAAAATGGCATTCTTGTTTAATCATCTACCTAGACCACCCGAATCATCTAAAAAACATAAAATAAACGATCCTACAAATGGTACCAGAGCCAAGGTTGTGTTGTTTGTGTTGATTCTCATGGTTTGTTTCATGGTTTTATGCGGTTTTTGAGTAGTTTCGCTTATGCGGTTTGTTGCGGTTTTGATTATGTTTTGATGAGTCTTGGTGCTATTCGTCACTGTTGATGAATCCATGGGTTTTACACAGTTTTTTATGTATTGTCAAATCTGGTATTAAGGTTTGAGCTGATTGTTAAGCTGGTTTTAAAAACTGTTGGTATTATTGAAGGACATTATAAGCTGTTTTTATCGTGAATCTGCTGGGTTTTTGTTTAAGCTGCTGGTTATTTACAAGTTTTAATCTGGTTGTTCAAAAGGCAGTTTTGAAACTGTTTGTAAACCTGTTATGTGTAGCGATTTGTGTTACATTTCTTGTAAGCGATTTGTCACTGATTCAATGATGCGGTTTGTGGTCCTGATTCTTCAAAGAGGTTTGTCAGAATTGTCCAGATGCAATGTACCAAAAGCGATTTGTGCCTTTATGAAGCGGTTTGACTTTTAAGTCAAAAGCAATTTGTCTATTATTGGGCAATGAAAGAGGCGACTTGTCTATATCAGATCTATAAAGTCAAAGCGATTTGTCTTAAAAAGTCAAAGCGATTTGTCTAAAATGTCATGAAGCAACTTGTCTCAAACGCTTTATTGAAAGCTATTTGTCCAATAATCATTAAGCGATTTGAGCATATAATGCTTTTTGACTATTAAGTCAAAAGCGGTTTGTTGACTTAAATTTTGAAAAGTCATAAGCGATTTGATCAAGATGACTCTTATACGTTTTGACTAAGTATACCAGATGAAGAAGAATGGCATGACGCGCTACATATGTTCATAACTCAAGACTCGACATCCAACAACAACATCAACAAGTCTCAAATAAAACCAACAATAGACTCGAATCTGATTCTTAAAGATCTCAGTTGTGGTTCAACGAGATGTAATCTTTAAAAGATTTCTTCGTGTGAACCAAACACATCATAGATCTTGTGATGCTTAGTCTTGCTTCATATCCGAAACAATAAATAAAGTTCATAACAAGGGTGTTATGTCTCTATCTTGGGTCGTTCGTATTAAAGAAAAAAGAATCAAAATCACTAATTTGATATCTTGGTTCGCTCGTTACTAAAATAATTGGTGATTTTAGATCGAATTAAAAGGAGATCTCAGAAAAGGTTCATGCTTCACCATCACATAATCTATCTTTTATTGAACCTACTCCATCATTGGACTCACTTATTATATACAAAACTTGAAAGAATAGAAATAAGCAACAATGCTTTTTCTTTTTCTTTGATTCGTTGTTCAGAAATTAAAAGACTCGAAATAAACAAGACAGGAAAAAATATAAAACCTACCTTGATGATCTTATTGGACCTCGTATCATTCTCTACTGAAACCATCCCTGTGGTTTGAGGTCGTGCTCATGCCAACCCTATGGCAAGCAAGAAGAGCTTCGTTCGAAATGATAAGGGGTTGGTTGTTGGATCGATGTACTCTAACCAAACTAACTTAAATAGCTTGTTAAGGTTTAATAACCTCGGATAAATCCTAAGTTATTAACAGAGAAACACTGAGCAAACTCTATTAAGTATGCGGAATTTACTTAACAAAGCTAAGAAGAATAACTTTAACTATGAACGATTTTATTAATAACTCTAACTCTGCTTATTATGCAGATCTTTAACAACTCTAATAATATCGAACTTCTCTCTAAAACTCTAATAAAATCACGTACGTATTATGCAAATCTAGGGGTCCTTTTATAGGCTCAAGGATACCCTAGTCGGTTTACAATATGTATCCTTGTATAATAAGTAATCTAACATAGAATATTCTAGAATTACAAGACTTTCTATAAACGAATAAAATAGTTCTTTGATCTTGTAGTACTTTGACCTCGTATGCAGTACTTTGACTTTATCATTAAGCAGTACTTTGACTCTTTGACTTTCCAGTACTTTATAGTTTTTCAGTACTTTATCTTTCTGTAACACTCTGTCAATCTTCAGCACTTTCATATCCTAACAATCCTCCCCTAACTTGAATTCTACTTGATTGACTTCAAGTTCCTTTGTAAATTTATCTTTATCAGCTTCATCTTTGAGAACAGATTGTGTCTTTGTCTTTGGATTGTATCTTTGTAGATTTTATGCATAGTCAAAGTATCTGTAGAAATATTCTTTTACAACATCATCCAGCAAGCTCCATCTTTTCAGCAACACAACAACATATGACAATTTGTACATTAATTCAGTTTAAGTTGCAAACTATTCTCATCACTTCCAGGTGTGTTAACTCCTGTGAGAGGTGAATCATTGAAAATTTAATGGATTTAGATCTCTTTACCAAAGCCATTAACTCTGGAGTAGCCAAATGTTTTGGTGTGTAAGACCATGGTACACTGATAACCATATGATTTTTAGCAAATCATCAGCTATCAACAGATTTGATTTGTCTTTACCAAAAGCTGTACCCTTCTGGACTAGTTAGTTCTTTCATCATGGTGAACTAATTACCATATAATGGTTTTTCCACAACCTTTACCACAAGCCATTTTCTTGTGGGCTAGCCAACTCTTCACAATACTGATATGGTGAGTTGATTACCATCCAACTTATTAGCAAGTTGTCAACTAAAAACGGATTTGATATATCTTTACCAGAGCCGTTTGCTCATGGATTAGTCAATCCTTTTGTAACCATGGTGGATTGATAACCTATTGATGTTATCATCTCAAAAACCATTTATTCAACTTTTGTTTCAAAATTATTTGTTACTTAACAAAAGTTTTCTTCAAAAATCACTTAACTGGTTAAAAGCTGCAAGCAGTACTTTGATTAAAGTACTGTTTGGTCAGCAATACTTTGAATAAAGTACTAATTTATCAAAAATAATTTATTCAATTAAGTCTCATACCAGTTATTCATTATCTTCTGCAATAGTAGTCCAGTTGATAAATAAATTGATGACCATACAAGCAATTTCATTGTCCTCTTCAACTTCCATTCCATGCTTTAGCATCCTCCTCATAAGATCGACTATAAGAGGATATCTTCTATCAGCAAACATATGAATCATTGTGCCATTTTCCAACTCTAGAACATGAACTCCAGATTCCTCAAAAAATCTCCAGCAAACAATTTCCCAGCTATCTTGATTTTTCCAAATTTCATCACTACTCTGTTCATCAGTTTCCCATGCAGTTGTGAGATCTCCCAGTAAAACTAAACCAATTCCTTCTAAAGGATGATGTTCAAAATACTCTTTCACCACATGATATAAATAGAATAGATCCACTGTATCTATGATATGCAATAAATCCCATAATCTATTAAACACTCTGAAGCTTTCATCTTCTCTATGAAACATCAGATAGCTTCCTTCTTTAGATTCCACAACTTCAAAGATCTGTTCATCTTCATGTCAGCATCTTCTCTGGAATATTGAAAGTCTACTATTCTGAGATAATTTCTTAATTCATCCTTAGTTTCAGATCTTAACTCAACTTTTTCTTTCTTTGAAAATTGTTTATCTTCAACATCAGTTTTCCGTTTTCTTTTTAAACTTTTCTTTCTTTCTGCTTCAGTCCAAGTAGCTTCATCTTTATAATCTTTAATACTTGCAACATCCTTCTTATAAGCTTCTGTCTCAGCATCATGTAATCTTTTCATATCAACATGCTTCAGCTTCTGCAATCCTTTATATCCTTGACTTTTCAAATAAGCCATCATTGCATTCCTTTCTTTAGCAAGATTTGGTTTTCTAGGCATAAATGAAACAGGAACAGGTGACTCTAAATGTTCACTAGCTTCACCATTCAATTCCTCATGCAACTTCTTAGCTGCTTCTCTATTCTGAGCTTCTTCAGCTTCCTTATCTTCTCTATCTTTAGCATTTATTTCCTCTTGAATCTTTCTAGCTGCTTGTTCATTCAAAGCATCTTGAGCAGCTCTTAACTGTGCTAAAGTTGGTTTCTTCTTCTTAACTTCTACCAGAACACCTTTTCCTTTATCCTTAGGATCAATAGCAGGTTGAGAAACTCTTGATTGTTCCTCTTCTTGCACTCCTGGAATAGTAACAGCCCTTGGCTTTGATAAACCGTGCAAAATAGTTGCAATACATTCATCATCACTAGCAGTATGTACTCTTTGAGGTGTATCAGCTTCTTCTGGTATAGCAGTTGTTAAGGGACGAACTTGTTCTTCATGTGGAATAGTTGAAGGACCAGCTTCCTCTTCAAAATCTAATACCCTTGGTGTAACCAACTCTTGTCTGTGAGTACCAGTGAAAGCAGTACTTTGTTGTTCAGTACCTTGATCTTCAGACCTTTCTTCTTTAGTACTTTCAATAAGAACATGTTTTTCAGTACCTTGAGATTCTTTATCCTTACCAACATCTTCTTTCAAATTCTTTTCTTCTAAATTCCTCCCCAATTGGACAGAAGATGGTTTAGGAACCTTTTTGCCTTTGTTTTTCTTCTTAAATTGCCTTCGGCGCTTGTGTTCTTCCTTAACCCATAAACGATAACGTTTGATAAAAGACGTAACAAAATTCTTCAACCTTTTAGACTTGAGCATCAACCTCTTAATCTGTTTTGCTTGAGCCTCAGTAGTCTTCTTCAACTTGACCAACTCCCTTGCCAAAACATAATTATCCAACGTTAACCCTTCAGGTGAAATAGTATGAGAAGCATCTCCTTGAACTGGTGAATGTTCCTCTGGTTGAGAATCAGAAACAGATTGTTGTGTAGATGGAGAAGGTGAACCTGCAACTTCTTCTTGAACTTCAATACTTGGGGAAGCAGTACCTTGAGTTTCAGTACCTTCTTGAGATGCAGCACCTTGAGAACCAGTACTTGCAGATGCAGTACTTTCCACGTGTGTAGTACTTTCAAAAAAAAAAAAAGTACTTTTCCAAAATCCTCTGTAGAAGCTAAGTATACATAAATATCCTCCCCTCAAACAATACACAGGACTATACTAATACTAATAGTCCTCCCCTTAAATGTAGCTCAATAGTTAATCATGCCAATACTTACCACCAAGTGATTAAATCTTGAAACATCAAAGCCTTTGGTGAGTAAGTCAACTACATTATCATCCGTGTGAACCTTGACCACATTAATGAGCCTGTGCTCATAGCAATCTCTGATAAAGTGATGCCTAATTTGAATGTGCTTGGTCTTGGAATGATAGACTGGATTCTTCACAATACAGATAGTACTCTCATTATCAATATTGATAGGAGTATTCTTGAAGTTGAACCCATAATCCAAGAGTTGATTCTGCATCCACAGAACTTGTCTACAACAACTTGCAGCAGCCACATATTCAGCTTCAGTAGATGATGTTGCTGCAATTGTTTGCTTTTTACACTGCCATGAAACTAATCTTCTTCCAAGATATTGGCATCCACCTGTGGTTGATCTTCTGTCATAATTGTCACTTGCATAATCACTATCTGAAAAAGCCTCCAAGTGAAAAGGTGAATCCCTGGGATACCACAACCCTAACTTAGATTGTTGTTTCAAATAACAGAAAATTCTTTTTATTGCATTCATATGAGAAATATTTGGTGAGACTTGATATCTTGCACATAAACAAACTGCAAACATGATGTCAGGCCTAGATGCAGTGAGATACATAAGACAGCCAATCATCGATCTGTATAACTTGACTTCAACTGGATGACCATCTTCATCCTTGCCCAATGAGTTAATTGATTTAATAGGTGTAGTAACAGACTTCATATCATCAAAATTGAACTTCTTAAGTATGTCAGATACATACTTATCTTGACTTATGAAAATTCCTTCGTTTGACTACTTAACCTGAAGTCCCAAAAAGAAATTTAACTCACCCATTGAACTCATTTGAAATTCTTTCTGCATCAGCTGCTCAAACTCCTTAACCATAGACTGTTTGGTAGCTCCAAAGATGATATCATCAACATATACTTGAACTAACATGATATCCTTCTTTTCTCTTTTGATAAACAAAGTCTTGTCAATAGCTCCCCTTCTGTAACCATGTTGTAATAAGAATGTGGAGAGCCTCTCATACCAAGCTCTAGGTGCCTGATGAAGGCCATAAAGAGCCTTAACAACCTTTTAGACTTTGTTAGGATGTTTAGGATCTTCAAAACCAGGAGGTTGTTTAACATACACTTCCTCTGTAATAGTGCCATATAAAAAGGCACTTTTGACATCCATCTGGTAAACCTGAAATCCCATATATGAAGCAAAAGCAAGAAATATTCTAATAGCTTCAATTCTTGCTACAGGAGCAAATACTTCATCATAATCTACTCCTTCTTCTTGTCTGTAGCCTTGAGCTACTAACCTTGCCTTGTTCTTGATGACATTACCTCTTTCATCTCTCTTGACTCTGAAAACCCATCTAGTTCCAATAACTTTCTTCCCATCTGGAAGATCACATAATACCCAAACTTCTTGAAGTTTGAATTGTAGCAGTTCTTCTTGCATAGCTTCAACCCAACTTTCTTTCGTCAATGCTTGAGCAATATTCTTGGGTTCCTCTTGAGAAATAAAGAAAGTAAACAGACATGTTTGATGGTCCTTATGATTCAGTCTATTATGTTTGTAGACAAAGCTAAGTAATGCATTATGAGGTTTAGAAAAACTCTTAGCTTTGTGTCTTGTCATCACTCCAGAAGTAGAAGGACCAATGATTTGATTAGTAGGATGATTCTTATGAATCCTTAAGATTGGAGACTGTGGAACTCCATATGCATCATCCAAGTTAGTTAAATCAGCATCTTCATTGGAATATGAGAAAATACCTTCATCTGCAAACTCATCATCAGTTTCCTCTAATCCAAGCATGGTAGGATCATCCAAATCATCTAAAGTACTGTCAATTGGTGCAGCAGTACTTTGGTCGAAAGTACTGTCCAAAGTACTGTAAGAGTATTCTTCAGTATTAGTCTTTTGCTTTGCTGCTTCATAAGCTCTTCTTTGTTCATCAGAATAAGAATGTGCCATTACATCTTGTAAGAGCATCTGATTAAGTATCTCTTGAATATCTTAATCTTCAGCAGATATTGAAGTTTTTGGTATATCAGTACTTTGCGCTGGGGCATCAGTACTTCGCTTTGGAACTTCAGTACTTTGCTTTGTAGCATCAGGAACAGCATCAGATCTAATATGAACTCCATGAACAACATACTGTGAGTCTTCTACATCATGTACTGGTTGATTTTCTTCTCTAACAGGTACATAGTTCATAGAAGGAGTTAAAACTTCAAGATCAAACATCCAATTAGGACCTTTACCCTTATGATTGTCTTGATCTTCTAAAAACTCAACATGAAGACAATCTTGAATCTTCTTAGTGACTCTGTTGTACACTCTAAATCCCTTACTGTTGGTGCAATAACCCAATAGATATCCTTCTTCTGACTTGCCATCAAACTTTCCCAAATTATCAATTGTGTTTAAAATAGTAAGAGGGCATCCAAAAGGCTTCATAAAACGAATGTTGGGTTTGTTACCCATCAGCAACTCATAAGGTGTCTTCATCTGTGGTTTTGTAACTGATACTCTGTTGAGTACATAGCAAGCAGTACTTACAGCTTCAGCCCATAATTGAATAGGTAGTTGTAAGTCTGCAAGCATAGTTCTAGCTGCTTCAATCAAAGTCCTATTCTTCCTCTCTGCAACACCATTCTGCTGTGGTGTTCTTGCAATACTGAACTCCCTCTTGATTCCTTTGTTAGCACAAAATTCATCCATAAGCTTGTTCTTGAATTCAGTTCCATTGTCACATCTAATACCTCTGACCTTGAGTCTCAATTGGTTTTCCAGTGCTATTATTAATGTCTGAATAGCATCAAAAGTATCATCTTTAAATCCCAAGAAAAATACCCAATTGAATCTACTGCAATCATTTGTAACAACTAAGCAGTACTTTTTCTTGTTTAAACTTGCCACAGAGACAGGACCAAACAGATCCATATGTAATAACTCCAAAGGTTCTCTAATTGTCCTCTCCTCAAGCTTCTTGCATGAAGCTTTGTGTTGTTTTCCCTTCTTACACGCCAAACAGGAATGTTCATTCTTGTAAGTCTTTGAAGGTAGACCTCTAACTAAATTGCCTTTGACCAGTTTGTTGATATTCTTGAAATTTACATGGCCCAATCTTCTATGACACTGATGTGCTTCTTCAGTTGTTGCTTTTGCCACTAAACAGGTGGCTCTTCCATAAGAGTTAAGACTCTTCATGTCCAGACTATACACATCATTGGTTCTTGGTACTCTGAGTACTACCAAGTTATCATCAACAGGCTCGAACTCAGAAGAAAGGATGAGACATTCTGTGTCAGTGAATAACACATGATGCTTTTTGTCACAGATTTGAGAAACTGACAATAAGTTGAACTTCAGCTCCTTCACATATCTAACATTCTCAAAATATATACGCCCTGCTTTGATAGTTCCTTTCCTAGTAATCCTTCCTCCATTGGGATCATTCCCAAATGCAACTCTTCCTCCACTAAAAGATCTAAAATCTGACAGAATATCCTTGTCTCCTGTCATACTTCCAGAGCAACCACTATCTACAATCAAATGATCTTTAAGCTCCTCTTCTAGGTTGCCCTGCATAAAGATTTAGAGAGTTAGTCTCTTTTAGGAACCAAAGCCATCACTGACTTGTGTTCCCCTTGTGGAGTTACAAACTCAAATTCTTTAAGTATGTAATTTCCACTGTTTTTCAAAACATGATCCAGGATTATCTTTTGATTTTTAGCATGTGGATTTTCAAAACTTTCTGGATTTTCAACATAACTTTCTTTTGCAAAATCATTCTCTTTTTCTTGTATTATGAAAACATCAGATTCATTTGTTGTTGAAAGTACAGTTTGTCCCTCAGCAGTACTTTCTCTCTTAACCCATTCAGTTTTAACACTTGGTTCCTGTGATCTAGATTCCCTATGTGAATTGTAGTACCTTCTAGGTTGATAGTAGTGAGATCTCCTAGGATTTCTGTGCCAGGTGGTATTTGCAGTACCTTGGTTTGTCTGAGCAGTACTGTGATAAGGTACTGCTTGTGAAGGTACTGATGGTTTAGAAAAAGGTCTTCTCTGGTGGGGGTACCTATGATCTGGTGAGAAATTGCTGTGATTGACCCTATTAGAATTATTCCAAACTGGTTTGTTCTCTCTAGGTTTCTGGTTAGCAGACCTATTCTTTGAAAATTTCCTAAGATATTTTGAACGATGTTCACAATCCTTGATTAAATGATTAGAACTAAAACACACAAAACACAGTTTTTCACCCATACTCCCAATATGACTTCTTCTATGTCTATGACCAAAACTATTGTGCCTTCTAGGTGAATGATTAAATCTGTTTTGACCAAAATTATCCCAAAAAGGTTTAGCAGTACTGTTTTGAAAAGGTTTTCCTGAAGGTACTGCTTGTGGAGCAGTACTTTGAGTAGAAGGTACTGCTTGACTTTGAAAATTTGTTTCAACATATTCTTTTGGGGTTTCAGACCTAGATTGACCAATAAGCTTCTTCCTAAACTCTAGACTGTCTACACCAAAACGTGAAACATCAGGTCTTATAGGTTGATGACTACCAACTGGATGTGGAACAGCATGATAACCTCTGTCTTTATTATACTCAGGAGGTGATTCACTAATTGAACCCTCATTACTATCTGTGTCTACATAATTAATGAGTGCATCATCACTAGTGGTAATATCCTCAAAATCACCTTCATCCTTATCACTAGATGTGTTTTCTTCTATGTTATCAAAGTCCATACCAAAACCTAAGCCAGTTCTAATGTATGCTCTTCTTTGTTTTTGAATATAAGTAACATGTGACAGACCAGATTCTTTCCAGGCATCAAACTTTGCTAACAAATCATCTCTCTCCTTAGTGAGTTTCTCAATTTCAGCAATTTTACAGTTTAATTTCCATTCACTAAGTTTTAACTGGTAATCCTGTTGTTCATATTTTTCAGCCCAAGCCATTTCATTATTTTCATGTGTTATAATTTTGGCTTCCATTGACTCTAATGTTATTTGATAACCTGCTATCTCAGACCTAGCTTTAACACAATTATCTCTTTCAAACACATAATTATTTAGCAGTTTTTGATAGAAATCATGACAATTTGAGCATACCTCAGAGATAGGGGTTGAACTTGGTGAAGTAGCTACCATTGCAAGTAGAACATGATCATCTTCACACTCCAAGCTCCAGTCAAATCCTCCAAACCCATCTCCAGATTCCAAAGCAGCATTATCAACTTCCTCATCAAAAACAGTGCTCCAGTCCAAATCTTCTACCGAATCTTCAACTGCTTCTTCCACTGCTACCATACAATAAGTCACTGGTTCATCATCAAACTCTTCACTCCAGTAAACTTCTGACAAATTCTCTTGAGCAACCAAAGCCTTTGTTTCAGTAATGGGAATTTCTTTTAGCTCCAGCTTTGGTTTCTCAGTCATCCTGTTTGCTTGATATTTAGCAAACCTACACTCCCTTGCAAAGTGTCCAGTCTTTTGACAATTGAAGCATTCAATTTTGGATTTGTCAAAAGTGATTCCCTGTTTAGGTTTGAAGTCAATGCTTTTTCCTGTTTTCTTCATATACTTCTTGATCCTTGCAGTGATCAAAGCAACTTGCCACCTGATATCAATCTCTTCTAAAGCATCCTCATCAATATGGGAGAGATCTTCTTCATAAACGACAGGTAAAGAAGCTTGTTGTGCAAAGAAAGAACACACAACTTCATCTGAATGCATAGTAGTAGGTGGTGGGGTTTGCTGAGCATAGGTGGGAGCAGTATACGAGACAGTACTTTGAGGTACAGTACTTTGAGTTGGAGAAGCAATACTTTTGGTGGAAGTACTGCCCCTCTTTTCAGATGATAGAAAAGCAATACTGTGTGACTTAGAACTTGTTTGACCATTCATCTCATGCTCATATACCTTCAGATGATTGTAGAGATCATCAAAGTCCATAACATCTAAGCCTGGTTGTCCTCTGATCATAGTAGCAATCACATGCCATGTGGATGGCAAACTCCTTAGAAACTTCAGATTAGCATCTTCAACTGAAACTTCTGCCTGGTATAACTCCAACATGTTGAGGAGATTTTGAAACCTATCATATGCAGCATCAAGACTCTCTCTTTCACCTACAGTGAAAGTTTCAAACTGTTGCTTCAGCAGATTTCTGTGCATCTTCTTAGAAGCTTCATTCCCTCCAAACCTGGTCTTGAGAGCAGCCCAGAGCTGCTTAGCATCTTTAGCATCATGAAACTTGAGAAGATGACCATCTAGAATGGCAGACAAGAGAATATTTAGAGCCTTCTCTTGATTCCTTAAGGTTGCTGCTGGTAAGACTGGTTTGGGTGCTTTAGGTTATCCAGGAACATCTATAGGATCTGGAACTACTTCATTGCCATTGACAATTACATTCCATAGAGCATGGCCTGTAATGGCAATGTACTGCCTCATCTTCATACACCATAAGTCATATTCGCCCTTCTTGATTACAGGAATCCTCATTGAGGTGATGGAAGGTGGTGGAACAGAATCAGTCGACATCTTTAGGTTTTGTTGTAGGTTTCAGGGTTTCTTCTTAGTCAGAGTTTCCACACAAGCTCTGATACCACTTGTTGGATCGATGTACTCTAACCAAACTAACTTAAATAGCTTGTTAAGGTTTAATAACCTCGGATAAATCCTAAGTTATTAACAGAGAAACACTGAGCAAACTCTATTAAGTATGCGAAATTTACTTAACAAAGCTAAGAAGAATAACTTTAACTATGAACGATTTTATTAATAACTCTAACTCTGCTTATTATGCAGATCTTTAACAACTCTAATAATATCGAACA
Source organism: Chrysanthemum seticuspe (assembly GCA_019973895.1). Taxonomy (NCBI): domain Eukaryota; kingdom Viridiplantae; phylum Streptophyta; class Magnoliopsida; order Asterales; family Asteraceae; genus Chrysanthemum; species Chrysanthemum seticuspe. The sequence continues at coordinate 123,088,420 of BPTQ01000003.1, forward strand.
TCTCTCTAAAACTCTAATAAAATCACGTACGTATTATGCCAATCTAGGGGTCCTTTTATAGGCTCAAGGATACCCTAGTCGGTTTACAATATGTATCCTTGTACATCAAGTAATCTAACATAGAATATTCTAGAATTACAAGACTTTCTATAAACGAATAAAACAATTCTTTGATCTTGCAGTACTTTGACCTCGTATGCAGTACTTTGACTTTATCATTAAGCAGTACTTTGACTCTTTAACTTTTCCAGTACTTTATAGTTTTACAGTACTTTATCTTTCTGTAACACTCTGTCAATCTTCAGCACTTTCATATCCCAACATTGGTGAATATTGAATCTGAGATTTGGGGAGTGATATAATTTTTGTGTGGCTGCGTCTAAATGATTAGATGGGTTGTGAGATGAATATTTTTGACTGATTCAAGATAGTGGCGCACGTTTTGTGATTAGGGTTTGGAGTTTGTGAGTATTACTAGGGTAATATGTGTGTTGGTTGTGTTTTATACCCTAAGAATTAGGGTTGGGGACTACTTTTGGACCCAGTATACTCGATTGATGAATGGACGAGTTTTGTGTGTTTCTGGATTGGACTGAGTGTTGGACCTCGTTTGTCTATGGGCTCTACTAGGATATGCTTATATTGTTGGGCCTCGTTTGCTATGTTATACGTGATATACATAGTATATACGGATATACGAATTGGTGTAGCATATTTTGATCGGATAAATGGAATATGGGCCGTATATTGTTTTTCTCATGCAGGGTGTTTTGGGCCTCGTTGTTTTGAACTTGATTTCATGGTTATTATTGAATAGAGTGGGTATACATTGGAGTATGATAAGCATTTTATTCGGACCATATGGTGCATTATGACACTTGTCATTGGGCCGGGCTTAATCTGTATATATTGGATGATATGTGATTTGGACAGATGGGCTTCTCATTCAAGGGCTTTTGTTGATATTTTTTCTTGAATATGGACTTCGAATTGATGTGATATAATGATGAGATTGGTTGAAGAGATTTGATATGATTTGGGGTGATGATGAGATCTGATGTGTTATGAGGCTAGATACTTTGGTATATACATTTTCATGGAGAATAATATGTCACGGCTTGATATTTGAACAAAGTTGCCTACGGGGTTGTTTGGACGATATTTCTTATTTGGATTTGCTGCGAGGTTTTCCGGACGCAGTTACTTATTTCGTCTTCTTTCTTTCTACCCTTCCGCGAAGGTGACTTGTTTGGGCGTTTATTGGATGTGATAATGACTTGGCTATTTAGTTACGTTTGTGATTCTTTCTCGCTTAACCTACAACGTAACTATCACTTCGGTGTCTCACGCAGTTGAGAATGTCAAGAGGTTTTGTACATTGGGTACACCGTTTCTTTTTCACAAGGATTAGTACAAGTTTAAGTAACAAATCTGGGGAATTTTACTTCATGATCAAGTTTGGTATATCGGATTTACTTCTCCAGGTGGTCACAACATTAGCCGACAGAATATGTGGAAGATGTGTTTATCAAAAAGTTGATTGGATGAGATGTGATCAGCAATTCCCATAGAATATTCGATGCCACTGAATGACAATGATACTTCACAGTCTACGCAACATCTTTCAAGAATCTTCAGCGTCAGTCATAACTTTTCAAGATGTTTGCTTATGACAAGAACCTTTCGGACATATGGTCGTACATGTTAATGATGCTTCCGAAAGTTCGAAACCATCATGGGGGAGAAAACGTGTAACCTTTAGGGGGAAGTAGTGTATACTACTTGACTTAGTATGGTTTGTGAAGTTGTCTACATATGGGTAAAGAATTGTTGATGATATTGTTGAAGATGATGAATGAACCGTTGATGAACCGCTGCATGCTCCCCTAAAACAATTATTCACCGAAACCAAAGTTGTCATAACACATTCAAGCTGACATTGTTTACGGTTTAGTCTTGATTTTGTAAAATCCCGCGAAAGAAACTATTTCTCGGTTTAAATCATAGACTTGTAAAATCCAGTGACAATGGAAACATCCTGGTAATAGTAAAGTGCATTTCTGGATCTTTCTTACGGTTTATTCTTGGTTTTATAAAATCCCGCGAAAGAATCTATTTCTCGGTTTAAACCATAGAATTTTAAAATCCCGTAATGATGGAACCATCCTGGAGAAAGGAAAGTGTATTTCGGGATCTTATTTGATGCTGGTGCTACAGTTTCTGTTTCAAAGAAGAGATAAAAGGGTGTACTTCATGAATTGGATGTGTGTTTGGATATTCGTCATGGCAGTTTGGTTATTATATGGTTTTACGGGGTTATGTGCTTTTAACCATGGTTGGGATGAAAACCATTATCACAGTTCACTTAAAACGTCAAAGGAGGCTAGAATTGAGCTTTTAACAAAAAGATGTGACAACGGGGTTAATTCACTATTATTTATTTGAGGTTAAAGTGAAATATCACGGGCGAGTGTACTTAGTATATGAAGGTATCGGGGATCGTTGGATGAAGATTCTTCACAATCCTTGTTTAAGCTTATTATCAAAAATGAAGACTTGGAAATCTAGTTATTGTTGGGTGACTTTTTCCTTTTCTTTTACCACTTGGGGGAATTGGGCTCTTACCACCACAAAATAACTATCACTTTAAGGAGTTACGTTGTAGTGCTCAGTGTCACATTCAATTGTGGATTTTCAAGAGGTGATGTACGTCTTATACTTGATGGTTGGTTGGATGAAGAGTATAGAGTACTTAGAGATTCAATGGAGGATGAAGTCTCGGCACCACTCTTTGTTACATATGTGCAAGTTTAAGTCACGAGTTCGGGTTAGTTTACTTCAGGGTCAAATTTATCATATTGGGTTTTCTCCATCAGCTGTCATGAAAAAGAGCCTACTGAATGATAATGGGGTTGATTACAAGTTTGCCAAGAATAGATGAAAAGAGAGAGATTATGACATTTGAACACAACAGTTCAAGCCTCGTACTCTAAAGAAAAGAAAAGTGTACGTCTCAGTGCACTTTATCTTCTGAAGAAGAGAAATCTTCTTATGACGTTTGAACACAACAGTTCAAGCCTCGTTCTCTAAAGAAAAGAAATGTGTACGCTTCAGTGCGCATTATCTTCGGAAGAAGAGAAATCTTCTTATATATGACCATTCTCAACAACATGCTTCATGCTTTTCCCATGCGCTTTCAGTCATCAAGTGAACCAAACTACTGTTGATTGTTTCTTATTCCACTTGCTCAATTAAAATGGCGATGGCGACATCATTTGCAACCTTTGAGGGGGAGAAGTGTGAATAGACTACATTTGGATGATGTTCACTTATTCAATCAAGAATGGCAACTCCGTATGCAGTTCTTGAGGGGGAGAAGAAGTGTGAAACTACTGCATGTTGAGTTATATATGAGAATATATGGTCATACGGCTCCAAACTCATGTAAGAACCGAGCTTCTTCTTATCGGGTCATCTTCACATGGTGTTTCTTCTAAGAGTCGTTGGTTGACATCTTCCCACGGACTGATAAGTTTATCGACAAAGTGCTTCCGGTTAATGCTTCACGTACACATCAACATGATGATTCCGAACAATCTCTCTATTCTTGTTTGATGTGATTGGTAGTTTGGTGTTACCATTTAGTGTGTTCGTTGCGGGCTGATTGCTAATTTCCTTGATGAACATCTTTATGTTCTTATTTGATTGGGAGAGATTTTAGTTAAGGGGACTTGCAAGATGTAAGTTAACTGGGATGCTTTTTTGGTGAGATGAAGATGTTAACTATCTATTCCCCAATTGGACAGTCTTGAAGAAGGTCGAGTGTACAGTCGGTTTTACATTTTCTGCTACATGTTAGAAGACTAAAGACGAGTTGCATTTAACAATCTAAAGACTTCTTCTTAATCCAAGAATTCATCATAAATATTGTCAGTTTAGGGGAGAGCACTAATTGGTGGAGAGTGAAATCAGATTCAATCCCAATTAGACTTGCTCGCATTCTTCCGCAGCAAGTTGATTCTCACAAGTGTTCAAGTGTTCTTCTCAACAGATTTCAAGTATTTGGGCTTATTATATGTTGCTGATTCTGAAGCATCAAAACCAGCAAGGGGGAAGGAGACATGTATCTAAACGCGAGTAAACTTGATGAACTTAATACTTCTAAGTGATTGAAGATATCCCGGGAAGACTGTTGTCATTACCGCAGAGAAACTCAAGGTTTGACTCATGGCGTTTAGTGTTCTTATTCCAACTATGTGGGGGAAGAGATGGAAGAGTTAGTTTCTGGTGATAAAAGAGGTACACAAGTGTGTGATGATTTCGATGCTATCGCAATCATCAGGGGAGAGAGATTGTATACATTGGGGACGCTCAGCTGTTTCACTTGAGTGCTTAATCAGTGATTCAGAGATATAATCACTTATTCCGGAGTTAACATCCGCAGAGATAGTCATCCGCAGAGATAATCAGTGATTCGGCCTGCTTCTTCAATGTTATCGATTATTCTCTCTTTGGGCATTCGGGTACTTCGGGTTCTTGAGCTTCATACACTATCATCAGGGGAGAGAAAAGTATACATCGGGGTTATTCTTTGGCTATCGGACTTATCTGCTACTTCGATGGTATAAGTTTCTCTGTCTTCGGGTATATGTGTATTCGGGTTTGTGAGCCCTAGTCTAAGAGACTGACTGCATCAATTCATCTACTTGGGGGAAAGTGGTCTCTTGACAACTTTTTGGTATGGATCGCTTCAGACGTCAGTGGAATGAATTTGAGAAGAGTTATTTATGTGTGGGATGATACGTTGCTGTTCTTTTGGATGATATAACCTCGAACGAAGAATCACAAAAATTATCTTAAAAGGAGCAGCAAGATCGATGATAATGGTGTGCTTCTTTGTGCACCTGGCTAAGTAAAGCTTGTAAGAAAGCTTTGAATCTGCTCAGCTAAAGGATTTTCGGTTTGGGGAGAAGCTGCCAAAGTCTCGCATTCTTAAAGGTTCAATTCCTTCTTTTCAAGAGCCTCGGAAGCTTTTGTGGTGGATGTTTAAGAGATGACGATTTCTATCTTCTTCAACGAGGCTGCTCGATACCCTTATCTCGGTACTCGTATCATCATCTTCTTAAACTATATCATCTACTCTATCTGTGTATATATTTATCAAAAAGCTAAATACAAAAGTATAAAACCAACAAAAACAAAATAGAAAAATATAAAATCAACAAAAACCCATAAAAATCAAAAAATTTGAAAAAGACAAAAAATATTGCTTTTATCAAGGCATGTCTTCTGGTATCGATAACATATGCGGTCTTAGAAATGTCATTCAACAATGGCACGTGACCATAGATGAAGTTCGAGCAGGTGGTGTAAATATTCTTTTCAAAACATGTTACAAACTATGGCTTCCAGTTACTTCTGACTGTAACCCGTGCTGAAACCATGGTTTGCTATTATTTCTGATAGCAACCCGCTCTTCAAGAAAGGAAAGTATTGCGCTAAACCAATTTTAAATTTTTTCGCGCACTTATCCTAAAACAAAATGAGGAAAGTATGTCGAAGGACTGCTGTTCCTACTCAAATATTTTTCCTTCTAAAAATTCTTCAGAAAAATATTTGTTTTAACAAAATGGTGGAAAATAAGTTACTTTAAAGTCAATCAGATTTGGTATTTTCATAAATTTGCAAAACCCAATCAATGACTTCAGCGCTTTTAAAACTTTTCAGAGAAAGAGTCATTGATTGAGGGGGAGAATGTTTTTCAAATTTATATCATCTATCGGGCTTATCTAATTATCCTATATGCTTAACTGAAAATGATGTTAACCTACGTTGAAGGACTAGGTGCCTAGGATATGACTGTTAGGATTAGATGATTAGAGTTTGATAAACATATAATTCCCATGCCTTTGTATGATCTGATTGATATGTTGGATTGACTATTATTAGTCGATTGCTGTTTGGGTGTTGTCGACCACCATATATCTGTTTGTGTTGACTAACGTATGCAGATAAGATGGTTTATAAGAATGTTCCCGATCCGGATCCCACAAAGAAGATGATTGGATGCCGAAAGGAAAGGGTAACTATTTCTTGGGTCGACAAACGAAGAAACAGAGCTTAATTAGATCTCTCTATGGATAGTTGGCACGATAGATGCAACTTCAGAGGTCTCACTGCATCAGCAGATGATTTTTCTTCAAGCCTTACAGCAACAACAGAAGCTTCTCAACCACCTAACGAATCTTTGTGCAGGAAAATGTAGTGGATGATACCATTTTTCTTAAAACAATTTTTAAAATGTTGATTTGAAAATGGAAAGATATTGTTTTGAAAATAAATTGGACTCAAATTTTGGAAATCAACTGGACTTCATTTTTTAAACTAAAGTCACTCAATCAACGACTACGGTCATCGATTGAGAGGGAGAGTGATTTCAAATTAAGTATTTTCAATCAATATATCATCAAAACAAGTCCGGTTTGTACAAAATAAGTGGTGATCTAAAGATTTAATGTTATGTCATGGCATTATTTTTCTTTAGAATCAAGATCTTTCAAAATGAAATTTTTTCTTTTCTTGTATGATTGTGAAATTGTTTTATTTTACTTAAAGATCTCTTAAAACAATCATACCTGACACTAACAATCTTTAATGTCTTAAATTGGTCCATATCAATCATCTTTCAAAAGTAAATCAGGCCACGTCTTTCCCCTAAAATTTTCTAAATAATTTAAATCAATTGGGATCCAAAATCTCAATTGGTTTGAAATTTTTGATCGGGAGAGAGATCGTGATTTAAATCTCAAATCGGTTTTAAAAGGTAATTGTTTCAAAAAGCACTCATTCCTTCATGTGCCAAACGATTTCTAATACATAATGCACATGATTGTGGAGGAGCATTTAACCATAAACCAGAAGAGCTTTTAAATCAGGCACATTTTCTCCCATGTTTTCTAAACCATATTAAATTACTTGGGATCCAAAATCTCAAAGGGTTTGATATTTTTGATTGGGGGAGAATTTGTGATTTAATTATGAAATCTGATAAATGATGATCGATTTGATTCAAATGTGCATACTGCTCTCCCATATGTGCTAAACGCTTTCGAATCTCGAAGCACATACTCAGAGGAGCATTTCAAAAAGAAAATAAACTTTCAAGGTACAAAGATTTCTATGTTTCAACATAAAGTACCTTGATTGATTTTCTAATGGTTTATTAATGGCTTTTGTAATCGTGGATGTACTTCAAAAGAACTCTTTCCTCTATGTGATAAAATGATTTAAAATATCCTACGCACATATTGAGGGGGAGAATTTACCAAAGAAATTCAAATGGATTTTTCTACGGAAATTGTGATCAAGAAATCATTTCTAAGAACTCTTGCCTCCATGTGCTAAACAATTTCAATATCATATGCACATGTTGAGGGGGAGCATTTCTAAAAGATAAAAAACAATTAAGGTACAAAATGCTTTGATTTTATATCACAAGTACCTTGATTGATTTTCCAAATGATTTTTCAATTGGTTTCATGAAGGAAAGAACAATACTAAAAGACCGACCAATTTACTTTATGCATGGTGTTATAAGGATGGTTAGGTTAGGTACTTGTTCCCACGATCCAGCCAGAACCGGAGGGATCTACCCAGGGACAATCCACTAGATAGTGTAGAGTCCTTAGGTATGATGAAAAAAGGAGAAAAATGAGAATTTGGGAAGAGTGCCGACTGAGACAGAGCTAGTACTGGAACAAACCCAACAAAGTTATAGTAATGAAGTCTCGGTAAGCACTGAAAGGGTTGAAGAATGAAAAAGAATTGAATGTGAAAAGGGTGAAAAGAAATAGCCCTCCATTAATTCAACCTTAGGGCAGAAACCGGGTTCAATACATATGCTACTGGTGTTTACTAAGGTAACACTGGTATTGAAGACAAGACGTCATGGACCCAGTGACGCACTGCACCTAACTTCACAAGCTACTCAAGTTCCTCTTAAAAGGGCTTGTTTCATTCTCACGAGGAACCTACATAATCTATCAACTTTCTCTTTGAGATTGTTGATATTGAAGAAGGAGACCCTCTCCCTAGTCTCCGGTATAGGAAACCAAAAGTGCACTATTGAGTCTAGAGCCAAGAGATCATCCACAATATCTCATTTGGACAAAAAATTAATGAAGACTTGCTGTCTCACACAATGTGGAAAGTAAGAATATATTAAGAGTCCTACGCATTATCCTTGTGGTATTGCCAGAACATCCGAGTGATATGTAAAAGTATTCACGATGAAGATGGAAATCCTTCTAGAGCCAACATCAAACAAGCTCTTGGTGGGTGACATGTGAGATCTTTTCTAAAGATCAAGCTTGTGATAACTGGACAGAAGCGATGGGGCGATTCATTCTTTAATCAACCTTGGTCCAGGAAATGAATTGATGAATACTTTTGGAAAAACCGTTCGATGTGCAAACCTTCTTTTCTCTAGCACATCGAATGTGTATTCATATTTCAAACTCAAAAAGTATCTCTGATTGAAAAAATACTTTTGGAAAAACCGTTCGATGTGCAAATTTCTTCTTTTCTCTAGCACATCAAATGTGTATTCTCTTTCAAATACAAAAGGTATTTTTGATTGAAAATTGATCTTTCTTATAAAACCTTCGTCGTATTGCAAAACTCTTTCTTCAAGCAATACGCGATTGTTTTCAAATCAATTTTTCATCAATCAGTGAATCTCAATTCGCTGGTTCACTCACTCTGTGTTGTCTTCTTTGAGACGTTCCGGTTTGAGAACGGCTAGAACAGCTGTGAAACCCTGTCAAGGAGATTCTTTGGAATTATACCTGATCACAGGCAGTACTTGTATTGATCAATGGGGAACCGTGGGCCGTGTACCTTAATTCAACGAAAGTGATCAAAGACACTTTCGTGTGCTTTATTAGAATTGAGAAGTCAATCAAAAGCCGCATGCTCACAACATCCACACTTAATTGAAGAACATCATGACAAGTGCCTATCTACATAACCTGGCTCGGATATTTTTATACTATGCTTCTGCTACGCTGCTGCAAATATCTTGAATCAGTAAAAGCTTCCGCTACTCTGATGAAAAGATGTCATGATCCAGAAAGTGTGAGCATGTCGGTCCGAAAGTCACAACATCACATGAAGGCAACACTACAAAGGGTGATCCAGAGATTTATTGTGGCTGATGATCTCAAAGAAAGCTCAAAGATCATCAAAGATGTGGATCAGTTAAATACCTCCACTTAAAGTACAAAGCAGTCGGACTTTGAAGAATCACTGCTTAAGCACAAAGATTGCGGAAATTGAAGAATTGAAGTCTACGAGCTCAGAACAGAAGACAAAGAAAGAATGCTAGGATTCGAAATGTAAATCATGGGGTGACCTCCCTTAGGGGGAGATTGTTAGGAATTGGAAATTCCATAAGGAAGTGTCGGTCACCCCAATTATAGTCTAGCATATGTTATCTTGTAGACATATCGTTAATTACATTATTTAGTAGTTATTAGTTAGTTATTAGCTTAGTAATTAGTTTAAGTAACACCGTGGAGGAAGGACGGGTCTTTACCCACTGTATGCCTGATCCACAGTCCGAAGGAGGACGTGTAGTATGTAACTATAAATACCCTCTACCTCCCAAGGTAGAGGGTTGGTGCTTCTCATTAATCTAACCTTGCATTTGTTGAATATTTCTCTCTCTAGAAACACCTCTCCTCTCTTCATCTCTCTAAAATGGCATTCTTGTTTAATCATCTACTTAGACCACCCGAATCATCTAAACAACATAAAATAAACGATCCTACATAAGTTATCTAAATTAAGCTTAAGACTAGGACACCACTTGAATCCTTAAGCTCAAGGTTGTTTAGGTTTGTTGACCTCATTGAAACGTTCGAGGAGGTGATAAAACATGAAACTTTGCTCTTCACGTAGTTCATGTATCAAGCCTTCAACGTGTTGACAATGATAAAAATCTTTGTCATGGCTCGGAAAAGGTGGTGGTAGAAATGGAGTGGCTTGATGTGGAGGATCAAGTGAAGAGGGTTGAGGATCCTCAAAAAGAAGGAGGGATTGGCGGAGGCACATTCGATGATGGCTCAACAAAGGATGGTGGTGGAGGTAGAGATGTGTCAACTTCCATGTGGTCGGGTGGTTGACTTTGATGATTCCTCATAATCCAAAATGGACCATTTAAGGGAAATGGAGAAAAGGATACCGGTGCAAGTGTTGATTCAACACATTGGTTTTGTTTCTTTATTGAAGAGAGTGTCGGCATTGGTAGAGGATGGGATGGCCTAGGAGGCAAGTCCTCTAAGTTGTAGAGATGTGAAGATAAATGTTGAGTGGTAAATGATATGGCTCTAAGCACCAAAGGTGATGGTTGGGTGGAAATGGGTGTGTTTGGTTTAGAAGGAATTGTGGTGTTTGGTGATGATATTTTTGTGGGAACAATCCTTTTGGGGATTGGTTTGATTGGTTGAGTTGGTGAAGGAGAAATCCTAGTATTTGTGGATTTAACGGGAGATGATTCGGTTGAAGAAATTTCGTGAATAACACGAGCAAGTTTCTTAGGTGGTCCTTTGGTGGAGGAGTTAGCACTAGGAGCTTTCCTCATAATGAAATGACAAAAGGTTAGTGAGATAGAGGTCTCTATTCGCTGAGAATTAAGTTGTGGATGGTAACTAAGAGGTCCTAACAAGGTGGCTAATAAAGGGAAGGATTTAGCAAGTGCATTTAAGACTTAAGCCACTAAGATCCTTTGGAATGTGATGATTAGCATGCACAAGAGTCAACTTCAGAGTTGCACTGATCTAGGAGTTTAATTAAGACAAGATGGAGTGTTCAAGTTAGCAAGGAGAGCTTGAAATGATTGTTTTAGCTAGAGTTTAGCTGAATCTGTCACCCGGATCCCACGGTTCCCTCCAATGAGGGATCCGTCTAGGCTAATCCTAGGGATCCGGCCCTCAGCAGCTAAGAAAGGAAAAAAATGATGTTTGTAAGGTCTAATACCTATACCTCTTGAGTGTTCCAGTCTTCCTAAGTGTCTTAATTGAAAGGGTACTTAAATGATCAAGGGCAATGAGTGATGGTAGTTAATGATTGCCTTTTATGGAAGAAAATGAGACTTTATGAGTACCAATGAATGACCCAAGATGACACAAGAAAATTTGAGAGTTTCAAGTGGTGCTAAATGATCTTAGAGACCAGATAGTAACTTAAGATAATTTTGGAAAATACCTTAAAAATTATAAGAAATGAAAAACTAGTATTTGGCCCATTTTGGGGTAGGGATGATCAATATCAATTTGCTAAAATTGATAGAATGATAAGACTATATGAGTTAACATGTGAGCAACGTTGTATGAGTATTGAAGCAGAAGCATGATGAGTTTTGGTGAAATGAAAAATCAAAAAATGCCTTGATTGTGATCCTAGATGAGCTATGAGTGAGTGTGAAACTTACTGAGCTTGAGAAAGACTTATGTGGTCCTAAGGCATTATGTTTAGCTAGTGTGAAGTGGTCTAGTAGGCTGGTTTGATGTGTGGAGGTCTGCATATCATTTTTGTCACCCCGGATCCCACGGATCCCTAAAAGGAGGGATCCGTCTAGAGCAAATTAAGGGATTCGGCAACTGCAGATCAGTAGCATCACAGAAAATGTGCAGTATACTATGCATACTAATTGCTACTAGTCTCTACTGTAAATGAGCATCAAAACAAGTAAATACCTCATAATCCATAACATAAATAAGAGTAGTAGTGATAATATCCAAACAAACAAGATAAACCATTCACAAACATAAGCATCCATTGCAAAATGATAAACGATATGTCTAAAAACAACTATAATGCTAATGTCTCTTTTGTCAATCTTTTCTCTTCCTCTTTCCCGACGTCACGACGTAGTTAGTTAGGCATTGGATCATACCCTTCAATTGTTTGAATTCTTCGGTCTCGTTTGGTAGAGTTGGAAGTGGTTCAAAGTAGGTTATGGGGTCCAAGTTGACGTTGGCAACGGGGTTGACATTTACTTCATCTTCACCCGAGGAGTCCGAGAGAGCACGAGGTCTTTTTCCATTGATCATGAACCGTTTAGAGGGTTGTTTGGTAAGTGGTACCATGACGTGATCGGCAAGGAAATGATCATCGTTGATAGGAGAAGGTTGCATTGCACTAACATACTCATGGAGTTGTCTTAGGAGCATACCATAGGGAAGTACCATGTTGTTGACTTTGGATACACCAACCATTCTTTTCACCATGTAATAAGCAAGGTTAAATGGTCTTTGGTGTATGAGGCAATAGATCATTTGGACAAGAAATGCATTTGGATGGTCTTTGTTTCCGACCAAACTAATGACATTTTCCCTAAGAATTTCTTCCCACTTTATATAGATTGGATTCATTTAGAAGAGTTCCATTTGAAAGGGATCGCGATGAATAAGCTCTTTGTTGCGGTTGAAGCGAGATTGGTCGGCTCTAATTTTGAAAATGGTGTCTCGAACAATTGCGGGGTCATCAAGAGGAGTGCGGTAGATTGGTTTGGGATATAGTGCAAAAGATTGGGTGGATATTGCCCAATCTTGGGAGTACATACAAACTCTTGGGAGTACATACAAACTCCTTCACAAGGGTTGCAGAGAATTTGTGCAAATGTGTTGAGGGGTAGAGTAAGGCTTTGATTATTGATGATAAAAGCGATTGAGATGCTATCATCACTATTTCGAATGATCCTAACACTTTTGTAAAACTCAAAGATGAAAACCGGACAAATTTGTTCATCAATATCAAGTAGACAATCAAAGTTGATTGCCGAGAAGACTTGACGAATGTCGGTATTTTCAAGGAAACATTCCTTAACTACACGACCTTCGTGAATAAGTCATTTTTCAAGCTTTTTGAAGATTTTACGATCGGTTTTCGAAAACCCCTCTTTTTGATAGTATCTAGAGAGGTAGTGGACGGTATCATGGTGGTCTTGTTGGGTAGCTTTGGGCATGGTTGGTCCTAGAAAAACAAATATTCCAATTAGGCAAAATTGTTGAGATGGGTTTATGGTTTTGATTTGTATTAACAATGTTGTAAACACAATAGAATCTTAATTTCGTGAAAACCCTTATTAGTGATTAGTTTTGTAAAACCTAATTTCATCAATTAATGTTTTAGGAAGAAAATAAAAAAAAAAACCATAAACCCTAGGATGAAGATGATGAAAAGTAGAACATATGAGTGTAATTACTTACAATGATGTTCAAGAAGGAGATGCTTGAGGATATGAAGCCCTATGGAGATGGAAGCAGAAATTGGGCCGTTTTTGTGTTTTGTGAGGAGAGGGAAAAGAGCAGAACAGGTTTTGAAAAACGCAGAATTTTTTTCTGTCACACGGTTCCTCCGAATCCCTTGTAATTGGGATCCGGCTAGTACAACTCATGGGATCCGGCTACTGTCGACAAAAAAAGAGTGTTTGGTGTTATTTTTCTAATAAGTTATACAATAGCTTTTAGAACAAAAATAACTTTGTGGTTCCTAATTGAATAGACGTTTTGGTCAACGTGTTTTGATAAGTTAACTATCAAGGATCTATTTGTGACGGTGGCATTGGTTTGATGATTTTTAGAAAATTAAAGGGGAATACTATTCCTGATGATGAGTAAGTCGGGAAAGTGGTGAAGAGAGACTTTTTAGAGACTAGCAATTATTAACGTCCTAATTAATGAAAAAAAATATTATCAACATATCCATGTAAATGTAAAATAGCTAATTCATGGATAAGTGAACATACCTCTAAACTCTTGATATGGTTCAGAGAGACCATATATCCGAAATACTTCATGAGCTTTTAAAGTAATCCATTGTACTTAGTGTACGTAGGTTGTGATTAATTTTAGGTTCTTCCTTGAGAGTTGACTTTATTTTTCTTTGAATAGAAATGAAGACTTTGGAGAAGTCCTAGCAAGAAGATTTCTTAAAAATATTTTTTAGAATAATCTATCACTATCCAACATACGAAAAATAATTTTGTTTTAAAAGATTTCCTTCTTTGTAGTTTTCAATCATACACGGATCGTATCAAGTTTTTAAAGTAGAAAATACTCTAAGAAACTCGGTAACGAAGATCTGATAACAATTGTGGAAAACTAGAAGGGGGGGGGGGTTGAATAGTTTTACCGATTAAAACTTTGTTTTAAAATATTTAGATCCACTTATGTCAATCTATTTAAATGTATATGTTGGATGTTGATAGATAGATATGTAAATATGTAATGCAAAGGTAAGGAGTAAAAAACACAAAACCACGACACGAGTGTTTGTAATGGTTCGGCTACAAGGACACCTTCCTTGCCCTACTCCACTCCCCGAGTCACCTACTCGAGAGTTCATTAGCACTACACGACACAACTCCTTATGGCGGAGAAGCCTTCACAACGTTGCCTACTCTTTTTCCTGTACAAGGCTAGGCACCGGGTTCTTCCACAAGGTAGAACCACACCTTTCACAATGTCGCCTACACTTTATCCGGTACAAGGCTAGATACCGAGTTCCATTAAAAAGGAGGAACTATCACCTAACACTACACACACCTATTCCAAAGGAGACCCGCTCCTTATTAAAACATCATCAAAGATATCAATATCCTTGGATACAACCTATCTCTATTTGTACATCAATACACCATATAGATTGTACACCCTTGGCATCTTTTACTAATGCCTTCGACTTGACCCCTTTGGCATTCTTCACTAATGCCTTTGACACGGACGTTCGGCACCTTTCACTAATGCCTTCGTCTTGACCCTTTTGGCATCCTTCACTAATGCCTTTGACATGGACGTTTGGCACCTTTCACTAATGCCTTCGTCTTGACCCTTTTGGCATCCTTCACTAATGCCTTTGACACAACACTTCTAATGAAGGAGAAAGAACTATCAACAAGAGAACCTCAGTAGTCTTGATGATGACAAAGCATGGCAACTCATGGACTTGAGCTTGCTCGACTTCAAGAGGTGGTGATCTCGCCTTTAAGAGGAACCTAGAGAATCACATAAAAACAAACACAAACTACATAGAAAGATCCTTTGGATATGAGGTTAGAGAGTTTACAATACTAGGTGAAAGTATGTGTAGGAGTGGCAACCAAAAATGAAGAAATGGCTCATTATTTATAGACAAAAACATGCTACTGTTCCACGGATACCTTGTTTGAGGGATCCGTCTAGTGTAATACTAGGGATCCGTGAGACGCTCCTCTTTGCCCATGGGTTTTGGGTTATGGGTCATGAGTCATGGTTTATGGGTCATGGGTCCTAGGCTTTGGACCATGGATATCCAAGTAGATACAATGTATCTAGAAGATGCAATGCATCTAGTCAATGGGTTATGAGTTAGCTCCATGGGTCATGGATAATACCTATTATGACTTATGCATGATGTCATGCAATGGGTTATGGGTTATGGATTATGCTCCATGGGTATGGGTCATGGACTTTGGGTTTTACCCAACTACATTCAATGTATTAAGTCAATGGGTTAAATACTTAAACTTCTACCCATTCTATTACCCATTATAATACATACTAAGTATGTATACATCTACCCAATATGTAAACATTAGTTTTTGTACATATGCATTACTAAATCATGAAAACACTATTACTTGTTTAGTGTTTTATGTGAAAACGTAAGTGTGTTAGTAAACATTTGGCTCAAACTATTTACGTATTTTATTTGTTTCGTAAAAATGATTTTATGTTTGTTATCGACAAAACATTAGAAGATCATAAAATATAAATAAACGTTTTTATGAATTATTTGTATTAACAGTTTTGGTTCTACCTCGTGGAAGAACCCGGTGTCTAGCCTTGTATCGGATAAAGAGTAGGCGATGTTGTGAAGGCTTCTCCGCCACAAGGAGTTTGTGTTGTGTAGTGATTACGAACTCTCGAGTAGGTGACTCGGGGAGTGGAGTAGGGCAAGGAAGGTGTCCTTGTAGCCAAACCACTATAAATACTCGCGTTGTGGTTTTGTGCTTTTTACTCTTTATCTTTTGCTTTATTTATTTATATGCTTATCTATCAACATCCAACACACATATTTAAGTAGATTGACATAAGTCGATCTAAATAGTTTAATACCAAGTTTTAATCGGTAAAACTATTCAACCCCCCCTTCTAGTTTTCCACACACATGATAAAGCGACTTGATCTCAGAACAGTTCAACGCTGTCCCAATCTTTAAAAGACTCTTTTCGTTGAACTTATCTCATCACAGACCATCTTTTTAAGACTAAGCTTCGTTTGTATCCGAACAATTAAGAAAGAACAAAAGCGTAAATATTTTCCTTTCTTCGTTCGTTTAAATGAAAATTGGAATCATAATCAAAAGAAGCATTACATCTCAAATCTAAGTCTTGGACACATAAAAGCCGAACTTAATTGATCTCAGGTTTATTCATTTCGTACATTAATGATAAATCAAGACCTTTGAAGGTCCCTCAAACGAATGAATAACATCATCACTGATCTACTTTATTGAAGCCTCGCTCCTCTTTATATACGATGCTAAAGGAAGAATCATAACAATAATGTTACGATCTATCTCTTTGGTTCGTTTAAAGACTAAATACATGACTCGACCAAATCAGCAATAAGATCTCATATTCATTTTTTCGTAACCCATGGTCGTTTACAGGAAACAACATACAAAAATGATATCTTCATTGATCTTAAACTAGAGTCGATACAAATTGGATTCTCAATCACTTTCTTTCGTGTGGTACTACTATTCCAAAGATCTTTTAGATTTAAACATGAAAAGAATTAAACCATCATTGATCCCACATGTGTGATGCTATCCGAAAAATAAAGAAATGAGTTTAACAATTATGTTAAATCAAATCTTTGATTCGTTAAAGACACAATGTAAAACGAAAAACAATAAACAATTAACCTACCCGAGAACCACCAATGAATCTTGAAACCTACTGCTATCTTGATTCGTACGAATAGAAATTAAAGAAGAAATTGGGTGCGTTATTGTTTGTTGATTGGTTATGTGATTGATGATGAGATTAAGATGAAATTAACCTGTTGATTGATGTAAATGACAGATCTATTGTTTTGTGGTGTGTTTTGATGAATAGACAGAGATGGGGGCGGATAATCTGTGAGAGAGATTAGGGTTTGAGGTAAGTAAAAAAATTAGGGTTAAGGATTGGTTGTGTTTTATACCCCATTTAATTAGGGTAGTGTTGGAAGTGGAACGAATGTTAATCTTATAATCATGGGCTGCGGACATGGGCTAATCCGGATGTGACTATGGGTAGGCTAGTGGAATGGATCGGTATTTAATTGGACTTGGGCCTTGGGTTGACTCAAACTATATATCAATTTGGCTGATTAAATTTTAGAAAGATATTGTACATACAATAGACTGATGTTTCATTGTTTTTGGACCCGGACTGAAAGTTTCAGTTGATTGGACACATGTTTTAATGTGGTATAAAGAGTGAGCTTCGTTGTTAACATGTCTATCCTAATTGTTTGGATTTAGGCTCGTGACGTTGTACCCGGAAATTACTTGATTTGGATGAATTACATTGGACCAGGCCTCAATATAGCATTGGACTGATTTCATTTGGAATGATGATAGGCTGAAACTACTTAACTGCTTGAAACAAATGATATCCAGTTTTGTATTAATTTCAAGTTTAGCCAAACTCTCTGATAACATTTGGTATTAAGAGGTATTTTGAGTGGTATGTTGGTCTTACTAATTTCACGAGGGATACTATTTCATGGCTTGAATTGTTGTTTGAACAAAATTGACTACGGGGTTGTTGGTGTACGGTATCTCTTATTTGGATTTAAAGTGAGATTTTCCCGGCGCATGTACTTATTCCATCTTCTTTCTTTTTTCCCTTCCATGAAGATGACTTGGTTGGCCATATATTGAGTGTGATGAATACTTGGCTATCTAGTTACTTTTGTGATTCTTTCTCGCTTAACCCACAAAGTAGTTATCACTTTCGGTGTCTCATGCAGTTGAGGATACGTCAAGAGGTTTTGTACATTGGGTACACCGTTCTTTTTCACAAGGATAGTAAAGCTTAAGTAACAAATCTGGGGAATTCTACTTCATGTTCAAGTGTGGTTTATCGGGTTTACTTCACCAAGTGGTCACTGCAATAGCTGACAGAATACGAGGACGATATGTTAGCCAAAGAAGTTTAAAGGTTGAAATGTGATAAGCAATTCTCATGGGATATTCGAAGCTACAGAATGTCTATGATACTTCATAGTCTAAGCAAAATATTTCAAGAATCTTTAGTGTCATTCATGATTTTTCAAGATGTTTGCTTATGACAAGAACTTCTCGTGTAAATGGTCGTACACGTCAATGATGCTTCCGAAAGTTCAAAACCATCATGGGGGAAAAACTTGTACTTTGATGTGATAAGGTCAACCTCCAGGGGGAAGTAGTGTATACTACTTTACTTAGTATGGTTTGTGAAGTATTCTACACATGGGAGAAGAATTGTTGATGATCTATTGCATGTTCCCCTAAACAGATATTTACCAATACCAAATTTGTCATAACACATTCAATCTGTCATTGTTTACGGTTTACTCTTGGTTTTGTAAAATCCTGTGAAAGAATCTATTTCTCGGTTTAAATCATAGATTTGTAAAATCCCGTGACAATGGAACCATCCTGGAGAAAAGAAAAGTACATTTCCGGATCTATCTCTCGGTTTATTCTTGGTTTTGTAAAATTCCACGAAAGAATCTATTTCTCGGTTTAAACCATAGAATTGTAAAATCCCGTGATCATGGAACCATCCTAGAGAAAGGAAAGTGTATTTCTGGATCTTATCTGATTTTGGTGCTATGGTTTCAATTTCGAAGAAGGGATAAAGTGTGTACTTCATATCTTGGATGATTGTTTGGAGATTATTCATGGCATAGTGGTTATAGCAAAGTGTTTTGGGGTTATGCGCTTTTGACTAAAGTCGGGATAAAACCATTATCAAAGTTCATTGAAAACATCAAAAAGGGGCTAGATCTCGGCATTTAAACCATAGTATGTGACTATGGTGTTAATTCATTATTATTTATTTGAGGTTGAAGTGAAATTTCACGGGTGAGTGTACTTAGTATATGAAGATATCGGGGACGGTTGGATGAAGATTCTTCGAGATCCTTGTTCGAGCTTTTAACATGTACAATGACGAAGACTTGGAAATCTAGTTATTTTTGGGTGATTCTTCCTTTATACTACCACAAAATTACTATCACTTTAAGGAGTTACGTTGTAGTGCTCAGTGTCACACGAAGTTGTGGATTTTCAAGATGTGATGTATATCTTATACTTGAAGGTTGGTTGGGTGAAGAGTATAGAGTATTTAGGGATTCAAAGTTGCACGAACTCTCTGCACCGCTCTTAGTCACACATTTGTGCAAGGTTAAGTCACAAGTTCGGGTTGTTTTACATCAGTCTCAAGTTCATCATGTTGGGTTTTCAACATCAGTAGTCACGATAAAGAGCTGACTGAATGATAATAGGGTTGGTAACAAGTTAGCTAAGAGAAGTAGAAAAGAGAGAGATGACGTTTGAACAATTCAGTTCAAGCCTCGTTCCTTAAAGAAAAGAAAAGTGTATGCTTCAGTGCGCTTTATCTTCGAAAGAAGAGAAATCTTCTTGTTTATGACCATTTTCATCAACAAGCTTCATGCTTTTTCCATGCCTTCTCAGTCATCAAGTGGATCTATTTACCATTGATTGTATTCTTATTTCACTTGCTCAATCAAAATTGGCAATGGCGACATCATATGCAATTATTGCGGGGGAGAAGTGTGAATAAACTACATCGTGATGATTTCACTTGTTCAATCAAGAATGGCAACTTCGTATGTAATTCTTGAGGGGGAGAAGTGTGAAAATACTGCATGTTGATTGATATATGAGAATAAATGGTCATACGGCTCCAAACTCATGTAAGAACCGAGCTTCTTCCTATCGGGTTATCTTCGCATGTAGTGTCTACTAAGAGCCGTTGGTTGACATTTTCTAACGAGCTGATATGATTAATGATTAAGTGCTTCCAGTTAATGCTTCACGTACACATCATCATCATGATTCTGATCAATCAGAATCATCAGGGGAGAGAGAGAATGTGTACACAATGACACACAACAAGTTCACCCGATTAGGTTTAATGACTTATGAAATGATTTTTTGTCGAAGATTGGTTGATTCTATATCTCTTCGTGTCCTATTCTACGTACTTCTATCTTATCCACCTTCACCTATCTCGGGCAACAAATTCAAGATTATCAGTGTTCCAACTTGTTAGTTCGGTGTTACCATTTCATGTGTATGGTACGGGCTGATTTGCTATATGTAAGATAACTGGAAGGCATTTTGTGAGTTGAAGATGTTGACATTCTGTTCCCCAAACGGACAATCTTAAAGAAGTTCGAGTCTATAGTCTGTTCTACATTTTCTGCTGCGTGTTAGAATACTGAAGACGACATGCATTTAATTATCAAAAGACTTCTTCATATTCAGGAAATTCATCAGAAAGATTGTCAGTTTAGGGGAGAGCACTAATTGGGGGAGAGTGAAATCATGATTTAATCCCGAATTAGATTTGCTCACATCGTTCTTCAGCAAGTTGATTCTCACAGATACATTTGATAATTTTTCTTCTCACAAGATTTCAAGTATAAGGGTTTATAATGTGTTGCTGATCTTGAAGTATCAAAACCAGCAAGGGGGAAGGAGACATACATCTAAAAGCCCAGTGTTTAACTCATGGCTTTTAGTGTTCTTACTCCAACTACGTGGGGGAAGAGATTTAAGAGACAATTTCTGATAATAAAAGAGGTACACAATTGTGTGATGATTTTGATCTGATCGCAATCATCAGGGGAGAGTAATGTGTACATTGTGGACGCACATCAGGTTTACGTGATCGAGCTTAATCACTTATTCCGGAGCTGACATCCGCAGAGATAATCAGTGATTCAACCTATTACTTCAATGTTATCGGTTATTCTTTATTTGGGTATTCGTGTACTTCGGGTTCTTGAGCTTTATACACTATCATCAGGGGAGAGAAATGTGTACATCAGGGATGTACATCAGATTCACATGATCGAGCTTAATCATACATTCCAGAGTTGATATCCGCAGAGATCATCAGTGATTCAATCTGCTACTTCGATGTTATCGGTTATTCTTTCTTTGGGTATATGTATACTTCGGGATCTTGAGCTTTATACAATGAGATTGATTGGATCACTTCAGCTATTTGGGGGAAGTGGTATCTTGACACTTTTGGCATGCATCACTTCAGAGTTCAATGGAAAGAAATATGAGAAGATTGTTCCAGTCGTGAGATGATACGTTGCTGTTCTAGTTGATGAAACCCCGAACGGAGAATCACGATGATCATTCTTAAAAGGAGCATCAAGATTTATGATATGGTGTGCTCCGTTGTGCACCTGGCTAAGGCAAGCTTGAAAGAGAGCTTTGAAACTACTCAACAAGAAGATTTTTGGTTTGGGGGGAAGCTACCAAAGTCTCACTTTTTGAAGGTTCATGTTCTGACGACTATTCAAGAGCCTCGAAAGCTTTGGTGGTGAAAGTTTAAGAGATGATGATTTCTATCTTCTACAACGTGCTGAACGATATCCTTATCTCGGTACTCATATCATCATCTTCTTAAATTAAAATATCCACTTTTTAAATATTTTTCAAAAAGCAAAATACAAAATTATAAAACCAGCAAAAAGAAAATAGAAAAATATAAAACCAACAAAAATCCATAAAAATCAGAAAATTTGAAAAATACCAAAAATATTGTTTTCTCAAGACATGTCTTCTGGTATCGATAACATCTACGGTCTTAGAAATGTCATTCAATAATGGCACAGGACTTTAGATGAAGTTCGAGCAGAAGGTGTAAAGTTTTTCAAAACTTGTCTTAAACTTATGGCTTACTATCATTTCAGGCAGTAACCCGGGCTTAAACTGATGGCTTGCAGTTATTTCAGACTGTAACCCACTTTTAAAGAAAGGAAAGTGCTGCACTAAATCGATTTCTTTATATATCGAGCACTTATCCTAAAACATAAATCAAAAAAGTCTTTTTGGCGACGAGCTAGCATATCTGAAAAATATTTGATTTGACAAAAAGACGGTTGTTCCTACACAAATGTTCTTCTTTCTAAAATTCTTCAGAAAAATATTTGTTTTTCTAAATGGTGAAAAATGAGTTGCTTGAAAATCAATCAGAATTGGAGTTTTCATAAATTTGGAAACTTAATCAATGACTTCAGCATTTTTAAACTGTTCATAAAATGAGTCATTGATTGAGGGGGATAATGTTTCAAATTTATATCATCTAACGGACTTATTTAATCATCCTATACTTAACAGAAAAAGGCTTTTGCCATCTTTGAACTGCTAGGATATGATTGTTAGAATTAGATGATTCAAGTTTGATGTTCACATATGTTGGATTGACTTTTATTAGTCAATTGCTGTTTGGGTGTTGTCGACCACCATATATCTGTATGTATGTCTATTTGTGTTGACTAACGTATGCAGATAACATGGTTGTTGGGATCACTTGTAAATAGTATTTCAAGTGTTAGTCATTTATATGTAATATGTTGCTTAATTATGGCTTATAAGTATGTAATTAATGCTAGGCTTATGTAGTATGCCCATGAGCCTATACAAAGGCCCATAAGGCCAAGGGAAGGGACTAGATGTATTGCCCTAGCACCCTTGCCCATATAAACAATGTAAACTCTCATTTGAGAGTTGTTGGTTCTTTCATTAAGCATATCATTTCCTTATTCTTGTGTGTGTTAGAATCCAACCGTCCCTCCTCTCTCTATCATTCTATCATACATCTAAACATACTTGTGTTCATATCATGGTAACCTGACAGTGGTATCAATCGCCATTTAGTTTTGTGAAACGTTCTTGTTGAAGTTTTGTAGTATTACACGTAAGTTTTTCTCGTTCCAAACCTTTACACATGCGTAAACTTTGATTTTTGCACTTCAATATTGAAGCTTGGAAAGTTTTAAGGTTAATATAGTGTTTAGAATCTTAGTTTTGGCAAAAACTTTGAATCTTTACGTGTTCTTTTCCATTTTTCACTCGTTTTTTACTCGTTCTTCACTTTTACGCATAAGCTTACATTTCACTTTGGGACTTCAAGTTTAAAACTTTCTTGTTATTTAAGTGTTTTTAAAGTTGTTTCATCATAAATATTGAGTGTAAAAAGCGTTTTGGATCTTAAAAATTCATTTTGGTCATTTCTGTTGGTTTTACGCATAAGCAAAACCCTTGTTTTACACGTAACTCAAAACCCCTTTCTTACGCCTAACTAAACCCTAATCTTACGCGTAACTTTTACGCCCAAGCCAGAGTTTACGCCGAAGCAGTCTTTACGCATAAGGAATCTTCATCAAATTCTTCAAAGCTGTTTGTAACTCAGTGTTTTCCTTGCTTGGATAAACTTGAAAAATGCTTCGACTTGTGGATATCTCTCTCACTTGGACAAGTGTGAAAGATTTTGGTTAATAACTTAGTATTACGACTAAGCTAAACCTTACGAGTAAAAATTTACGCATAAGAACCATCTTACGCATAAGGTCCCTTACAAATAAGTATCTAGTTTACGACTAAGCTTACGTTTAATCATTATGTTTACGAGTAAGATACTCTTACTAGTAAGGAGGAAGTTTACGCCTAAGGAAGTTTATGCTTAAGGAAGTTTATGACTAAGCACATCAGTTTACGCCTAAGGAATTTTTTATGCCTAAGTACATCTTCAACAACAACATCAAGTTTCATTCAACTACAAAGATCCATCATCAACACAAGTTTCAAGATGTCTCAACCACCATACTCCAACTACTTTCCTCATGAAATTCCTCAGCAACAACAACAACAATATCCTCAACCACAATTTCAACAACAACCATAACAAATTGGAAATTATCTTCCTCATCAATATGCACAACCACCACAATAATAAATCCCTCAACAATTCCCTCCACAACAACATCAGTATGCTAACTACTTTCAATATCATTTCTCAGCAAAGTATGCTGTTAATACAAATAAACCGTAAAAACGTTTATTAATATTTTGCGATCTCTTTGTGTTTTGTTGATAACAAGTATAATGTTATCTTAAGTACAATTATAAGGATACATGTTATTTTTGTAAAGCATTTACATATAGCCATTTAAATACAAAAATGTTGTAATAAATCATTTGTTGTAATAGTTTATTAGGATGGGTAAAAACCACAACCTATGGATCATATCCATAACCCATTGACCCATACCCATTTGATTAGATACAATGTATTCATTAGATACATTGAATCTAAAGGAATACCCATGGACCAACCCATAACCCATGACCCATAACCAAAAAACCCATGGGCAAAGAGGAGCGTCCCACGGATCCCTAGGTTTACACTAGACGTATCCCTTGTGGGAAGGATCCGTGGGATCCGGGGAACAGTGGCAGAGTTTGCCTATAAATAGAGAGCCATTTCTTCATTCTAACTCACCCCTCTTCTTACTAATTCTCTCATATACTCTCATTCTCTTCTAACAAAAGATCACATGATCTAGAGAGTACTTCCTTCTTTCTTTCTTTAGTGATTCTCGTATAGGTCCTTCTCTAAGGCGAGATCACGAGCATTCTACAAGTCATCCAGGCAAGGGGTCCTTGATTGATTTGTTCCTCCACAAGATTTCTGTAGCGAAGATCTTGTATTTGATATTTCACATATTTGTTGTGTAATATTCGTGTTGGTTTGGTCCACCGTGTTGCGGACTCGGTATTTAGCTTTGTACCGGAAAAAAGGTGTAAGCAACGTTGTGAAGGCTTCTCCGCCAAGTTGAAGGAGTTTGTTGACATAGTGCTTGAACTCTCGAGTAGGTGACTCGGGGAGTGGAGTAGGGCAAGGAAGGTGTCCTTGTAGCCGAACCACTATAAATCGGTTGTGTCATTTCTATCCCTTTGCTTTACTTCATTTACTTGTTTTATCATTAGATCTATACTTTCTCAACATCCATATGATCTCACATATTATCGAATCTAAAGTTTTTGAAATTAACTTAGAATCGGCAAAACTATTCAACCCCCCCTTCTAGTTTTCCACAATTGGCATCAAGAGCTAAGTTTATAAAAGTTTTAAAGTAAACCGTATTTTAAAAACTTTTCGATCACTATGGGTTCTGAAAATTACAAGGAAGGGCAATCTATGCAACAACCACCACTACTTGAAACTAATGGTTTTATATATTGGAAAAATAGATTCGAAACATATGTGAAATCTAAAGATATTGATCTTTGGTACATTATTGTTGAAGGCGATTTTGAGGCTACCTCAAATGATGATAAAGGAAATTTAGTTAACATACCTCATGATAAACTAAATGATGAAATGAAGAAAAAGCTTTCTAAAAATAGTGAAGATAAAATGGTTTTGTATAATGCTTTACCCAAAAAGGAATTCGAAAGAATTTCTATGCTTAAAACCTCTAAAGAAATTTGGAATTCTTGAGTTGAAACTCATCAAGGTAATCAACAAGTTAAAAATAATAAAATTGATTTATTAGTTCAACAATATGAATAATTTTCAATATTGGATGAGGAAACTATAGATCATTCATTTTCTAATTTTAATACTATTATTACATCTTTATAAGCACTTGATGAATCTTTTTCTAGCCGTAACCATGTTAGGAGATATCTAAGGGCACTTCCATCTAAGTGGAGATCCAAGGTTACGGCGATCGAAGAGTCAAAAGATTTGACAATCCTCACCCTTGATGAACTCATAGGCAACTTAAAAGTCTACGAGCTTGTCCTTGCTAAAGATTCCGAAGCCTCAAAGGTGAAAGAGAAACACAAATCTCTTGCCCTTAAAGTAAAAAAGGCTTCAAGCGATGAAGAGAACTCCTCTTTAAATAGCGACGACGAGGAGTACGCTATGGTGGTAAGGGACTTTAAAAAGTTCTTTAGAAGGAAGGGAAGATACGTCAAACAACCGTATGACGAAAGAAAGGCTTTCGAAAAAGCAAAGAGGACGAGAAGCCAAAAGATGATCGTACTTGCTTTAAATGTGGGGACCCAAACCACTTTATTAGTATGTATCCCAAACGGGATGATCAAAAGGCGATCGTGAGCGGCACGTGGGGAATGAGCGACGAGGAGGACGAAGAAATTTGTCTCATGGAAAATGACGAGGTATGTCACGATTACTATAGTAACTCATCACTAGATGACGACTCATTACATAATGAATATGACAAACTATGCAATATTAGCTTAAAACTAATTAACAAAAACAAGCTTTTAAAAAGTCAAAACCAACGTTTAGATAAAGAAGTCATAGAATTAAAAGCAAAACTGAAACGTCTAGAAAAGGGTAAAATAGCAAGTGGTGAATGTGAACTTTGCGTTCAACTTCAAACACTAATTAATCAACTAGATTCTAAAATTGCTAGAATGAGTACGAATACTTTAGATATGATATTAGATAGTGTTAAAACCGGTAACAACCAAAAAGGTTTAGGTATTCAACAACTTGATCCATCAACTAGTGAAAACAAAGAAACACAATTTGTTAAGGCACTAGAAAAACCAGCCACTGTTGTGGCGGATCCCACGGATCCCATCAAAAGGGAACCGGCTAGTGTTAAGCCATGGATCCGTGGGTCTGCTGTAGCAAACAGTGGTAATAACGTAGCTTCTTCATCTAGAACAGATTTTGTTATCATTAATAAGAATAAACCAACTCATTTCACCACTAGACAACCACCTCCAAAATATAATCCTACTTTTGCAAGAAACAAAGCTCCATCTTTTTCAAAACCTAATCCACCTAGGAGACCTAATAATGTTTACCCGAGAAGTAACCATCAAATGGGATGGAACCCAAATATGCAAAATGGTTTTCCTTTTCAAAACTTTGCTCCATGGAATGCATACTCATCTTATCCATACAATGTTTAACACTAATGGACCCATGAACAAATGGGGACCAAACTTTTGAGTTAATTGTTGTCTTAGGTATGCTTAAAGGTCGACCTAGACCCGGATGAATGGGTCAAGGATAGCGGGTGCACGAGGCACATGACCAGAAATAAAGATCTATTCTCCACATATGAATCCTTCAATGGAGGTAATGTGGTGTTTAGAAATAGCAAAAGTAAAATCATCGGTAAAGGTACGATTTCTAACAAATCTCTAACCATTAACGATGTGTGTCACGTAGAAAACCTAAACTTTAACCTCTTAAGTATAGGACAAATATGTGATAAAAAGTGCAATGTACTTTTTACCAAAACCGGTAGTAAGATATTAAAAAATGGCTTAACCATAGGAAGAGGAATTAGGAAACATGGAGTCTATGTCATTAAAATTGGTAATGAACCTAAAGAAAAACTTTGTCTTACCTCTATGGATGATACTTCGACCTTATGGCATCGAAGATTGGGTCATGCCAATATGCTACTTCTTCAATCGCTATCATCCAAAGATCTAGTAAGAGATCTACCTATGTTAAAATATGAACATCACCTTTGTGATGCTTGTAATGTAGGAAAACAAGTTCATTCTAGTCATAAAGCTAAAAACATGGTGTCTACAACTAAGTGTCTAGATTTACTACATATGGATTTATTTGGTCCATCCGCTATCCAAAGTTATGGAGGCAACTACTACACTTTGGTCATAGTGGATGATTACTCTAGGTATACATGGATAAAATTCTTAAAGAACAAAACGGAAATGTTTAATTATTTTGAAATCTTAAGTAAGAAAATCCAAAGACAACTAGGAAGTCCTATAGTGTCTATTAGAATGGATCATGGTAGGGAATTCGATAATGAAGTGCAATTCGGAGCTTTTTGTGACGCTAATGGTATTACTCACAACTTCTCGGCTCCGCGCACTCCACAATCGAATGGGGTAGTTGAAAGAAAGAATAGAACCCTACAAGAAATGAGTCAAACCATGCTTATTGAGCAATCCATACCTCAAAAGTTTTGGTGCAATGCCGTTGATACTTCAACGTACATACTCAATCGAGTCTTAATTAGACCAATCTTAGGTAAAACTCCGTACGAGTTACTCCGAGGCAAAAAGCCTACGTTAGATCACTTTAGAGTCTTTGGTAGCAAATGTTTTATTCTTAACACTAAAGATTACCTTACAAAATTTGATCCTAAATCAACCGAAGGTATCTTTCTAGGTTACTCTCCAAATAGCAAAGCTTACGTCATATTAAACAAAGAAACAATGAAGGTAGAAGAGTCATTAAATATAAAATTTGATGAAAGTCCACCAAAACCCTCTCCACCTCTTGTCGATGACGAGATTGTAGAAAGTGAAGCTATAGTAATAAAGAAAAAGATAAATGAAGAAGAAGAACCTTTAAATGATGAAGTCAGAAACATTAAAGAGTCCAAAGATCACCCCGTAGATAAGGTCATAGGAAAGCTAAACGAAAGAACATTAAGGTCTCAAGTTCAAAACCAAAGTAGTTTATTTTGTTTTGTTTCAACCATAGAACCTAAGAATACACAAGAAACCATAAAAGATGAAAGTTGGGTAATGGCTATGCAAGAAGAATTAAATCAATTTGTTTATAATGATGTTTGGACACTTGTCCTTCCACCTAGTAATCAAACCATAATAGGAACCAAATGGGTTTATAAAAACAAATTAGATGCAAACGGAGTAGTGTCTAGAAACAAGGCTAGACTCGTTGCCCAAGGGTATAACCAACAAGAACGAATAGACTTTGATGAGACCTATGCCCCCGTGGCTAGATTAGAGTCTATAAGAATACTTCTTGCATATGCTTGTGCTAATGATCTAAAGCTTTATCAAATGGATGTCAAAAGTGATTTTTTAAATGGCTTTATTAATGAAGAAGTATATGTAGCTCAACCTCCGGGCTTCATCAATTTTGAAAAATCTAAACATGTGTATAAGTTAAAGAAAGCCCTTTACGGTCTTAAACAAGCTCCAAAAGCCTGGTATGATAGACTCAAGTCATTTTTAATTAAACACAACTATACCATGGGGTTAGTTGACAACACACTTTTTACTAAGAAAAGAGAGTCACATATAATCATAGTTCAAATATATGTAGATGATATTATATTCAGATCCACTTGTCAAGACATGTGTGATGATTTCTCTAAAATCATGCATGACGAGTTCGAGATGAGTATGATGAGAGAACTTAGTTTCTTTCTTGGTCTACAAATCAAACAAGTAGAAGATGGTATCTTCTTTAATTAATCTAAATACATAAAGGAGATGTTAAAGAAATTCGGTCTAGAAGAGTCGAAACCAATTAGGACACCAACGTCATCTGACACCAAACTCACAAAAGATGAAGACGGCGAATCCGTCGATAATACTAAATATCGTGGCATGATAGGTAGTCTTCTCTACCTCACGACAACGCCGGATATCATGTTTAGTGTTTGCTTATGTGCTAGGTTTTAAGAAGACCCTAAAACATCACACCTAGAAGCCGTAAAAAGAATATTTAGATATATTAAGGGTACAACACAATTAGGATTATGGTATCCTAAGGGCACGGGAGTAGAAACAATTGTATATACAGATTCTAACCATGCAGGTGATTATGTTGACCGAAAAAGTACAAGTGGGGTATGTACTTTTATGGGATGTTGTTTAACATCTTGCTTTTCAAAGAAACAAACGGCAGTAGCAATATCAACAACCAAAGCCGAATACGTCTCCGCCGACAAAGCATGCCAACAAGCACTATGGATGAAATAAGCGTTAGTCGACTACGACATTCATCTTAGTGACATAGCCATTCTATGTGACAACAAGGGTGCCATAGATCTAAGCAAGAATCCGGTATTACATTCTCGCACAAAGCATATAGAGATTCGTCATCACTTCTTAAGAGACAATGTTCAAAAGGGGAACATCTCTAGTGAGAAGGTAGCATCCGAAGACAACATAGCCGACGTCCTCACCAAACCGTTGAAGCGGGAACAATTCAACCTACTTTGTCTTGGTCTTGGTCTCATGGAACAAACGTCGTAATTTACTTTTTGACTCTACAAGGTATGTAAACACTAGCCTTCTTCTTTCTGAGTCTAGGATCTCTATTTCACGCACAACTTACAAACGATACGGGAATTTTCAAAACCCAAGATAAGTTTTGTTTTTCTTATAATTTTCTTATTTTCTTTCAAAATAAGTACAAGTTACAAACACATAAACACATACACATCTCCCTTTCAAAAGGATAAAACGTTTGTATTTCACAACATAGAAATCTCTTTTCAAAATGCATTCTAAAATGATACTTCTTCCCGTATCAACTTCACAAAAGCAATTTCTCACGTCTAGGACAAATTGCTCTTTCATTATTAATACAACGTAAAAACCCGTTTTCATTGCATCTCATGTCTTTTGAATGCTAAAGGGGACACATAACTAATATGTGTTTTCGGGTACATTCATTTAAGCCACAATAAATTAGGAGCATTGGTAACACTAAATTACGTACTCAAGTACTAAATATGTGTTTTCGGGTTATCTCACATAATAATATACTTTTATACTTCTAGTTTAGTTTTCTTTTTCTTCTTAGGAGTCGAGATAACCGCAACTCCAAATAGTCTGCATATAGGCACACACTAGGCAAAAATATTTCCAAAAAGAAACTTTTGTGCTGCCTGGATCACCAGACCCACGGATCCCAGCCTTCATGCTAGACGGATCCCTCAAGGGAAGGATCCGTGGGATCCGTGAGACATAAGCTGTTTTTACCTTTTATTTTTCTCACTTTGGATGAAAACTCCAACTTTTTTTTTGGGAGTATGTTCTTTAATGCTTGTGTTCTCATGATCACATGCCTTAAATTCATATCTAGTTATTAGATTTTAATCAACATTTTGGGTCAAGCATTCATTACAATGCTTTGTTTTTCTATATATAGAACTCCCAAAATGCTTGCATATTCATCTCATCTTCACAATCAAACAACACCATGTCATTCACAAGTTCTTACAACTTAGATGAATCACCTAGTACAAACAATCATCTTCATGAAACCCAAACCTTTGTACTTTCACCTTCCAAAATACCACAATCAAACTCTAGAATATCCTCATGGATTAACATCCAATCTTGTTGCTTAGGAAAACCACCATCAAATAACTCACCACAAGATTCTTCCATTATAGCACCTCCTTCATCACCAACGAGTACACCAACTTCATCACCAAATCACTCACCACCTAAAGTCACTCTTTTGGAACTCCTTACGACTCCAACAAGATCTCAACAACCAAAACAAAAATAAATAGCCTTTTTGACACCTCCAACTTCTCCAAACACAATATTTAATGATCTTGAAACATCACCACCGTTAGCTCCCATTAAACTACAAGAACATCTAGGTTCTTTTCCACCACCACTTCCAACCATTCTGGACTTTGATCCGTATTTTCCTATTTTTCCACCACAAATTCCGCAACTCACAAATCAAAACAACCCGGAAGACTTCCGCACTCATTACCCACATCACTTACATTGTGAACATTGCCAATCCACTAGGGAAATTGCAATAGAAGTTAGGGAAGAAATGCGATTCATACTCAACCTCATCCTTGATCGCATCAATATCATTACTCATCCAAACCTCCATACATAACCTTATGCAAGCATGGAAGGAATCATTATTACTATTTTCTATTTTTAGTACTTTTTCTTTTGAGTCATTTTCAAGAACAAGTCTTGTTCTTATTTTTACATGCTTGTAGGTGGCATAAATACCACTACACTTTGTTGTTTTATTACAAGGCCTTGTTTACATACCTTGGCTCCCAATCTTGATTCTCGTCAATCACAAGATTATTTAAGCATGTTACTAACCTTTCTCTTTGTAGGATTTATTTTTTATTTTTCTTCACTTGACGCCCCAAACTAGGGGGAGCTACCGTCAAGGGGGAGTAAGCGATACGCAGACTAATTTTTCCACACTTTTATTTCTTGGAAGGGTTCACTTTTTGTTTCGACAAAAAGGGGGAGAAGAAGTAAAACTTAGGGGCTTTCAAAGCATACATCTATTATTAAGTTTTACTCATCATAACATTATGTTTTGTCATCAACAAAAAGGGGGAGATTGTTAATACAAATAAACCGTAAAAACGTTTATTAATATTTTGCGATCTCTTTATGTTTTGTTGATAACAAGTATAATGTTATCTTAAGTACAATTATAAGGATACATGTTATTTTTGTAAAGCATTTACATATAGCCATTTAAATACAAAAATGTTGTAATTAATAATTTGTTGTAATAGTTTATTAGGATGGGTAAAAACCACAACCCATGGATCATATCCATAACCCATTGACCCATACCCATTTGACTAGATACAATGTATTCATTAGATACATTGAATCTAAAGGAATACCCATGGACCAACCCATAACCCATGACCCATAACCAAAACCCCATGGGCAAAGAGGAGCGTCCCACGGATCCCTAGGTTTACACAAGATGGATCCCTTGTGGGAGGGATCCATGGGATCCGGGGAACAGTGGCAGAGTTTGCCTATAAATAGAGAGCCATTTCTTCATTCTAACTCACCCCTCTTCTTACTAATTCTCTCATATACTCTCATTCTCTTCTAACAAAAGATCACTTGATCTAGAGAGTACTTCCTTCTTTCTTTCTTTAGTGATTCTCATATAGGTCCTTCTCTAAGGCGAGATCACGAGCATTCTACAAGTCATCCAAGCAAGGGGTCCTTGATTGATTTGTTCCTCCACAAGATTTCTGTAGCGAAGATCTTGTATTTGATATTTCACATATTTGTTGTGTAATAGTTGTGTTGGTTTGGTCCACCGTGTTACGGACTCGATATTTAGCTTTGTACCGAAAAAAGGTGTAAGCAACGTTGTGAAGGCTTCTCCGCCAAGTTGAAGGAGTTTGTTGACATACTGCTTGAACTCTCGAGTAGGTGACTCGGGGAGTGGAGTAGGGCAAGGAAGGTGTCCTTGTAGCCGAACCACTATAAATCGGTCGTGTCATTTCTATCCCTTTGCTTTACTTCATTTACTTGCTTTATCATTAGATCTATACTTTCTCAACATCCATACGATCTCACATATTATCGAATCTAAAGTTTTTGAAATTAACTTAAAATCGGCAAAACTATTCAACCCCCCCTTCTAGTTTTCCACATATGCTAAGAATGCAACAATGCAAAAGGACCCTACTTGGTTTGCAAAAATGTGTGAAGCTATAAGTAGCCAACAATCCATTCATGAAGCTGGATCCCTTGATAGACCTCCAATGCTTACTCCCGGAAACTATGATCAATGGGTTATGCCGTTCTTTAGGTTCTGCGATCTTAAGAAAACTCATGGTAAATTCTTGAATAAGGTCATCCTTGAAAGTCCTTTTCAAATGCCTACTACAACAATACCCGGAGATCCAAATGCTAATCCACCAAGAGATGACACTACTTCCACTCTCACTATGGATCAACTCACTGCTGAACAACTACTTCACTTTGAATCTGATGAACTTGCAATGCAATATATCCTTTTGGGATTACCCAATCCGATTCTTCGTAGTGTTGATGCTCAGAAAACTGCAAAAGCTATGTGGGATCACATTCATCTCCTAATGGAAGGCACATAACTCAATCAAGAAGACATGTAATCAAAACTTTACCTATCCTGTGAAAATTTCATGATTGATCAGGTGGAATCATTAGAGTCATACTATCATCGGTTTACAGACATCGTCAACGACTTGGACAAACACAACATCATTATGCCCAAAATTGCAATCAACACAAAGTTCCTAAGTTTTCTCGGTCCTGATTGGGAAAAGTATGTTACATTCATCCGTCAAGCTAAGAACCTTCACAATGCAAAGTACGGGATGTTGTATGACTACTTGAAGCACCATCAAAAGGAAGTGGACAAAGATAGAGCTCTCAGTGGAATTCATGCACCTTTACCTAATGCAAATTCACTTGCTTTGTTTGCTCAGTCTTGCTACCCACAATTTCCACAGCTGCAACAAGTCTTTACTAACCCACCACAATCAGCCTAGATTACACCATATGATCCATCACAGCAATCACAAGAAACTCAACTGGTTCCTTACAACAACAACAACTCTGATTCAGCACTCTACATTGAGACACAAAATGATGATGAAGAGGCTTTCAATACATTGAATCAAGGATTTGCATTACTTGCTCGTGCCTTCGGAAGATTTGCTAACAAATCCAACAACCGTATTTGTACCTCATCTAACAGAAGGAATCAAGCAGTTGTTCATAATGGAAGGGTTGAGGTTCAGAACAGAAAAAATAGTTGTCAGATGGGAAGTGGTAACTACATGGGTTGTGGACAAGGTTTCAATGCTTCTGGAAGGAATAACATGGTTGCTCCTTAGCAAAGGGTTCAAATTGTTGATCAGGGAAATGATCAGAATGGGAATATGAGTCTTAGATGCTACAACTGCAACAAGAAAGGTCATCTGGCCAATGCTTGTCCAAAACTGAGAGCCAGAGGAAGTGCTTATCACAAGGAGGCTTTACTCTTGGCTCTCAAAGATGAAGCTGGTGGAACTCTTACCAACAAAGAATAAAGCTTCATGGTTGTTGAAACAGACAAAGACCTTGATAGATCTTGAGCTCGTGGATCGTTATGTATGCCTATGTAATCACAAACACCATAAAAGACAATCTCTACTACTAATGATTATCAGCGGAATATAAACACAAGTAACAAATAACTAAGAACTTCTTGATCCTCTATGGATCTTTTTATTAACTAAAACTGAGTTTTTCCAATCGGTACATAAACCTTTCTAATGTGTTCCTTTTATAGATAAGGAACCCTAAACAATATCGCTAAACCGTTTTCCAAGAAACGTATAATCATAAAACTAATAAAGATATACACAATCACTTCCTAATAAAGCTCATGTATATCCACAATAAATAAACTAAACACGGAATAAACACTTCCGCAGAAACTAACTAATCACTATTATACTTCAGCAGAATAAGTCTTCAGCAGAATCCACTTCACTTCAGCATAAACACTTCGGCATTAAGTTCAGCAGAATCCAGACTTTCACATAATTCCCAACAATCCTCCCCTAAACTGGAATTTGACTTGTTAAGTTCCAGTTTCTTGATAGATCTTTCATCACCAGAGGATTGTATACAAGCAACAGCAACAGCAAAGAATCCAAGAAGAACATCTCTATGATGAAAAAAACTCTGAAACTCCATATCTTTGCAGCAACATATGACAAGAGGTACATCAAAACAGATTAGTTTCATACTATTCTCATCACATCCAGGTGTGTTAACTCCTGTGAGAGGTGAATCATTGAAAATAAATGGATTTGATGTCTCTTTACCAATAGCCATCACTACTGGAGTAGCCATATGTTTCAGTTCGTAAACTATGGTACACTGATAACCATCTGATTTATTGGCAAACCAGCAACCATATAAACGGATTTGAAATGTCTTTACCTGAAGCCGTTTGCTCAGGACTAGCCAATTCTTGGAATTGGTGAATTGAGAACCAAATATGGAATGCCACTGCCTTTACCACAAGACATATACAAGTGGGCTAGCCAATTCTTGGATTCCAAATAGGAATTAACCATGGTGAATTGAAAACCATACAACACTCAGCAATAAAGCATAGGTGATTGCATACCTTATGATTTTTAGCAAATCATTACAGCTATCAACAGATTTGATGTGTCTTTACCAAAGCTGTACCCTTTGGACTAGCTAACTCTTTGACATACAAAGTATATCAGGTGAGTCAATAACCAAAAAATATACAACAAACCTGCAATAAAAGTTAGAGAAAACCAAAATAATTTTTTTTTTTTTTTTTTTTTTTTTTTTTTTTTTTTTTTTTAACTAAGAAAATAAAGAAAGAAAACAAATATTACAAAATATTACAGTCAAGATGAACCTTTACATGATAGAAGTTGATTCTTAATCAAACCAACACATTGAGTAGCATGAAGGTCATCATTGCCAACCGGATTAGGAGGCACCTGCAACTTGTGTTTAAGCAACCTTTCCATAAAAATATCAGATAAAGGATAAAGCTTATCTGATAACATGCACAAAATCATCCCACATGTAGTCTGAACTACATGAACACAAGGCAGAGGATAAAACCTCCAACAATCAATCTCCCACTTATGAGAATTCTTCCAAATAGAATATCCTTTACCATTTGGAGAATTAGAATCAAACATAACCTGAAGATCTCCCAACAGATATAAACCAGAACCAGTTGCTGGATGAGACTTATAATACTGAATAACATGATCATACAGCATTTTCAAATCATGTCTATTTACTAAATGAAGAATATCCTTCAAGAAGTTAAACTCAATTTCAGTATTATCCAGCCTATAAACAGTGTTAAGCTTTCCAGCTTTCCAATCAACCAAGACCACATGAGTTCCTTCAGGAAAATCATCAACAGTTCCAGTGTTAATAAAGGTAGACTCATCAGCCTGGAGATCTAAAGTAGTATCCCCTGAACTATGTTTCTTAGCCAATCTATCCGAACTTCTTGTAACCAAACTCTGCTTTCCCATATCAGCAATGTTATCAGTATCAAGTTGTAAATCAGTTTCCTGAATCAAAGAATCACTTAACTCCACACTTGACAACATTTCAGAAGAAACCAAATAAGATTCAGCAGAAACATTCATAGCAGAAGAAGTAATAGCATCAGAAGATGTATCAGAAGGAACAACTGAAGATACCACCGAAGGCAAAACATCATCAAAACTATCCACAATTTCAACTGTTCTCTGTCTCTTGGCTGTAGGAACCTCAGACACTGAAGCACTATTTGCCACATGAGAAGAAGTAGAACCAGAAGAAGAAAATTTCATAACCATATGATACTGTCTAATTAAAGCATCATCAGATAAAGTCATGATTTGCTTCATTGTTGTTCCAGAATTATACATAGCAGCATTCTTCACAATTCTCCTCATATAATTCCTCTTCTGAGCAACAGTCATAGGTTTTTCTCTTTTAGCTTTATTTCTCTGATCAATAAGTGCTCTTCTCTGTGCAGCAGATTCTTTCTTCCTTTGATTACCAAGTGCCACCATTTTATCCACAAAATCATCATCATTAAAAGATTCTCCTAAGATAAGTTTTGCTAGATCAGGATCAGAAGCACCTTGAGAAATATAACCATCCCATTGATCATCAGTAATCGTAGGAAAGAATGCATCAAGTTCTAACTTTCTTTCAGGAGACAAATCAGAAGCATACTGATCTTGAAGAAACTTAGCCACAACCCGACTCTTCTGGATATTCTCATAATCAGCAAACAAGCCAGCCTGAGCTCGATATTGTTCTTCAGTCACTCTTCCTGATTTAAGCAGATCATCAATCACAGGGTCCTGTACTTTCTCAGAAGATGTCTCAGCAGAACCAATTTCAGCAGAACCAATGTTAGCTTCAGAAGAAACAATCAAACCCACATCAGAGGAAATAGGTTGAGACAATTCCTCAACAGATGTAGAGAAAACTTCAGGAGAAGCATTCAACTTATACACTCTTCCAGCAAGAAAAACCTCTTCATCATCTAATGAAGGTGAAACATTTGAATGTTCTGGTATAGATGAAGTTTGACCATCAGTAGTAACCTCTTTCACTAAACCATCAGTAGATGCATCCTCCATATGTAGCTCCTTTGAAGTGTCAGCAGATACCTTATCCAAAGTTTGTCTTCTTCTTTTGCTAGTATAGAGAATAGGCTCCTTGCTAGTCTCCTTTCTTCGTGAAGATTTAGCAATAGAAGAAGAAACATTAGATTTAAGTGCCACATCAGCCAATATATTAAGAGATTCATTAAGATTCTCTTCAGCCTCCTCCTCAGAAGAAACCACACTTTTCTTTTTACCCTTCTGACTTAGTAAATCCTCCAAGTGCTTAACTTTATTCTCCAATTCAACAATCTTGTTACCAAGAATAAACTTGGTTTCTGCAAGTTCTGTCTTTAAACCAGTCACTTCACCTGTAAGTTTGTTCATCAAAGCATATAAGGAAGTAAGTGTAAGAGGATCCTCATCAGCATCAGATAATTGAGCAGTTGAAACTAGAACTTCAGTAGACTGTTCAGGAGCAACATTAATCTGATCAACATTAGAACATCCTTCACCAAATGGAGTCCTCACAGGACTTGGTGTAGGCAATCTATCTGTATTAACCTGAACTTCATCAATTTGATCCTGAACTTCATCAATTTGATCCTGAACTTCTTCAATAGGAACTTGGATAAATGCTGGACTAGAACATGGTCTTGGTGAAGGTAAAGATGCTTCAGCAACAACAGAAGGACCCTCATCACCATCTACTGAAAGATTTCCATCAGTAGGAATGAAAGAAGGAACAACAACATTAATCTCATTCTCAGCCTCATTCTCCTGAGGTAGCATTGCAGCTAACAAAGGAAAATGTGTCCCTTCAAATTTAGTCCTCATTGTAGCAAATAACTTAGGGGTCAAAACACTTATGGGATGAAAAGCCTGGGTTTGTGTAGAAACATTCAATATCATCTGTAAGAATCTAGGGTACATCAAAAACTTACCCTTTTTCCTAGTTATGTTTTCTACCATATTATCAAAGATATACTTAGAGAAATTATAAGTTAAACCCTGAGATAAGCAAACAATACCACATCCCATTTGTGTTGAAAACTGATCCCATCCTCCAGACTTATTGCTCAAACACTGCAGCAACGTATGAACCAAGAACCTCCACATAGGACAAAGCTTGTTTTTCAACCACATATCTGTCCTCGAACTTTGATATCCAATTGCTCTAAGTCCTTCAAGTACCATCGTAGAATCAGAATGATAAACACCATTTTCATCATCCAAGCGAAGTTGTCTTCTAATCAGATCCTCTGTCACCACATACACTTGTCCATCAACACTTGCAACTATCTCAGTATCTCCTCTCTTTTCTGCCGACGCCCAAAATTGAGTAATCAAAGTTTCATATATAGCATCTGGAGAATGTGTCAATGCATATACAATCTTTGATCTTTGTAAGAAAGAAATCATCGGCCTATAAAGCTCATCTCCTCGAGCAGATCCAAGAAAAGCAACCTTATTATGATCATGTTTAAATTGAAGCGCCATAAGAGTTTTTGAAGATTAGGGTTACGATTTTGCACAAAAGGAAGTGTTTTCAATGATAGTAATAAGCGAATCACTTAATGTGGAGCGAAAATATGCCGTTGAGAATAAATAGAAATTTCCCAAATTTTGGTCAAAGGTTGACCAAGGATGACGTGGACTTCTACTTTTACTCGGATTCACTTATAACTTCGGTAGAAACAAAAACCATTCTGCTGAAGTAGAACAATCAGCAGAAACAGAAGACTTACTCTCGAAGCTTCAGTAAATATCTTTTAACTGTTTCACCCACACGCATTAATTCTCTTACCACTTGAATCCGGCTATAAAACAATCCCAATGCACATAGACTTTTTCATCAAAAATCCCCAAATAATATTTCAAACCCTAATTCCTTCAATCCTTCAAAATTAACCATAATAAACATGAGTACCAAACCTGAGATCATAGATCTCACAACAACATCCTCAACATCATCATCATCATCTAGTGAAGATACCAATCCATGGTTTCACTATTTTCCAAAACCATATCCACTACCAAAGAAGTCACCCTTTCTCTCCTCATCAGAAGATGAAAGTGTTGAGAAACCAAGTATATCTGCTGAAGATTCTGATGAATCCTATAATGAGGGAACATCTTACTCCCAACCCTCAGCACCTAGGCCTCAACGAAGGCCACGACCCAAAAATCCACCACTCCCTATGGGAAGAAAGGTGGTGCTTGGTCTCTCTGCATCATGTTTTGGTGCATCATCACATATCGTATCGAGGAACGGAAAAAGGAAAATGATGTAAGTTGATGTATGATTGAAAGAGTAGATGATGTACAAATGAAAATCTTTCCTTCTCATCTCTCTACCACAATCAGCTTCAGCTTCTTCGTTTTCATCAATCCATCCTCTCCATTTTGATCCTTAGCATCTGTTAGAGTTGGTTATGCTTATCACACCAGCATATCCATCATATAGTGCCAAAAGATGTGAGTGATCGTGCATATCCAACAGCTATTAGTGTGAAAGATGTGAGCAGCCATACTCATCGTGCTCATCTTTAGATGTTGGAACAAATGATATGTAATAGATTAGGACTATTAGATCATGTAGATGCCTTTGATGTTGCTAGTACTCTGTAATCTGTAAGCTGTAAACTGTTTCTTGAATGAATGAATGATCTATTTGCTTCTGTACTTCTTTTGATTGAATCATATAATTTCAGTACTTCAACTTCAGAGGAAACAAATAACACACTTCAGCACAATGAATTCAGTGGAAACCAGCTTAAGCTTTCTTGACCATATCTCAACTGATCAGAGACAACCATTCTGCAAAACAAACACAGAAACATACACAAACCAACAAAGAAACACACTAAAATTACATTAGCAGGTTAGAGTTAGTTAAAATCTATCAAATATACAAAATTACACAGCAAAATGCAAAGTTATACACAAATCCTCCCCTGAGGCATATGCCTCCCCTGAGGCCTATGCCTCCCCTTAAACTTTGCAGTTAAGGGTTAAGCATGCAAATATGGACCACAAGGTGTTGAAACCTTGGTCCTTCAAAAGCCTTTGTTAACAGATCTGCCACATTATCATCAGTATGAATTTTGACCACATTTATCAAATTTTTATCATATGCATCTCTTATAAAGTGGTGCCTGATTTCAATATGTTTTGTTCGACTGTGAAAAACTGGATTTTTAACAATGCATATGGTACTTTGATTATCAATAAAAATTGTTGTGTTCATGAAATTATACCCATAATCCAACAACTGATTTTGAATCCAAAGAACCTGTCCACAGCAATTAGCAGCAGCCACATACTCTGCTTCAGTAGATGAGGTAGCCACAATAGTTTGTTTCTTGCATTGCCAAGAAATCAATCTCTTTCCAAGGAATTGGCAACCTCCAGTGGTGGACCTCCTATCCAGATTAGCACCAGCATAGTCACTATCACTATAAGCTTCCAACTTAAAAGGAGACTCTTTTGGGTACCAAAGACCTAGAAATGGTTGGCCTTTAAGGTACTTAAAGATCTTCTTAACAGCATTGAGATGTGAAGTCAGTGGAGTAACTTGATGTCGCGAACAAACACTCACAACAAAAGTAATATCAGGCCTGGAAGCTGTTAAATACATCAAAGACCCAATCATAGACCTGTACAGATGAACATTTACAGGTGGATCAGCTTCATTGTTGGTCTTTGTCTTTGGAGCTTCGTAGGGTGTAGTAGCAGTCCTTACTCCCTCCATACCAAACTTCTTCAAGATGTCCCTCACATATTTGTCCTGACTGATAAAGATACCATCAGGTTTCTGCTGAACTTGAAGACCCAAAAAGAAAGTCATCTCTCCCATTGCACTCATCTGAAACTCTCCCTTCATAAGCTCCTCAAACTCCCTGCACCAAGCTTCCTTTGTGGATCCAAATATAATGTCATCCACATAGACTTGCACAAGAATAATGTCTGTGGAATTCTTCTTTAGGAAAAGAGTCTTATCAATTGCACCTCTTCTGTAACCATGCTTCAGCAGAAATGTAGAGAGCCTAGCATACCAGGCTCTGGGTGCCTGATGTAGTCCATAGAGAGCTTTGACCACCTTATAAACATGATTAGGATGATCTGGATCCTCAAATCCTTTAGGTTGAGTGACATACACCTCTTCTTCAATTTCACCATACAAGAAGGCTCCTTTAACATCCATTTGATAGACCATAAAGCCCATATAGGATGCATAAGCTAAGAAAATCCGTATAGCCTCAACTCTTGCCACTGGTGCAAATACTTCATCATAATCGATCCCCTCCTCTTGTCTATAACCCTGTGCAACTAATCTGGCTTTATTCTTTATAACAACACCCCGAGCATCTCTCTTATTCTTCAGAATCCATTTTGTCCCAATAGCATACTTGCCATCAGGTAGTGGTACCAATATCCAAACCTGCTGATTTTGAAATTGTTGCATCTCATCCTGCATTGCTTCAAGCCAACTTGAGTCTTCAAGAGCCTGAGTAACACTGGTTGGTTCCACTTGTGAGAGAAAACAAGCAAACAGACAATGTTGATAGTCTGTGTGATTGTCTCTCTGCTGATTTGAGACATAAGAGACAAAAGCCACCTGTCCATATTTAGAACGCGCCACAGTACCTCTTGTTCTAACAGGTGCATTAGGATCACCAATAATGTTAGACTGTGGATGAACATTGTTGATCCTTGTAGTAGTGGTGGTGTTGACATCAATGGAAGAATCAAGATTAGTCACAGTAGGTTCAAGGTCAGTATCATAGGAAGGTGTGTTGAAGATGCCTGCTTTAGGTTGATGATGACCAAGATCTGAAGGTTTTGGAAACCTTGTATAAGGTTCACCAAGATCTGTTGACACTTTAGTAGAACTAGGAGTAGTGTCACCATGTCTTTCAGCCGAATTGGAGAGGTGAGGAGAAACAGAACTACCTTCAGCAGAATTGAAGTTTCTGCCGAGTGAATCATTTGAACCTGCTTCAACATTCCTCTCAGCATCTAAAGTGGCTGCATACTCTTGTTTCTTCAGTCTTGCAAGGTCCTCAGCATAATAGAATTCATCTTCACCCACATCAGTATAATCTTTAGAAGTGTCACCTACAAAATTGTTAGGAGAGAAGGAAGGTACTACAATGGGTTGTTCATCATCAGACCCACTGTCAGAATGAGCATCCAAAGTGTCTGTATTAGGAGTTGAAGATGCTTCAGAATCTGCATTTTGATCAGCCTTATGTCTAGCATAACCCAAGTAATCAGTCAAGTAGTCAAGATCAAATGACCAAACATGACCCTGGCCTTGAACATTAGGCTTGTCTTCAAGATACCTCAGATTCAATGTCTCCTCAATCTTCTTTGCAGATACATTATAAACTCTGTATGCCTTACTATGAGCAGAATACCCCACAATGTAGCCATCATCAGCTTT
Source organism: Chrysanthemum seticuspe (assembly GCA_019973895.1). Classification (NCBI taxonomy): domain Eukaryota; kingdom Viridiplantae; phylum Streptophyta; class Magnoliopsida; order Asterales; family Asteraceae; genus Chrysanthemum; species Chrysanthemum seticuspe. The sequence goes on from BPTQ01000003.1 coordinate 123,131,695, forward strand.
CTCATCAAATTTGCCCAAAGGATCACTGGTATTCAAGATTGTCACCTGACAGCCAAACGGTTTAAGGTAATGAATAACAGGAACTTTTCCAAAGAGAAGTTCGTATGGTGTTTTAAGATGTGGTCTAGTAATGGACACTCTATTGAGTACATAACAAGCTGTACCAACAGCCTCAGTCCAAAACATGGTAGGAAGTTTAGAGTCTGCTAGCATTGATCTTGCAGCTTCTATTAAGGTTCTATTTTTTCTTTCTGCCACCCCATTTTGTTGAGGGGTTCTTGGAGTGCTATAGTCCCTTTTGATTCCCTTTAACCTGCAGAGTTCTATTAGAATGGCATTTTTGAACTCTGTACCATTATCACACCTAATTCCTTTCACCTTTTTGTTCAACTGATTCTCAATAAGGGTAATGAAGTCTTTCAATATTTCAGAAGTTTCATCTTTGGTCCTTAGAAAGAATACCCAACAAAATTTGCTAAAACCATCAGTGATCACCAGACAAAAATATTTATGATCAATGCTTCTCACTTTAGTTGGACCAAACAGATCCATATGAAGCAGCTGAAGAGGTTCAGAAATAATGGTTACTGCTGTAACAGGAACACCTTTGTAGGAGGCTCTGTGCTGCTTTCCTTTGTTGCATGCAACACAGTTATGATCATTGGTGAATACTTTGGCAGGAAGACCTTGAACTAGGCCCAGTTTTGAGAGCTGGTTGATGGTCTTGAAATTGACATGGGCCATCCTTCTGTGCCATTTGGTGGACTCATCCACAGATGCTTTAGCCACCAAGCATGTCAAGTCACCTGCTGGTTTAACATTAGTTAAGTTGAATGTATAAAGATTATGACTTCGAGGAACCTTCAGTAGAATTGAAGTATCTTCTGGGAGTTTGAAATCTTTAGACAGCACAAGACATTCATCCTCTGTGAAGAGTACTTTGTTCTTAGTGTCACAGATTTGTGAGACTGAAAACAAATTGAAGTGTTGAAGTTCCTTGACATAGTAAACATTCTCAAAATCCAGCTGAGGTGTTTTGATGGTCCCTTTTCCTGTAATTCGTCCATCACTTCCTCCAAAGGTTACATTGCCTCCACCTTCAATAGGTATAAAGTTATGCATCATGTCCCTGTTTCCGGACATACTTCTAGAACAACCACTGTCAACAATTCCAACATCTTTATGCTTAAAGGGATGATCCTACAACAACAACAAAATATACAAAGAATTAGTACACTATGGAGGCTCAAGTCATTGCTGACTTGAACCTGCCTTGTGGATCATATGAGTTGTGCCATGTAGAAGTATAAGATCCACTATTGTTCTTGGGTTTCCAATGAAACTTAGGTCTCTGTTTATTCCAAGAACAACCTGCTGAGGTCTTGACAGCAGTATCCCTGTACCCTCTCCCATCAGTCATAGGGTTTACATATCTAGGCCAAAAACCATTTTTAAAATATTCACTGGTTGGTTGAACATATGGTTTTCCAAAAGATCTTCTCCAAGGAAAAGAAGTATTATAATTAGCAGCTTGTGGAACATAAGGTGGTATATCATTAACATTGGTCCACATTGGTCTAGATTTCCTAGAATCACCACACCTACTCATTCTTTGCTCATGAAAATTACAATCCTTAATTAAATGAGATTTACTTCCACACACAAAACATTTCTTCTGAAGAGAAGATTTATTCAAACCAAAAGAAGTATTCTTACAAGCAGAAGTATTCAAACCAAAACCATGAAAAGAATTGTTTTTAACAGTATTATTATGCAAAGAATTAAAAAGCAAGTCTTCAGAGGCAACTGTCTTGGAAGGGCATTCCTTGGAAGCAACTCTGTCATGCTTATTGGTAGTCTTGGGTGCAGGCAGGGGTGAAGACTTGGGAAGGTCAGACTTGGGAAGGTCAGACTTGTCATTTGAATCACACTCTGTAGACCCTTGCTTGGAGGACTTGTCACTGTTAACACAAGAGACAAAGTCATTAGAAGAAGTATTAGGGTCAGGCAAGTCTTTTGACTTTTTGCCATACAGATGGTATGATCCATCAAAGTCATTAATAGTGGAAAGGTCAATGGGCATGTGCTCACCTCTAATTGGTCCACGAACAGCATGTAGGTCACCTTCTTTCACAAAATTTGCTAGGCCTGCTGGTGTAGATCTACGTGTGTCATCCCTAGCTTCTAAGCCTACATATTTCTTAAAACCTAAAGCCACTGTAGAATTTGGAGCTTGACTGCTATAAATGAGACTAGCCAATTTATTACCATTCATCATCCACTCATTATTCCTAGCAATTTCCTCCTTAATTTTCTTCTTAAGCTCTAGATTTTCTGACTCTACATCTGCTCTTAACTTCTCAGACCATTTTAATTCATTTGTAGCACATTCGAGATCTCTTTCTAAAACACCTATTTTCTCACCATAAGCTATTTCATTCTTTTGTAACCAAACCTTTTGTCTTTCTAGTGTTTTTAAAGCCTGTTTATAAGCTTCTACTTCCACATAGCATTCATTATATTTTGGTTCCATAATATCATAAGCTTGTTTGAGTTCATTATAACGCTCACTACAACCAAACAAACAGTTTTGTACCTGAGAGATGCCCATCAAGGCAATCTGATCATGCCTATCCTCTGAAGTACAGCCTGCAATCAACCCAACATTATTAGGACCATCATTATCAGACTCCTCATGTTGCTTCCAGTCCACATTGCTATCCAGAGTGACCAAAGCAGTTGATCCCTTTGACGTTCCTGCCTCATTCTGATACTGCTGATAAGAGGTGTATCTTGTCTCATCACCAGCTTTCCTGTCCTTGCATTCTCTGGAAAAATGACCCATCTGTTGGCATGTGAAGCATTTAACCTTCCTCTTGTCAAACCTTGCTGGATCACGCCCTTTGAATCCAAACCTTCTTCCAGCTTTTCACTCAAAACTTTTGATGTCCATGGAAAGCATAGCCAACTGCCACTTCAGCTTCATCTCTTCAAATTCAAGTGTATCCACTTGATCAAAATCCTCATAAGCCAGATCCTGCTGAGGATCATAATCAGCAAAGAAAGATCCAAGAACATCTTCCATAATTCCACTGGATCTAGGAAGAGAGCTTGATGAAGGAGCAGCATTAGATGATGATGGATATGAGCTTGGAAAATAGCTTGACTTTGGAGTAGAGGCTCCAACAAATGCAGTATGACTAGCAGTAGAAGATGATCGAAAAGGGCTTCTAACATCATGTTCAAGAGCTTTAAGTTTGTTATACAGCTCATCAAAGGTCATCATGTCCAAACCACCTTTAGCTTTTAAAGCTATGCTCACATGTAGCCAGGATGGAGGTAAGGACCTCAGAAACTTAGAGTTACAGTCATCATTATCCGGCTTAGCCTGTAGCTGATTTAACTGACTTAAGATCTTGTGAAACTTATCATAGCCCTTGTGAATTCCTTCCTCTTCAGAGATCTGAAAGTCCTGAAACTGTTGTCTAAGCATGGACTTCTTCAGCCTTCTCGACTCCTCATTCCCTCCGAACTTCGCCTTAATAGCTAACCATATATCATTGGCGTCATGCATGAAGTGAAAATCACTCAAGTGATCCTCAGGAATAGCTTGCAGAAGAATAGTTCTGACCTTTGTTTCTCTCTGAACTGCCAGTAACTCTTCAGCAGTTTTGGGAGGAACATTAATCATGTTCCCTGCAGCATCCGTGGTAGTTCTCTTTAAGCTGTTCCCCTTCAAAATTACCTGCCATAGATTCCAATCAATGTTGGAGATCCAGTTTTGCATCTTCATAGCCCAAAGATCATATTCCTCCCTCTTAAGGTAAGGAAACTTAGCATTGCTATTAGACAGACTTAGTTGCTGCAGATGGGTGGAGTTTTGGTTGTTGGTGAGTTCAGTATCAGCATCTGAACCAGGCATGATGTTTTTGTTATGGTTGTATGGGTGTTTAGAAAAAGCTTGTCCTTAGTATCGTAGAGACTCTCACGAGGCTCTGATACCACTTGTTGAAACAGACAAAGACCTTGATAGATCTTGAGCTCGTGGATCGTTATGTATGCCTATGTAATCACAAACACCATAAAAGACAATCTCTACTACTAATGATTATCAGCGGAATATAAACACAAGTAACAAATAACTAAGAACTTCTTGATCCTCTATGGATCTTTTTATTAACTAAAACTGAGTTTTTCCAATCGGTACATAAACCTTTCTAATGTGTTCCTTTTATAGATAAGGAACCCTAAACAATATCGCTAAACCATTTTCCAAGAAACGTATAATCATAAAACTAATAAAGATATACACAATCACTTCCTAATAAAGCTCATGTATATCCACAATAAATAAACTAAACACGGAATAAACACTTCCGCAGAAACTAACTAATCACTATTATACTTCAGCAGAATAAGTCTTCAGCAGAATCCACTTCACTTCAGCATAAACACTTCGGCATTAAGTTCAGCAGAATCCAGACTTTCACATAATTCCCAACAATGGTCAATGCAGATTCCGATGATGACATGGAGGACTTGCAAGCTAACGCAACTGTAATGTTAATGGCCAACATGCAAGAACTCCACATGAGTGAAACAGGCCCAGTGTATGACACTGATGGCTTATCTCAGGTACCAGATCCAAATATATGTCTTATACATGATCTGATATCTCTGTTTACATCTTCATCCAAAAAGGAACATAGTGTTCAACATGAGCTATCTATGTGTCATCAAGAAGATAATCAAATGGATCCCCGTAGTTACATTTGATGATCAAGCTGACCTTTTGGTTACCTTTGATGATCAAGTTGACCCAAAGGTTACATTTAAGGATCTCAATGATGAATGTGTTGATACTTACGTTGAACAAGATGAACCTTCGTCTAATCCTGATCCAGAGCTCATGACCTTACTTTTAACCACCCAATCTCAAGTGGCGAAATGCAATGAGATAAATAAAAATCTTTGTGATAAAGTGGCACTATTGAATAAGGATCTTGAATGCTATAAGTTACAACTTAAAATTTTTGAAACAAAAGAGAAACGTGAAAAAAGTTTTGAAATTGCTTTTCAAAAGTCATATCTAAAAGAACAAACTTTAGAAAAACAGATAAGTGATCTAGTTGTTTCCAAAAATGATTTGATTTCTCAAATAGAACAAAAAAATTTGAACATAAAATGCACATTGACACTCTTTCTTCGGAAACTCAAAAAGCCAAACTTGAGTTGTCTTCGTGTCAAAAAGAGTTTTCAGAATTCAAACAAACTTCAAGGAAACGGATAGATCTCTATCTTGATGAAATTTTCGATCTATAAAACAAACTCAAAGAGTTTCAAAATATTTTATATAAATGTTGGAATCACTCCTAAACCATAATCAAGTGTTTGTATTTAATATGTAATAGTTAGCTTTATTATGGCCTTTATGTTTGTTATTAGCCTTAAGCTTATGTAGAAGGCCCACGAGCTTAGGCCCAAGCCCATTAAAGAAAGGATGGAAACTAGGAGTGTTGCCCTAGCTTTCCTCCTATAAATACTCTTGTAAACCTTCATTTGAAGGTTGGTTGTTCAAGTTATTTCCTTTCATACTCCTACGCGTAAACCGTATCATATTATCGTGTGTGTGTGTGGTTTTACTTGTTCAATCGCCTCGTCTCTTTCTTATAAGCTTGTGTTTGTAAAACTAGTGACCTAACAGTGGTATCAATCGCCTAATAGTTGAGTGAACGTATTGTTTGAAGTGAGTTTTGGTCTCACGCATAACTTGCGTATCCCTACTTTTGGCTTGATCAAAAACGTATTTTTTACACTTTTTAATCCAAGATTCTTGTCCTTTCAATGTTATAAGGTGTTAAACTAACGTTTTTTGGCAAAAAGTTTGGAACTTTATGCGTGGATCATTGTTTTTGAACTCGTTTTTATTCATGGGTGTAGTTCTACGCGTAACTATTTTAGAAGGTTTGGCTCATCAAATTTCACATTCTTGTGTTATTTGGTGATCTTGAAGCTATTTCATCACACAAAAACTGGTTTAGAAACATCTTTGAGCATAATCAAATTTACGAGTAAACCTACGCGTAGTGAAACCCTAAAACTACGCATAAGTCTTTCCTTGGTTTGATCTTCATTTTCGTGGTTTACTCCGTGTTTTTTTGCTTGGATAAGCCTGAAAATACGTCGACTTTGGATATCCTTTGCACTGTGATAGTGTAAAAGATCACTTGGGATAAAACCCTAAACTTACGCATAAGCTTAAGCTTACGCGTAGAAAACCTAGTCTTATGCATAAGGGAATCCTACGCCTAACTTTCTACGCCTAACTTTTGTCTACGCATAACTTTAGCGTCTTTTCCCTACTTACGCGTAAGCTAAACCTACGCGTAACTCTTGATTGTTACGCGTAACTTTGGTGTTTTTTACGCATAAGTGCTACTTGGTTTATTATGATTTCTACGCCTAAGGATACTTCATCAACAAAGGTTCATTCGACTATAAAGATCCATCAACACAAGTTATCAAAAAAAATAAATAAATAAAAATAATTGACACTACATCTTTATGCCTCTAACATCTGGAACCCAGTTACACTTGGGGATCCATGTTTCTTCTTTCTTGCCCCCCTTCTATTTTTCTATGCAGGTACAACAACTATGGCTCCTACTGCAAAACAGCGTAGGACCCGTTTCTCATCGTCAAAAATATCATGATCCATCAGCTGTTCCACCATTGTACTTAATCGTCATGAATTGGAAACATTGCTTGCTCCTCTGGTTAAAGATTCTGCCAAAAGTCGTGCTTCAGATGTATCGAATGTTTCCGCTGCACAACCGATAATACTCTAATTTCTGATACACTTGAATCTACAACAACAACCGAATCTTCTATAACAGAAGATCAAACTGCTTCCAACAACAATGATACAGCTGATGATCAACATTATGAACAGAGAAGTTTTATCAGCAGTTGACTCTCTCGAAATATTTTTGGTACTTCACACTTGTTCGATCAATTAGACATACATGGTTTCGCTATCTCCTTATACATGGTTTCGCTGTCTTTAATTCATCATCAACATACGTGGTGTATGATTCTGAATCATTGAAAACATCGAGGGGGAGAGAGTGTGTAGGTGGTCATTGCTTCCTCGTTCTTCTACATGCTTCTTTGCGAAAACCCAATGCCTTCTTGAATTTCTTCAATTAGAGGGAAGAAATAAGACGATATATGGCTCAAACGTCTCACTTTGGTGTTATCATCTCTATTTCACAGGTGATCTTGTGTGAAGTTACCCAAATATGATGTTAAGATGCCTCACACACGGTCTTGGTATCGAGTTATTGCATATTCACAGTGAGTTTTTTGGCGGGAAAATTTGAGTAAAATTTATTTTTTAGGGGAGACTAAACGTTCAATTTTTATGCGAGATTCAAATTTTGGTTTAACTGCGAAAATTTTGGTCAAAAATTCAAATTTTTGGGCCTAAATTCAAATTTTTCGGGTAAAATTTGGCGTCAAAATTGTCATAACTCAAAAATTTCTTACAACCTTAGAATTGAATTTTATAGTGAATTTCAAATTTTGAGAGTCAAAATTTTTCAAAATTATTTTTGGAGGGAAATTGCAATTCACTATATCGACCTTCTGTAGGCTATATCGACTTTGCACCTTTTCTTCTCTTTGACTCTTATGCAGGGGAGTGAAATGAATTCTGATCATAAAGATCCATTTGTGGCATTGAAAGAAGGATTCATGGCTATTCAACTGGCATTGAAGCGTCACACATCATCAAATTCCCGATATCCCGCAGTCGTGCAAGGTGAAAGAGTTGATGTACATGAAAGGAATGCTCAAATGGACGTTGAGAATGTTGTGATTACTGCATCTGTCGGTAATGCGAACAATGAGCTTGTAGCATTGGAAAAGCAGGATGACAGCAGCAGATCTGGAGAAGATATCATACTTAACTACGACACCGAGCCCAACTGTGACGAAGAACAAATTGTTGAGGAAGATATCTTACCCACCTATGACACTGACACAGAACAGATGGTCGAGGTACAATCTACTGTTGATCATATTCTGACTGCAAATGCGACACAACATACTGAGCAACCTGAATTTAGTAATGAAGGAGAGGTTGACTAGTGTGTTGCACAATGTCCAGACAACTATCTCATGTCTGAGCCCTTACTTGTTAACAATTCAACTGAAACGTCAAATCAAACTCTTGAATCTGAAATCATTCTTCTCAAAAAGACAATTTCTCAGTTTCAAAAAGATTTTTCAAAACTTGAGGCTCATTGCATATCTCTTGAACTTAAACTGCAAAACAATGTTTTAAACTCAGAGCCAAAAAGTAAATCTTTGAATGAACAAAGTAATCATGTGGATACATTAGTTAAAGAAAATGAGCATTTAAAGGCTCAACTTCAAGCAAAGGGGCTTGTACATGTTGCTTTACAAAACAAACTAAGAAGATTAACTGACAAGACTGTGGATACTAATTTTGCAAAACCAACAATCTTGGGGAAATCGTCTCTAAAACCAATCAGAAACCAATCAGTTGTTAGACAACCAACTGCTTTTAAATATGAACGTTCAAAATCGTCAAAACCACGGTTTGCCTCCCAAGTTGTTGAGAATAATCATTTGTCAAAACCAGTCACTCCATATTCTTGGCCTAAGAATAATGCTTCTGTTTCTATTAAACATGTTTCTGTTAAACATGTTTCTGTTATACCTGTACAAGTGGCTGCTTCTGGCCAATCTAGGATTCGTTCGAACACTGTGTCTAAACCGAGCATTAAACGTAAAAATTCATATGATTCAAATGACGCATACAAGAACTATGATCTAGAAAAGTCTAAGAAAAGGGCACTACTCCAAAAGGATGGAATCTTAGGTTCACGACCTAGTGTATCACCTTCGAGTGTTGATAACGCTACACACGTCGTTCGGGGTCAAGGAAACTTCCTTTTCTTCGAGCAAGTTTTATAACACCCTAGGCAGTGAACCTAATCGTTGTAGTGTAGTAATTAGGGTAAGCCACGGGTATTGATATCGTTCTCTAGGGGAATAGGAATGCTAGTAGGGAGTTACTACGCTAAGGTTAAGGTTGAGGAAGATTATTTTTTATCTTTTTATATTTTATGAAAATGGAAAAGTACGAATCTCGGGTATTGGATTTGGGGGGTTGGTATTTCTACCGATTACTCTACTATTATCTAATTATCTAAACTAAGGTTGTGGGAGTCTATGTCTAATTAATGTGTGCTCGTATGATAGTTTAAAGATGTGTTTACTTAGTTTGTATTACTCCTTAATTATCTCCTATTGATGGTTGAGTGTCACGTCTTATTCCTAGTTGCGTTGTGTTTCTAAAGTTGTAGGGTATGCGTTTCTCCCTAACTCTTTGAAATTACCAAAGGGTCTTGTCTACAAATCCACGTAGAGATTATAGACTCCTACTCTAAGGCACTCTTCGGATGTTTTAGCCTACAATCACTCAGGTAATCATACTCTAAGGTTCACAAAGATGAATCAAGCATTAAGTACACAACGAATGACCTATCGCATTACTAGATCATTAGTCAACTAAGATAAGAAACAACCAATCAATATTCAATAATTAAGTTTCATACTTCCTAAGCAAACACACAAATAAATTAGCCGGACATGGAGAACATGCAAGCATACACACAAATAATCAAAGACATAATTGAATTAATGAAGCAAAGACTTATCTTGGTGTAAGATAGGGTTAAAAACCCTAAAATACTGTACAAGACACCTTAGGTTCGGTTTTAGGTTTTTACTCCAAAGACTCTCCACACAAATACTGAAAAATTCGGATTCTATATATAAGATTACAATTGCGACGGCGTCACCTTATGTTTAGTGACGCCGTCGTGTCGCCGCCATTAGGGTTTCGTCTTGGCCACGTTAACCTTGCGACGGCGTCACCTTATGTCCGTGACGCCGTCCTCTTCAGCTTCTGACGTCGTCTGGATCGCATCTAGGCCGTCTGAGTAGCGACGGCCTACTCTTTCACAACTAGACGCCGTCTCTTGAAAACATGAGTTTTGCGTTCTGACCCGTCACAATAATTCTCCGACGGCGTCACACATAGAACCTGACGCCGTCGCCTTCTACATTCAGCGACTGTGAGTGTCTTGATTTCGACTTTGGCCATTTTCTTCATATATTCGCGCCTTTTCGTCCAAATAAGTGCCATTACAGCATTTTGCCTTCACGAGACCTAAAAAGTGAAAAGGAACGATATTAAGCAATAACGGATACAAAAGTGATCAAATAAGGACTTAAACGACCCCTCAAAATGGTACCTTTTAAAACCTTATCAAATATCCCTACACTTGTTATTTGCTTGTCCTCAAGCAAATGTGCTTTTAGCCAATTAATTTATAAGTTAGGGGTCATTCAGCATTAATTCAAAACGGTCCACAACACATATAAGCCCCGCAAAAGTCATAACAAGCACGGAAATTACATACTAGCACCTCACATGGGGTGTTTGGATACTCACATCTCTCTCAGGTGTATAAATGAAATATAACAATATAGGAAATGGAAGATAAACACTCATTAACCGGTCCTAGTACATAGATTACCATAGGCTTGAGAATAGATCAAACCTCCATCGCTTTGGCGTAAGCACCTAGGAAAGACTATCAAAGAGGTCTTTAAAGGGTTGTAATGTTAGGCTTACGGTAGGGAAATAAGGGTTTGGTGGGATAGGCTATTTAGTGGTGGTAAGTCAAAAATCTTTATGTTAACTGCATATGAAGAATGGCGTTGCTAAGCCAAGACTCGACACTCTAAACTCTAGATAACTGAAATAAACAAACATAAATTAAAAGATAGATGTAGGAGGGTAGCCCGTATGTGTTTTTTTTTTTTTTTTTTTTTTTTTTTTTTTTTTTTTTCACTCATTTTTTTTTCTCTTTTCTCTTTTTCTATTTTTTTTTCGATTTTTTTTTTTTTTTTTTTTTTTTTTTTTTTTTTTTTTTTTTTTAATCATACACTTTTACTCTACCATCCTCTATGATAACATCAAAATACTAGGGATTTACAGGGACATCCCTACACTTGAGTTTTTATTACTCTAACACTAATTTGACCCGATTTGAAAAGATCAAAACACTTGGGGTACATTATTACGCAAACAAAGGGAATTTGAATTTAACGTTCCCTTCCCGTCATTTCATAAACTTTAACTTTTCCCATGAATCCCAATCATCCCAAAACTGTATACAAAGGATATGACTCGACTTAGCAACTTATGCAAGCAACTAGATAATTGAACTAAGGGTTTAGGGTGATAACAAACATTTGCACTAAAAGTGAGTGCATAAGGGGTAGGCTAAGGCGATTTGGGTGTATATTTGGGGGTGGGGTGTAAACAATGCTCTTCATTGATATTCCGGAAAAACCGAAATATCACGAGAACCGCGAAAAGGATAGGCTCTGAGGGGTTAACTAGGGGTATCGTGTACTAAAGATGAGTACAACGCAAAGGGTGTGGGGGAATTACTCAACCGATATGGAAGAAGTAATTATATTACAGGTATCAAACAAGGGTTTATCCTAATTCCTCTTATCATTTAGTTATTCCTAACTACACAAGTGTAGCCTCACTTGCGATCTCGGAATGCATCACAAAACAAGTTCTAGAATCTAATATACTACCGGTTCACACTCTAAGCATTAAAGATGAATGCTTTAATTCCTACTAATCTAAGGGCGATCCTCACATTTTGGGTGGAATTTGGGTGGTAAGGGTTTTTGTGCTAGTCATGCAACTTCCTATCCGTGAGACGCTTTTGTTAAGACTAATGGCCCACTCCTATATGTCATAAAAAAAATTTTAAATTTGGTGCCAAAATTACCCTAACCGACATTTCTCATGGTTTATTACACAATCACAATTGGACAAAGCAAATAGTCAAGGATAAGCATAGTTTCAAAGTTCCCGTTTTATTTTCCCTCCCTACACTTAAACTGAACATTGTCCCCAATGTTCCCCGAAAGTATCAAAGTTATGATAAAAGAAGGTAATTAAAAACGAAAGAAACTAATACTCCCCTGATTAGCTCGGTAGGATCCGTGTGTGAAGTAGTGGTTAAATTCTTTTCAAGAAGAATTTTTGCGTGAAAAGCTCCTTCCAATCTTATGTAACTTCTTCTTGACAAACTAAACCTGCACACTTGAAGAAAACAAACGAAACCTTCGCGTAAAATCGGCGGTAATAATATATATAAGACTCGATTTAAACTAGGATATAATGCTTGTGGAATGAATGTTTACAGAATTTTTAAGAAAATTAAGACCTGGAAAATTCCAAAAATTTATAAGTAGCTCAGAAAACGAGAAAAAGTAATATGATGTTTTTACTCCTTCCTGACGCCGTCAGGTTGCAATCCTGACGCCGTCAGGTTATCCTGACAAAAACTGGTCTGCGATTTTCTGGAAAAAATTTCTGGAAAATTTACATCTTTAGAATCTGGAAAAATTTCTGCAAAACATTCATTATGACTCGATACAAGCATTTGACTCGAACAAACAAACATATATATCTTTTAATTAATTGTTATTCTCATGTTTACGTTTCTTTTGAAAACGTGTGTAATCCTCCCTACACTTATCCCTTATGTAAAATACCTTTATATGTAATTAAGACGAAGTTAAAAACAAAATAAAGCATTTTTACAAATTTAAACATGAGGATAAACAATTAATAAAAGATATATGACACTAACAAGCAAACAATTAAGCATGGGTTGCCTCCCACGAAGCGCTTTTCTTTATTTAAGAGTCTTGTAGCTAGACTCGTAGTCATGCTCCTACGTTTTCTCACCATCGCCCTCTTGACTCTTTGTTTTCCCTTCATCGAAAGGGTGTAGACGCTTTATGCTCACCGTGGATTCCTTGCCAATGCTGTCAATTATGGCTACGGTTTTATCCTTTAAATTGGTCTCCTTAACTGTGAAAGGCCCAAACCATCTTGGTTTGCTTCTTCCTCGTAATGCCCTTATCCGGGACCTATACAAGAGCACTTTTTCTCCCTTTATAAATTCCTTAGGGTTCTTTTGTACCTTAGGTAATGAGGTAGGATTGCTTCTTAACTTTTTATCGGGTTTCCATAATGTTGCATACAATCCTTGAACCATAAAGTCTCTAAGCCCTTTTTCCCAATCATTCTTCTTCTTCTTAACATTGTTATCCGGGGCTTTTCGATTTCCACCAGTAATCATTTCCATGATCTTAAGAGGATATCGTGGGACGATGGGTATTCTAGCGTACCCCTTTCCGCTTTTGAGTATCATGATGCCTTCTCCGCATTTAATGGTTGCCTTGGCGGTGGCCAGGAATGGCGTCCCAAGAATGAGAGGTACGTTTTCATCTTCCTCAACATCAATGATCACGAAATCCACTGGATAAACGATGTTAGCTACCTCAATTAGAACATCAACAGCGATTCCTACGGGATGGACATAGGTATGATTAGCTAGGGAAAGTCTAAGGTCGGTTTTTTTTGGTTTCTCATTAGTTAGCTTATTATAGATTGACAATGGCATTATGTTCACATCGGTCCCTTGATCGGCCAAGGCATTTATATTGTCCATGTCACCGATGCTAACTGGTATTACGAAATTCCCTGTGGTGTTTCGTTTTCTTGTTAACGGTTTTTTTATGACCAACTCATACAGAGGTTCCATAGGTAAAGCATCGTATTCTTCTTCCGTCATCTTTCCTTCAAGAGCATCCCTAAGAACTTCATTGTACCTAAAGTTGTTTACTTGGTTTGCAATGGTTTTCTTGTTAATTTCATGCTTAAGGTAGTACTCAATGGTCTCAGGTTCATCATTAGGCATGGACTCATCCTTCGTGCTTTCCTCAGTATTCCACATCTCAACCCTTGCATTCTCAGGCATGATGGAAACGGCGTTTACGAATGAAGTGGGAGGGCAATCATTGCTTCTTACGAGCACTTTTTCGGGAGCCCTTGTTTTGGTAAATTCAATTACCAAATCCATCATTTCTTTCATTTTTGCTTGCATTTCCTCTCTCTGCCTATAAACCTCCTCTTCAAATTTGGCTAATCTCTCTGTATGAGCTGCCATATATTCCCTCATTTGATCTTTGAAGCTTGGTGAAAGTGGTATTGGGGAAGTAGAACGGAAGCGCCTTGCGGAACTTGGGTTTTGCTCGCGACTTGGAGATTCCGAAAGAGGTGTGGAGTGGTTGGTGGAGTGGGCGGATTTGACGATCTCTCGAGGAATTTGTACAGGTGCTTTTTTCTGCCTTTCCATAAGATAATCAATTCCTCTCTCGATGGCACTCAATTGCTCTTCGAGTGTATCGGGAGATTCAGGAGGAGTGGATATGGCATTAACTACGTTAATCGGAGTTTCGGGAGATTCACTCCAATCTTCGTAGTTTTGATCGGCGAGCTCCTCTATGATATCCCAAGATTGCTCTGCATTAAAGTCGCTGAGTCTTCCACCGGCAGCTCGATCAATGGATCGTCGAGTGATGAAATCGGTATGATCATAGAAGATTTGGATTTGAAGCCAGAGATCAATGCCATGGTGTGGAAGTCTACGGAGTAATTCCTTAAATCGAGTCCATGCTTTGTAAAGAGACTCTCCTTGGAGTTGCTGGAATGTCAAGATGTCTCGCCTAAGCTTAGTAGTTCTCCCCGGTGGGAAAAATTGAGCAAGGAAGCGAGAAGTAAGATCATCCCAACTTGAGATGGAGCCGGCGGGAAGTCGCTCAAGCCAATTACTAGCTTGGTCCCGTAGAGAGAATTGGAAGAGACGCAGGCGCGTGGTCTCCCGAGTAGTAGCATCAAGGTCGATGGAATCGACGATTTTGAGGAAATCCCTCACATGCTGATTTGGATCTTCGGAAAGAAGTCCATGGAATGCACATCCGTTTTGCACCAACCGGATGGTGTCGGATCGCAGGGCCGTAGTTTGGGCTTGGTCGGGAAGCTCAATGGTGTTCCTATAGCCTAAGTGGCTTGGTCTCGAGTATTCACCAAGAGTACGGGCTCTTGGCGGGTCATTTGGTGGTATGTTGATGAATGGTAGTGGGTTATCACCTTCCATGATGAAAAGTGATGGAATTACTAACAAAGGTTACGAAGAAGGGGGATAGACTAAGAGAAATCTAAAAATGAGAAAAAAAAGTTTACTTGATAGGAATCAAGCAAAGAAACCTAAACGAGGTGGACTACTAACTAGCTATTCTATTCCCCGGCAGCGGCGCCAAAAACTTGATAACGCTACACGCGTCGTTCGGGGTCAAGGAAACTTCCTTTTCTTCGAGCAAGTTTTATAACACCCTAGGCAGTGAACCTAATCGTTGTAGTGTAGTAATTAGGGTAAGCCACGGGTATTGATATCGTTCTCTAGGGGAATAGGAATGCTAGTAGGGAGTTACTACGCTAAGGTTAAGGTTGAGGAAGATTATTTTTTATCTTTTTATATTTTATGAAAATGGAAAAGTACGAATCTCGGGTATTGGATTTGGGGGGTTGGTATTTCTACCGATTACTCTACTATTATCTAATTATCTAAACTAAGGTTGTGGGAGTCTATGTCTAATTAATGTGTGCTCGTATGATAGTTTAAAGATGTGTTTACTTAGTTTGTATTACTCCTTAATTATCTCCTATTGATGGTTGAGTGTCACGTCTTATTCCTAGTTGCGTTGTGTTTCTAAAGTTGTAGGGTATGCGTTTCTCCCTAACTCTTTGAAATTACCAAAGGGTCTTGTCTACAAATCCACGTAGAGATTATAGACTCCTACTCTAAGGCACTCTTCGGATGTTTTAGCCTACAATCACTCAGGTAATCATACTCTAAGGTTCACAAAGATGAATCAAGCATTAAGTACACAACGAATGACCTATCGCATTACTAGATCATTAGTCAACTAAGATAAGAAACAACCAATCAATATTCAATAATTAAGTTTCATACTTCCTAAGCAAACACACAAATAAATTAGCCGGACATGGAGAACATGCAAGCATACACACAAATAATCAAAGACATAATTGAATTAATGAAGCAAAGACTTATCTTGGTGTAAGATAGGGTTAAAAACCCTAAAATACTGTACAAGACACCTTAGGTTCGGTTTTAGGTTTTTACTCCAAAGACTCTCCACACAAATACTGAAAAATTCGGATTCTATATATAAGATTACAATTGCGACGGCGTCACCTTATGTTTAGTGACGCCGTCGTGTCGCCGCCATTAGGGTTTCGTCTTGGCCACGTTAACCTTGCGACGGCGTCACCTTATGTCCGTGACGCCGTCCTCTTCAGCTTCTGACGTCGTCTGGATCGCATCTAGGCCGTCTGAGTAGCGACGGCCTACTCTTTCACAACTAGACGCCGTCTCTTGAAAACACGAGTTTTGCGTTCTGACCCGTCTCAATAATTCTCCGACGGCGTCACACATAGAACCTGACGCCATCGCCTTCTACATTCAGCGACTGTGAGTGTCTTGATTTCGACTTTGGCCATTTTCTTCATATATTCGCGCCTTTTCGTCCAAATAAGTGCCATTACAGCATTTTGCCTTCACGAGACCTAAAAAGTGAAAAGGAACGATATTAAGCAATAACGGATACAAAAGTGATCAAATAAGGACTTAAACGACCCCTCAAAATGGTACCTTTTAAAACCTTATCAAGTGTATTACTGAACACTGCTTGTAGTAGCAAACCAAAACCTAAGTTAACTCGAACAGCTAGAACTAAACCCATTGATCTAAACGTAAAATTTCAGAAACCTAATAGGTGGATCAATATAGGACGCAAATTCTTCCCAAAAGAAGTTTCAACATCCCTTAGATGTAACCTTAGATGGATACCAACGGGTAGAGTTTTCAACACTGTTGGTCTTAGATGGATTCCTACAGGCAAGATATTAAGTAGTTGCACCATAACAAGTGTGAAACCCTCTACATCCATCCCTGCGGCAGAAAAGGAAATCATCAAAATAGCATGTTCAGGTGTCAAGAATATAATTGACACTACATCTTTATGGCTCTAACATCTAGAACCCAGTTACACTTGGGGATCCATGTTTCTTCTTTCTTGCCCCCCTTCTATTTTTCTATGCAGGTACAACAGCTATGGCTCCTACTGCAAAACAACGTAGGACCCGTTTCTCACCGTAAAAAATATCATGATCCATCAGCTGTTCCACCATTGTACTTAATCGTCATGAATTGGAAACATTGCTTGCTCCTCTGGTTAAAGATTCTGCCAAAAGTCGTGCTTTAGATGTATCGAATGTTTCCGCTGCACAACCAATAATACTCTAATTTCTGATACACCTGAATCTACAACAACAACCGAATCTTCTATAACAGAAGATCAAACTGCTTCCAACAACAATGATACAGCTGATGATCAACATTATGAACAGAGAAGTTTTATCAGCAGTTGACTCTCTCGAAATATTTTTGGTACTTCACACTTGTTCGATCAATTAGACATACATGGTTTCGCTATCTCCTTATACATGGTTTCGCTGTCTTCAATTCATCATCAACATACGTGGTGTATGATTCTGAATCATTGAAAACATCGAGGGGGAGAGAGTGTGTAGGTGGTCATTGCTTCCTCGTTCTTCTACATGCTTCTTTGCGAAAACCCAATGCCTTCTTGAATTTCTTCAATTAGAGGGAAGAAATAAGACGATATGTGGCTCAAACGTCTCACTTTGGTGTTATCGTCTCTATTTCACACGTGATCTTGTGTGAAGTTACCCAAATATGATGTTAAGATGCCTCACACACGGTCTTGGTATCGAGTTATTGCATATTCACAGTGAGTTGTATTCCGAAAGACCACAACATTCAGGGGAAAGTCGTATCATTTCGTCTTTCATGGTTTGTTTGGTGTGATGCGTCTACATATGTGAGAAGATCTTGTTGATTTCTGGCATGTTACCCTCGAACGGATCTTCCGTAATTAGTCAGATTTTCTTTGTGTGGTTTACTGCTCATCTACAAATTCCGCTGCATCCTGAAACCTTCAAAAGTTAGAGGAAATGTAGACTTCATCAAAGTTTCAAATCTGCTAAAGACGGTTGTCAGTTTGGGGGGAAGTTGATTCTGAAACTTCTTCACAATGGCTTCTGAGTACAACAGCTTAGAACCCGGTCACAACCGCTTAAACTTCCCTCAACCCCCATCATCAGCTGAACAAAGCCCCCAGCTAACTCGTCAACAAATGGAAAGGTTATTTGCTCCTCTGTTCTGTGATGATATTGATGAACGTGCTCCAGGTGTATCCGCTGTTTCTGCTGCACAACCTGATAATATTCCTATACCTGATACACCTGCTACAACAACTACTGTTGAAGATGCACCTACACCAGTTGACTCCAACACACCAGTTGAACACACCGCTTCCAACAATGATGAACCGGCTGATGATATTCTGAATGATGTACCCCCACCTGCAGATTATGATCCAAATGCGTTCTTCAACCCGTTTGCTAATGAGACTGCTGCACCAGATGTCGCGGAATCTTCAACAAACCATTTGAATCCTCAGAATCTGCACAATGTATACCAACATCAACCCTCTACACATCGATGGACAAAAGACCATCCTCTGGCTAATATTATTGGCAACCCGAATCAACCAGTCGTTACGAGACAACGTCTTCACACAGATGGTGAACATTGCATTTATGCACTCACTGTCTGCCAATCTGAGCCTAAAAACATTAAAGACGCAATGACAAAAGACAACTGGATTGAATCCATGCAGGAAGAACTCAACCAATTCAAACGTCTTGAAGTATGGGAACTTGTTGAAAGACCAACAGGGGTCTACGTCATTGGTCTAAAATGGATTTGGAAAAACAAATTGGATGCTGAAGGGAACGTCATCCGAAACAAGTCACGTCTAGTTGCTAAGGGTTATCGTCAGGAAAAAGGAATAGACTTTGAAAAATCTTTTGCTCCGGTTGCTCGTCTTGAGGCTGTTCGGATATTTCTCGCGTTCGCGGCTCATATGAATATGACGGTCTTTCAAATGGATGTCAAAACTGCGTTTCTCAACGGATAACTGAAAGAAACGGTTTATGTCAGCCAACCCGAAGGATTCGTTGATCCAGAGTTCCCGAACCATGTCTACAAACTGAACAAAGCTCTTTATGGTCTCAAACAAGCCCCTCGGGCATGGTACGATAAGCTATCATCTTTCCTCATTGCTAATAATTTCACCAAAGGCTCGGTTGACCCACCTCTTTTTATACAATATCACGGGGCACATATCTTAATTGTTCAAATTTACGTGGATGACATCATTTTTGGGTCTACACATAAAAAGTTTTCAACCGCTTTTGCAAAACTAATGAAGAAAAATTTTGAAATGTCCATGATGGGTGAACTCACGTTCTTTCTAGGACTGCAAGTTCATCAATCACCCCGTGGTATTTTCTTGAGTCAGTCCAAATATGCCCTTAAATTGTTAAACAAATTTGGAATGAAAACCTGTGATACTTATGCCACACAAATGACTCATACAAAGAAGCTAGACGCTGATTTACATGGGAAATTAGTTGACCCTACCAAATACCGAAGTATTATTGGGTCTCTCATGTATCTAACAGCTAGCAGACCTGATATTGTCTTTGCCGTTTATCTATGCTCCCGTTATCAGTCGCGACCAACTGAAACCCACCTCTCTGAGGCTAAAAGAATCCTCCGATACATCAAGGGAACCATTAATTTGGGGATCTGGTATCCGAAGGATTCTGGTTTTGAACTAATCGCTTTTTCAGACGCTGACCACGCAGGATGCTTAGACTCAAGGAAAAGTACTTCAGGAGCTCTACAATTTCTTGGTGATAAACTCGTGTCTTGGCAATCAAAGAAGCAGGATTGTACATCGCTGTCATCAACCGAAGCAGAATATGTAGCCATGTCCGCGTGTTGTGCTCAAGTCATATGGATGAGAACACAACTCAAAGACTTTGACAGAATCCCGATGTACTGCGACAATCAGAGTGCCATTGCAATCTCATGCAACTCATTTCAGCACTCGAAATCAAAGCACATCGATCTTCGCTATCATTTCATCAAGGACCATGTGGAACAGGGTACCGTTGAATTATACTTTGTGGGTACTGAATACCAATTGGCAGATCTACTCACTAAAGCCTTGCCTCCCGCTAGGTTTAATGAGTTGATCCACCGGATTGGTATGAGGTGTTTGACTCAAGAGGAATTGGATGACCTCTTAAAACAGTCTTAAAAACCTGTCAAACACAAAAACATCTTTTGTAAATAATTTTTCAAAAACAAAATACAAAAATATAAAATCTTATAAAACAACAAAAATATTCTTCTAATCTATAATCTTTCAACATCACAAGTACATTTCTTCCTTCAACACTATAATCTTTCAAAATTCAGTATTTTTACGATCAAGTGTTGAGGGGGAGAAATTTTTCACTTAACTGTTTCAAAACATCTGTGTACTTGCATGTTATTATATCCCGGTTGTTTCTCTTATCAAATGGTGGTAAACTTTTCTGGTTAAATGACACTCCTCGGACTAAAATTAATAACCTTTCATCATTTTTCTTAAGTCGAGGGGGAGTGTCGTCAAGTTTCTTTCTTAAAAACCTTTGTTTGGTAACCAAAATGGAAGTTAAATGGCTTTGTTTGAAAAAGGAAAAGGTGGAGGGACCAAAACTGTCAAAACCTTAAAGATATTTTGAATAAAAATATCCTCCACCTACCATTTCACTTCTCATTTATTACTCAAAACCTAAAACATCCTACGCCTAAGAATCGTTCGTCAAAACCGTGTTTAAGATCGTCAATTTGTAAGTGATTTCATGTTCCTAACAAGATTTTAAACAATGGTTTTAAATTTTACACGAATCCAACGGTTAATACGTCGTGTAATCTTGATTTTGTGGTCTACGCGTAGGCGTATGAACACCCAATCAAGAATGGGTGTTTTTGGTTAAAAAGAATGTGTCAAAATGTTTTAACAACATCTATGATATCGTTTCTATGCTCAAAACACACCCAGAAACACGAATTAATGGATTTTTTATAATTAGGGTTTATGAGTCGAATTTGGGTTTTTCCAAATGTGAAGTGTTTTGGTCAAAAAGATTGTTGGGTTATGGTCATATGTTGTTGAATTGATCATTTCCATGGTTGTTAACCACCCAGAAACACTAATTGATTAACAATTTGAAGTTAGGGTTTAAAGTTCATAACTTTGGGTAATTTTGATTCACAACGAATTAGATGTTAATACCTGGCCTAAAGAATCTAACAACACTCTAGACCTACCAGAATTTGTTTGGTGCATATCCCATGGCTAGAAATTATACGCGTAAATCTTAACCCTTAGGGTTTTGACCTACGCGTATGACTTTCTACGCGTAACTATTAACGAATGATTCATGCCATGTTTTGTTGATTTAATGAATGTTTGTGTTAATTTTGATGATTTGATGAATTTATTTCAGGCTTTGCTACGCTTAATATTTAGAATCAAGGTCATTTGATTCTCTACGCATAAGGATTACCCTACGCTTAGTCAAGTTACGCGTAAGAATAATTCTACGCATAACTATTACGCGTAAGGTTCTACAATGGGACTACGCGTATCCTGTGAAGGATATGCGTAAACAGTGACCTCTACGCATAAGGTCTACTCTTACGAGTTAGCCTTACGCGTAAGGTTCTTATACGCCTACGCGTAAACTCTACGCATAAGGTCCCCTTTTCCTACGCTTAACATTTCTTACGCGTAAGTTAGGATCCTACACATAAGCTTTCGCCTACGCATATGTCACTACTGTTTACGCTTAACTTTGCCAATTCTACGCCTATGCCTTGATTGACCTTCATTATGAATTGTTACGTGTACAAACTTGTTAATAAACTTATCATATCGTCACGAATCCAATAATGTCACTAATAAACTTAAACGTTTGATATGTTGTGAACCATAAGTGATAACATAAACTTTAAAACCTAAAGTTAACTAACTCACGAAACATTTCACGACGTCATTGGACTATTGGACAAACAAGTGACTTAGGACTCGTAACAATCATTGACACTGTACATTCAATAACTAGACAATAAGTCCTTCTGTTGACTAACATTATGTCTTTCGATATGTTGGTTCTTTTGGCTAATGTTATTTCAGATCACGAGATGGCTGAACAAATGAATGTGGATGCATCAGAAGTTCTTACAATTGCTGATATCTTTCCAGAGGGTTATCCGAGAAAGCTTGGAAAGAACAACCTTAGGGTTGACTTTGACACCCTCACATGCTCAGAATCTTCTTGTCTCATTGCGGTGGATATTCTCAAGTCTCATCCCTACCAGAATATGCTCTCACACTCTGCCACAGTTCCAGAGGTCTACATTCAACAATTCTGGGATTCTATGCAGAGGATAATGTGACTCTTAATCACAAACAAGTCACTATCACTCCTGATGACTTACGGGCTGTTCTCATCATTCCATACATCGCTCCAACCGACTTCTTTGCTACCCCTACTGAAGAGACTGTCCTGCAATTCTTGATAGATATTGGTTATGATGAAGCTACAGGAATCATTACTAAGCACTCTCACGTGGAGCTGAAGAATATTCCTCAACCATGGAGGACACTCTATATGATCATCACCAAATAAGTCTCTGGTCGTGACAGTGGCTATGAGCATCCCAAGCTCATGGAACTGCAAATTTTCTGGTCGTTGATCAACAAGAAGGACATTATAATTGAAGCACTGCTATAGGAAGATATGATGCTGTTTCATAAGAAGCTTGGCTCCAAAATTCCCTATGTCAGATACACCAAACTGTTGATCCAGAGAGCTCTTGGACTTCATCCTGATATCCCCAGGAGACTCAATGACCCAGATAATCATGACATCTTGACTGAGCCCATACTATCTGTCAGAATCAAAGAATCGTCTACGAAGAAACAGGGTGCTGAGTTGCCCGATCACCTTCTTACAAAGGAAATCAAAAAGCTGGAAACGTACAAAAGGTATCGGGTAGCCGTAAAAGAAGGAAAAGTTGGCCATCTTGATGAAAAGGCTTCTGGGACACCTACTCGGAGAACCAGAAGAGGCAGTGCTGGAAGTGCATTAAGCATAGAGAGTCAAAGGAAGTTCCCCAAGAGGAACCCTCCTTCAAAGAGGATTGTTCCATCTAAGGAAGCTACTCCCATCCCAATCCCTAAACCCGAACCGCAAAGAAAGCTTTTGGACGAAAGCTCTGAAGGTACTGACACAGATGAAGAGATTACCTACTCTGAAACTGCAAAGGATGACAATCCTTCAGTACCAAAACCTCCAAGTCCTCAAGCTGATAAAGGAAAAGGGAAGACTCCTGCACTTGTGCCCTATGATGAAAGCTCTGAAGAAGAAGAAGAGCTACTAGATCAATCCTACAGGAAGAAGTTTAAATTAGTTAGACATATTCAAAAGGCTGAAGAATTTGCAGAAGACCAAATGGGTGGCCTCGGAGGATCAAGTGGTGCTGCCCACTCCTCACCAGATCCTGATGCGGTTAATCGACCCGATAAGGGATCTGGTGCCACCACTCTTGTGCAACAACAAACGCTTGTGGAAGAGTCTACTGATTATAACATTGAGGAACCAGAAAAGGATAAGACTGAGAAAGAGAAAACTGATGAAGAAGCTAAGGCTCAGAAGGAAGAAAAGGCTAAATCTGGACAAGATGACGAAGAGAATTATGATGATTATCTTCTCAAAAGTCCAACTCGTTCCAAGGAGGATACTTCTGCACCTCCTAAGGACCCCGAGTCTCCTCATGTCTCATCCTCATCGGATTCTTCTTCTCATTCATCACCACCACCATCAAAGAAATCAACCAAATCAACATCCAAATCTGTGAAGAAACCACCTCGATCTTGGATTTCTCAGACTCATGAAAGAATTGTGAAAGCTGTCCAACAAGTCAGAAAGAAGGACATGCTCTACAGAAAACTGAATTGGTTTGCTGACCAAATACAGTACTTAAATGATGAGAAAGACAAGATGCAGAAAGAAAGGGAATTTGTTCAGAAGTTCATGAAAAGTCATCTTCAAGAGGAACTGAACGAAATTATTGAAGGTTACACTAACAAGTACCTTCAGGATATCGTTCCTAAAGTCACAAAGGAGATGTTTACCAGACAACTATATCCGAATCTTATGCAGATAGCCAAGCAAACTATAAGATCAACACCTTTAACCGTCACAATCAATCCATCTGATTCTGTAGTTTTCTCGGATAATGAATTGGTGGCCAAGCTCATCACACAAATGTCTAAACGATCTGGGACATTTAATTCTGATGAAGGTAAGCTGTTTCAAGCATTGATGGACTACCAACTCAAAGAAGCATGTAGATTCGAAGCCGAAAAGTCTAAACGTCCTAGAGACGATGAAGACAAGGATCAGGATAAGCATGATAAAGCTAAACGTCAGAAGAAGTCTGGTGAATCATCTTCTATGTTACCTCCTCTCCAACGGACTCCTACTCAACAAAGGTCTCCTCCTCGTTCTTCTACAGATAAACCTCAGGACGATTCCGAGTTACCACCCCTGACTCAGAAAACCGGTGATTACTTTGAGTATATGGGTGGTGACGATGAAGAGGTCCTTGAGCCCCTAAAACAACCCACCTCTCCCAAACAAGTGTAGAAACCAGAATCATCATCAAGGCCTTCTAACAAAAAGAAGAAGAAGACGACTCAGCCTGAAGTCGTATCATGGCTAGATGACGATAAAATCGAAGAATTTGAATGGTTTTCCACACTTGTCAATCAAACTCCCTACCCTGATGAAGGTCAAGATATGGTCGAAGGTTCTACATTGGAGCATGCTAAAGTTTTGCAAGAAAAGTTCCATGTGAAGAAAATGACGAAATCTGAGTTGAAGCGAATCAAGAATGAAGCGTTTCAACTTCTAAAAGACAGCTCTGAAAGTTCCCTCGAGGTCGAATATCACCTTGACAACATTGCTCGAGCTATGTTTATCAACATGGATTGGCTCAACCCGGAAGCAAACATTGACTTCACAAAAAGGGACAACCCTCCATACTACACCGATTGGACCAAACCTCTACCGACCATTGGCCAACCAGATGAACCACGGAGTCCCTTCCAATATTTCTTCAACAGATACCTGTAATTTCTTCTCCATGGTGGCGATGGTTCAAGGAAATATGCTACATCCTCGACACTTCCATTCCCTGCAGCTATCTACTCAAACTGCATTGCCATTGAGGAACGTGCCAATCACTTGTTCTCTAACACAGTGGAAGCATACGACCGAGATGCATTGTATGGGATTCATCACTGGCCAGAACGCCGACGAATCTACTACAGAAGCTGTCAGGTTCAGAAGTCACAACATGCAGTGTTTAGTACTAAAGACATCGTTGCCATCCAACATGTTGGTCTTTCATCCAAATGGGACTACACCTTTCTCAAGAAGATTGTGGTCAAAAGACAGGATGAAAGGGATTATGCATTCTGTGAAGCTGACTTTGAGAATTTGTCTCTCAACGATATTGAAGACATGTACCTTGCCAAAGTACAGGGTCGCATGAGACAATTTTCAACCGAAATACAACGTGAATTCATCAAGTCACTGCTCATTTTCATCAGACGCATAGTCATAAAAGAACGTGTTGAAGATCTCCAGCTTGCCGTTGAATCATATCAGACACGTGTTAACTTCACTCCACCACAGCTTGATCTTCCCGATATCAACCAGCTATCACAATTAACGCTCATCAGCAAACCGTTTGGTGTCGTTTATCGCAGTGAACTTCATCGCAATTGCTTGATGGCGTGTAATGAGCTTCACAAATTTGGAGATCATACTCTGAAGATGGTTAGGGACGGATTAGCTTATCGATTGAAGGATATACGTGAAAACATTGGGAACCCGAAGCGATGGAATTCTCAAGATCGGAGGAATGTGAGAAGGATCATCACCATGATTGATGAACGGTTGTTCAGAAGGGATCAGTTCAGACGATTGGAGAGCTTTGTTGGTGGTCGACCCAGGATTAACATAACCGGCTTTCAACGCCCTGTGCGCACTCCTGGGAACATCACTGCACTTCCTGGTACCCCTTGAATTGTTTCTTTCATATAATTTTGGATGTGTGATTAACTATGTCTATGGCTTGTGCACACATAACAGTGTACAACCCGTAATTGTAAAGAAAGGACCCTGTGGTACGCTTCAGTGCCACAATCCTTACAAAAGGAGCGAAAGCTTCTTACTTTTGAGTAAAACCTATCAAACCTTTCACTTTTCAAGGTTTTGCTCAAAAGAACAAGTACTTCCCCTTATGTTTTTTCAAAACCTCAACCGCTTATATCACTTGTTGAGGGGGAGTATTTGAAACTTTGTTCAACAAATAGTTCTTTGTGTCACTCTTCCCGCAACACTCAAAATGGTCATATTTATTCTCAAACGTTTCAAAAATAACATTTTGTATGCCATTTTTGAGGGGGAGAAAATATGTGATAAGAAATATGTTTGTTGCTTTCTCGTGTTCATAGACTTAACCAACGAATTGACGAGATCCTTAACTGTTAGTAACTCGAAAAGACTTGTCCGGGACGGGTAATAATTTCAAACTAGTTCGCTAGTGATGTAAACGTGTCTCGCAAAGGACTTGTCCGAGTAGAATGTACCATTCGAGAAACTCTTGGAAGACATAAACTTTGACGGGTTTGACAATCTTTCGAGGCTTGTCTACACCTTCAAGATAGTTATTAGAGCTAGTTGTCACCTAAAAGCTGACAATGTAACTCTTTAACTATGCAACGTAACCGTGTCTTGTGGAGGATTGTCTATCTTGAGTTGATCAATTCAAAATGTGCGCGCTCTTTCCTCACTGTGCATTTAACCGTTAAAACTATTAAGCACATGTGGAGGGGGAGTATTTATGCAAAATCATATCTCTACAGTGGTACTAAAATGTTTTCATTAATAAACACTGTGAGAGATTTAATTTTTCAGTGGTACAAAATGGTTTTATGGCAACATAGGTTAGTCATGGAGTTATAAGGTGACTAAGGTTAGGAATAACCGTCCTATGATCCGCCAGAGCCGGAGGGATCCATCCAAGGACACTACCATTAGTTAGTGTTAGAAGTCCTTAGGAATGATTGTAAAAAGGAGAAAATGAGAATTGGAGAAAGAAGGAGTCGAAGAATCAAAAAGAAATGTAAAGTAAAGGGTGAAAAGAAATAGCCCTCCAGATTACTCAACTTAAGGCAGACACCGGGTTCAATTCATATGCTACTGGTTGTCACTTTGTGACGCCGGTATTGAAGGTTAAAAGTCGTCATGGACCCAGTGACGCATGCACTAAACCTTCTTAGCCACTCAAGTTTCTCTCTACAGAAGCTTGTTTCATTCTCACAGGGAACCCTACGTAAACTATTGGCTTTCTCTTAGAGATCGCTGGTATTGAAGAAGGAGACCCTCTCCCTAGTCTCCGCTCAAGAAAACCAAAACGCACTATTGAGTCTAGAGCCACGAGATTCATCAAAAGATCTTTTAGGTACACTTGACATTTTATCACTTGTTGATCACCAAATAAGATTATCAGTGGTTTATATCGAGTCCTTCACAGATCTTAGCAATCTGTCTAGAACATTTATGAGAAGTTTACAACTGTGATCCTCAGTGATTGAATGGAAACTCCTGCCAGGGTCAACATCAAACAGCCCTGACAGCAGGTCACTTCGGTAACTCCTCGTGGATTACGCGGAGTGTGTCTTAAACGGTCTACAGTCGTGAGGTGATGCTTCGGTGTACCTCAGCGACTCATCTGAACTGTAGATGTACTTCGGTACATCGCGTTATCTCACTTGTGGGACTCCAGTTCAGGAATAGCCTTTGTAAGAATTAGAGTTGTGTTTTCACACTATGATGTTAACACTCTCGAAGTTCAAACTTGTAAGTGCCGGAACCTGCTTATTACTAACCGTTTGAAATGTTTTCTTCTTATGGAAGCTCCGGAGCGGGATGATCGTGCAGATTCTTCTCATGCTCACGCCAACATCATCACTAATGGAAGTTCTATTCAAAAGCAACACAACCGTCAGAATGATTCTTCGTCAAACCAAAGAATCTACAAAGTTAAAGATTTAGAGAACTTCATCAGTATTGAATTCCAACGTCAAAGAGCGTGTGAGCATGTTGAAGAATGACGTGGAGACACTGGAGCAGCGAAGCAGACCTGAGGCAGACTGATGCAGAGAACAACATACTATCACTTTCACCACAAAGAACAATGATCAAAGAACGAAGTTAAAGATGACGTCAAAGCATAACTGTTCAAAGACAACTATCTCTCTACACTGGGGAGATTGTTCGAATCAAGGCAATTCTTCTCACAAGAAAGAAGAATGTCAGAAGACGTCAGTGCTACTATTACATCAACGCCTTCACCGTTCATCACCAACACTTGAGGGGGAGATTTTTGGAATCACTCCTAAACCATAATCAAGTGTTTGTAATTAATATGTAATAGTTAGCTTTATTATGGCCTTTATGTTTGTTATTAGCCTTAAGCTTATGTAGAAGGCCCATGAGCTTAGGCCCAAGCCCATTAAAGAAAGGATGGAAACTAGGAGTGTTGCCCTAGCTTTCCTCCTATAAATACTCTTGTAAACCTTCATTTGAAGGTTGGTTGTTCAAGTTATTTCCTTTCATACTCCTACGCGTAAACCGTATCATATTATCGTGTGTGTGTGTGGTTTTACTTGTTCAATCGCCTCATCTCTTTTTTATAAGCTTGTGTTTGTAATACTAGTGACCTAACAATAAACATGGTGAGTCTATCAGAACAATTGAAAAGTTCACATTTAAGCCAAATCCAGATGGATATGGGCCAGATCTTGTTGATAACAAACCACGTTTTTTCCATAGAGCATTCAAGGCAAATCCAAAGTTGTATAGTGTCAAACATATGCTTGATGAATCTATTGCACGTGTTGTTGAATATAATCGTGAAGAGGAATGGGATGCAGAAGATGAAAGTCGATTGAAAATGGAAAAAGTTGAATATAACAAACCTTTTGATTACTCAGAAAGACCTCTCATAACTTTTGTTCCACAAAAACATAAAACAAACATACCTTGGGTTATCATACATATTAATGAGTCCTCTTCTAACGTCGGTCCAGTCAAACCAGTTGCACAAATTAATTGTCCTTTTCCTTCTTTGAGTGAAATCACACCATTACACGAAAGATATCAAATTCTTAAATATTTTGGTACATTCATGTCTGACATTAAACTTTTGGAACATGAAATTGAACTTAATTAGGAAATAAAATTTGCGACTTTTCAATCTGCTTATGCCAGAGACCAAAGAAACATTTTTCAAAAACAGCTTTTACCACATGTTTGAAATTTACGCATGTGTGCAACATATTGGGAACGGGATCTCCAGAAAGAAATTGGACAAATGAAAACAATTTTCAATGAAACATAGGCATGGATTTTGAAAGCAAAAAAAAGAACAAAATTTTTCGAAATCTTGTTGATCGAATCTTGGAAGATGTTATATGTGCTGATACTATATCAATTGCGTTGTATTATACTGCTGCCTCTGCTTATGATAATATTGCTGTTGATACCTGATAAGGATTTAAAAGGTACAATTTTGAGGGGTCATTTAAGCCCTTAATTGATCACTTTTGTATCCGTTACTACTTAATTTCGTTTCTTTTCACTTTTTAGGTCTCTTGAAAGAAAATTGCTGGAATGACACTTATTCGGATGAAAAGGCGCGAATATATGAAGAAAATGGCCAAACAAAGAATCGAGACACTTAAGCTGCTGGAACTGAAGGGGACGGCGTCACAGCTTAATAGCGACGCCGTCGCGACACACCTTGAGACGACTCAGAGACAAAATTGCTATTTTGCACGTGACGACATCAGGTTTAAAAAAGTAGGTCTTCACAACTCAGACGGCCTAGATTTGGATCCCGACGGCGTCAGAGGTTGAAGCCGACGGCAGTTGACGTGGCCAAGACGAAAACCTAATGGCGGCGACCCGACGGCATCACAATTAAAGAGTGACATCGTCGCATATTGTAACTCTATATATAGAATTCGAATTTTCAGTATTTTAAGAGGTAGTTTTGTGGAGTAAAACCTAAACCGAACATAGGATGTCTTGGGCAGTATCTTAGGGTTCCATACCCTATTTTACAACAAGATAAGTGATTTACTTCATTAATTCAATTATGTCTTCAATTGTTTGTGTGTATGCTTGCATGTTTTCCATGTCCGGCTAATTTACTTGTGTGTTTGCTTAGATCTATGAAACCTAGGTATTGAATATTGATTGGTTGTCTCTTATCTTAATTGTGATTGACCTAGTATTGCGATAGGTCATTCGTTGTGTTTTTAATGCTTGAGTAATCTTTGTGAACATTAGTTTATAATCACCTAGAGTTATTGTAGTCTAAACATCCAAAGATAACCTTAGAGTTAGTTTATGAATCCTAGAGATTTCGTAGGCAATAACCTTAAGGTAGACTCAAAGAGTTAGGGAAAAACACATACCCTACGACCTTAGAAGACACAACGCATTAAGAATAAGGACGTGACAATTCAACCATCAATACGAGATAACTAGGGAGTAATAACATCTAAGTAAATACATTTTAATCATCATAAGAGCACACAAAAATAGACATAGACTACCCCTTAGCTTAGTTAATTAGAATAGATAATAGTAGAGTAATCGGTAGAAATACCACCCCCAAATCCAATACCCCGAGATTCGTAATTTCAAATTTCTAAAAAAATATAAGAAAAGAAAAAAATAATCTTCCTCAACCCCAACCTTAGCATAGTAATTTCTCACTAGCATTCCTATTCCCCTAGAGAACGATATCAATTCCCGAGGCTTAACCTAATACTACACTAAAACGATTAGGTTCACTGCCTAGGGTGTTGAAAAACTTGCTCGACGAAAAGGAAGTTCCTTTGACCCCGAACGCGCGTTGTACGCGTACCAAGTTTTTGGCGCCGCTGCCGGGGAATAGAATAGCTAGTTAGATTTCCACCTTGTTTAGGTTCCCTTTCTTGATTCCTATCAAGTAAGCTTTTTTTTCCCATTTTTAGCTTCCTCGTAGTCTATCCCCCTTCTTCGTGACCTTTGTTAGTAATCCCATCACTTTTCATCATGGAAGGTGATAATCAACCTCCACTCATCAACCCACTACCAAATGACCCGCCAAGAGGCCGTACTCTTGGTGAATACTCAAGACCAAGCCACCTAGGCTATAGAAACACCATTGAGCTTCCCGACCCAGCCCAAACTACGGCCCTTCGATCCGACACCATCCGGTTGGTTCAAAACGAATGTACATTCCATGGCTTCGTTCCGAAGATCCTAATCAGCATCTTAAGGATTTCTTTAAAGTCGTCGATTCCGTCGACCTCGATGCTACTACTCGGGAGACCACGTGCTTGCGTCTCTTCCAATTCTCTCTACGGGACCAAGCTAGTAATTGGCTTGAGCGACTTCCCACCGGCTCCATGTCAAGTTGGGATGATCTCACCTCTCGTTTCCTTGCTCAATTTTCCCACCAGGGAGAACTACTAAGCTTAGGAATGAAATCTTGATGTTCCAACAACTTCAAGGTGAATCTCTCTACGAAGCATGAACTCGATTCAAGGACTTACTCTATAGAGTCCCTCATCACGGCATTGATCTTTGGCTTCAAGTCCAAGTCTTTTATGATCATGTTAACTTCCCTACTAAGCGATCCATTGACCAAGCGGCCGGTGGTAAACTTAGTGATCTCACCGCAGAAGAATCGCGGGGTATAATAGAGGACCTTGCTCTCTATGACAACGAAAGTTGGAATGACCCCCGTGAGTTGCCCAAACCCGTAAAGGCAATCTCCTTGCCTCTCATTGACTCACAATCTTCCGACCGTAGGATGCTCGAGCTTGAAGATCAAGTTAAATTCCTAATGAGCTCCTACGAAAATCCTAAGTCTTCACGTCAAGTGAACAAAGTTTCTTCCTTGTGTGAGCCATGTAGTGGTCCTCATAACACTCGCACTTGCACAAGACTCCCCGAACAAGCTTCCGTTGACTATGCATCCTCGCGTACCAATGGAACGGGAGGAAGATTCCCTACAACACCCGGACCTAGGACTTTCAATGACACCCGAGAAGCATGGAAGGGCAAACCCAACTTCTATTGGGGACAAACCAAAGAATTCACATCTAGTGATTTCTCATGGCCCCCATCTCACGGCCCTAACCAACAAAACATAAAAGGGATGTTGCAACACCTAGTCACATCCCAAGAAGCTCAAATAGCTAAGCTCTCAGACCGTTTTAACCAACAACAAGCCGAGATGGATAGGAAGATAGATAACCTTTTGAAAGCCATGACCAATAGTGATAGGAAGGTTAATGCTATCTCAACTCCTGAAGCTTCTAGTGTAGAGATTAAGGACCCAAGTAAGTTAGCTAAGCACGTTCAATTCGTCAATACCATCACCTTAGTGAAACTAAATAGAACAAATGATGAAGCGAACCATGAGACGGTACTTGAGGATAGTGAAACTCCTAGGAATGAAACAACCGAGGAAGTAGATGAAGTAGGCAATGACTATTTCAATAAGTTTCCTACGGAAGAAGAACTCTCTCGCCACCCACACTTAGTACGAGACCTCCGTCACATGTATGTTAGGAGAAGCCCTAAGATCAAGGAAGAAACTAGGACCGGAATATAGAACGGATTGGGGAGAAGATGACTTCTTAGAAAGATGCATAATAGGGCATTACTATAACATGGAAAACCCCAATAGAGACCGTAATGAGGAAGAAGGAGATGGTAATGAAGTCACGTAGGAGCACGACTTCGAGTCTAGCTACAAGACTCATAAATAAAGAAAAGCGCTTCGTGGGAGGCAACCTATGCTTAATTGTTTGCTTGTTTGTGTGTCGTATATCTTTTATTGATTGTTTATTCTCATGTTTGAACTTGTAAAAATGCTTTATTTTGTCTTTAACCTCGTCTTAATTACATATAAAGGTATTTTACAAAAGGGATAAGTGTAGGGAGGATTACACACGTTTTCAAAAAGAATGTGAACATGAGAATTACGATTACTAAAAAGATATACATGTGTGTTTGTTCGATTCAAATGCTTGTATCGAGTCATAATTGATGTTTTGCAGGAAATTTTTCCAGATTCTAAAGATATAAATGTTGGATCGATATACTTTAATCAAACTAACTTAACTAGCTTGTTAAGGTTTAATAACCTCGGATAAATCCTAAGTTATTAACAAAGAAACACTGAGCAATCTTTATCAAGTACGCGGAATTTACTTAACAAAGCTAAGAAGAATAACTTTATTATAAACTCTAAATCTGCTTATTATGCAGATACTCTAATACAACTCTAAGATAATCGAACTTTTCTCTAAAACACTAATTCGTAAACTCTAAAACTCTTTTTCTGAAATCGTACCTCTAATGCCAATCTAGGAGTCCTTTTATAGGCTCAAGGATATCCTAGTCGGTTTACAATTGATAACCTTGTACGACAAGTAATCTAAACATGGAATACAACTCTTTCCATAAACGAATATAACAGTTCTTTTGTTCTAGCAGTACTTTGACTTTATCTTGTAGTACTTTGACTCTGTCTTTAGCAGTACTTTGACTATTTGACTTCTCCCAGTTCTTTGCAGCTTACAGTACTTTCATATCTTCAGTACTTTCATATCTTCAGCACTTTCATATCCCAACAATCCTCCCCTAACTTGAATTCTACTTGCTTGACTTCAAGTTCCTTTGTGAATATATCTTTAACAGCTTCATCTTTAAAACGGATTGTTTCTTAGTCTTTAGATTGTATCTCTGTAATATCTGTGCTTGTCAAAATATCTCTTAGAATTGTCTTTTCCACAGCATCATTCAACAATCTCCATCTTTTCAGCAACACAGCAACATATGACAAATTGTACATTAATTCAGTTTAAGTTGCATACTATTCTCATCACTTTCAAGTGAATCATTGAAAAAATAATGGATTTAGATCTCTTTACCAAAGCCATTATCTCTGGAGTAGCCAAATGTTTTGGTGTGTAAGACCATGGTACATTGATAACCATATGATTTTTAGCAAACCACCAGCTATCAACAAATTTGTTTTGTCTTTACCAAAAGCTGTACCCTTCTGGACTAGTTAGTTCTTCTATCTAATGGTGAACTAATTACCAATAATGGTTTTTCCACAGCCTTTACCACAAGCCATTTTCTTGTGGGCTAGCCAACTCTTCACATTACTGATATGGTGAGTTGATTACCATCCAACTTATTAGCAAGTTGTCAATTAAAAACGGATTTGATATATCTTTACCAGAGCCGTTTGCTCATGGATTAGTCAATCCTTTTGTAACCATGGTGGATTGATAACCTATTGATGTTATCATCACAAAAACCATTTATTCAACCTTTATTTCAAAATATTTATTACTTAGCAAAAAGGTTTCTTCTAAAATTCATTTAACTGGTTTAGTTCATCAAACAGTACTTTGATGAAAGTACTGTCTGATCAGCAGTACTTTGAATAAAAGTACTGATATATCAAAAAGTATTTATTCAAATAAAGTTCATACCAGTCATTGATCATTCTCAGAAATAGTAGTCCAGTTGATAAACAAATTGATAACCATGCAAGCAGTTTCATTATCCTCTTCTACTTCCAATCCATGCTCTAGCATTCTTCTCATGAGCTCAACTGTAAGAGGGTATCTTCTTTCTGCAAACATGTGTATCATTGTTCCATTTTCTAGCTCCAAAACATGAACTCCAGATTCTTCAAAGAATCTCCAGCAAACTATTTCCCAGCTTTCTTGATTCTTCCAGATATCATCAGTGCTCTCTTCTTCAGTTTCCCACATAGTTATGAGATCACCATGTAAAACCAAACCAATCCCTTCTAATGGATTATCTTCAAAATAAGCCTTCACAACATGATATAAGTAGAATAGGTCTACTCTATCTATAATATGCAGCAAATCCCATAGCCTTTTGAAAACTTTGAAGCTTTCATCTTCTTTATGAAAAAGCATGTAATCTCCATTCTTAGATTTCACAACTTTGAGAACACTAATCTTTGATCTGTTCATCTTCATGTCATTATCTTCCTTTGTATAATCAAAATCTACCACTCTGAGATAATTCTTCAATTCATCACTAGTCTCAGATCTTAATTCAACCTTTTCTTTCTTTGAAAACTGAACATCTGTAACTTCAGTTTTTCTTTTTCTCTTTAAGCTCTTCTTCCTTTCAGCTTCAGTCCAATAAGCTTCTTCTCTGAAGTCTTTAATGTCAGCAACACTCTTCTTATAAGCTTCTGTTTCAGCATCATAGAGTCTTTTCATATCAACATAATTTTGCTTCTGCAGTCCTTTATATCCTCTGCTTTTTAAATATGCCATCATTGCATTCCTTTCTTTATCTAAATTAGGTCTTCTTGACATATATCTAACAGGTGTAGGAGACTGTAAAGGTTCAGCAGTTTCAACATCTAATTCATCTTGCACCTTTTGAGCTGCTTATCTATTTTTAGCTTCTTGAGCTTCCTGTTCTTCTCTATCTTTAGCATCTAACTCTTCTTGAACTTTTCTAGCTGCAGCTTCATTCCTAGCAACTTCAATTGCTCTAAGTTCTGCCAAAGTGAGTTTCTTTTTCTTAGTTTCAACTAGAATACCTTTCCCTTTGTCTTTAGGATCAATTTCAGGTTGAGAAGCTCTTGGTTGTTCTTCTTCTTGTACATCTTTAATAGTAACTCCTCCTCTTGGTTGTGACAAATCTAAAATAGTAGCAATTAATTCATCATCACTTGCAGAATGAATAGGTTTGAATGTAGCTTCCTCCTCTTCTTCTATAACAGTTGTAGAAGGACCAGCTTCTTCTTCAAAATTCAATACCCTTGGAGTTATTGGTGTTATTACTTCTTGCCTAGATGTATCATGAAAAACAGTACTTTGATGTTCAGTACCTTGATCATCAGTACCTTGAACTTGCACTTCTTCTTCTTGTTTCTCAGAATCTGAAATAATCTTTTCTGCAGTACTTACAGATTCTTTCTTCTTTGTAACATCTTCTTTCAAATTTTCCTTTTCTGAATTCCTCCCCAAGTTGACAGAAGATGATTTAGGAACCTTCTTTCGTTTTAATTCCTTTCGAAGTTGTTTACGACGTTTGTTTTCCTCTTTAACCCATAAGTTGAAACCTTGAATATAGGGTTTAATAAAATTCCTCAACCAGATATATTTACGCCTCAACTTCCTAAGCGCTTTAGCTTGACTGTCAACAGTCTTGTTCAACCTAACTAGCTCCCTTGTCAAAGCATAATTATCCAAAGTCAAACCTTCACGAGGTATAGTATGATCATCACCTTGAAGATGTGAATGTGCCTCTGAAACAGGAACAGAACGTTGAGGAGATGTAGGAGGTGATCTTTCAATCTCTGCTTGAACCTCAGGACTTGGAGAAACAGTACCCTGTAAAGATGCAGTACCTTCAATAGAAGCAGTACTTGCAGATGCAGTACCTTGTGAGGCAGCACTTTGTGAAGCAGTACCTTGTACAAAATCAGTACCTTCACTTTCTTCATCCTCTCCAGCTTCATCACGTACAGCTTGAACAACTTCCATCATTGTAGTAGTTAATGGAATATCTCCACCTCTGAATAAATCACTTCGCCTAGCCATGAATGTAAATATTTTGGCTTGTTGCACAATGACAGGTAACAAAGCAGCAGGTTTTGAAACATCAGCCAATTGCTTGTTTAAGAAAACATGTACAAACCTTGGGTACATCAACCATTTTGACCCAGAGGAGATATGTGATAGCATCCCATCCAAAATAAGCCATGAAAAATTAAACACTCTGTCTGTAGCTAAACCAACCACTGCAGATGCTATATTTGACCCAAACTGCTCCCAAGAAGTACTTTTAGAACTTATGCAATGGAGCAGTACATGAATCAAGAACTTCCATTGAGGACATAATAATGCTTTCTTGAATGTTTGTTTTGTCAAAGATCCTTCATAACCAAGATTCCTAAAAGTATCCCAAATCAGTTGCTAGTCAAATCGAATAGCCCCATCTTCATCACCAAATAATAAATCTTCTCGAATAGAGGCTTCTGTAATCTTGATAGTCCGTCCAGCAACTGTTGATCTAATATAATATTCATCCTCCTCCATATTATCTCTTGCATTAGCCCAAAATTCTTGAATCCATGGTTCAATTATATCCGGCTCAACTAAAAGAGCATAACTAATAGGCGACCCAGTAAGATAATCAATAATATCATAAAAAGCTACATTCGCCTCAGTCTTGTCCAAATTAGCCACCATATTGTGCTTTGAAATAGTTAAACGATTCGCCATTATTGAATAAGTGAGCACAATAAAGATTTTGATCGAATAATAAAGAGATGGTGATTGGGAGATAAGTATAGAAAAGATGGGAAGTAATAATATGAGAGGGAAAATCGGAAAGTAGTTATTTATAGGTGGGATTTGAAAAATCACAGCCTATAATAACAAAGTTACCGTTACTATCAATTACCCATCAATATTACCGTTGGAACAGTACTTTAATACGACAAACAGTACTTTCCACATAAGCAGTACTTTCCAAGCAGTACTTTCAGGAAAAACAGTACTTTGCCAAATACCTTCATAGAAACTAAGTATAAACAAGCATCCTCCCCTCAAGCAATACACAGGACTATACCTAACACCTTATAGTCCTCCCCTTAAACATAGCTTAGTAGTTAATCATTCCAATGCTCACGACCAAGTGATTGAATCGTGACACATCAAAACCTTTTGTGAGTAAATCAGCTACATTGGCATCCGTGTGAACTTTAACCACATTAATGAGCCTATGCTCATATCAATCTCTGATAAAGTGATGCCTAATCTGAATATGCTTTGTCTTGGAATGATACACAGGATTCTTCACAATACAAATTGTTCTCTCATTATCAATATTGATAGGAGTATTTTTGAAATTGAACCCATAGTCCAAGAGTTGATTCTGCATCCACAAAACTTGTCCACAACAACTTGCAGCAGCTACATATTCAGCTTCAGTAGATGATGTTGCTGCAATTGTCTGCTTTTTGCATTGCCAGGAGACTAACCTTCTTCCAAGATATTGGCATCCACCAGTTGTGGATCTTCTATCATAATTATCACCTGCATAGTCACTATCTGAAAAAGCTTCCAAGTGAAAAGGTAACTCTTTAGGATACCACAACCCCAACTTAGGTTGTTGTTTCAAATAACAGAAAATTCTTTTTACTGCATTCAAGTGAGAGATCTTTGGTGAGACTTGATATCTTGCACATAGACAAACTGCAAACATGATATCAGGCCTTGATGCAGTAAGATACATAAGAGAGCCAATCATTGACCTGTACAGCTTGACTTCAACAGGCTGTCCATCTTCATCTTTACCCAATGAATTGATAGATTTAATAGGTGTAGTAACAGCCTTCATATCATCAAAATTAAACTTCTTAAGTATGTCTGTAACATACTTGTCTTTGCTAATGAAAATTCCTTCCTTGGACTGCTTAACCTGAAGTCCTAAAAAGAAAGTTAACTCTCCCATTGAACTCATTTGAAATTCCTTCTGCATCAGCTGCTCAAACTCCTTAACCATGGACTGTTTGGTAGCCCCAAAGATGATATCATCAACATACACTTGAACTAACATGATATCCTTCTTGTCTCTCTTGATAAACAAAGTCTTGTCTATAGCTCCCCTCCTGTATCCATGTTGCAGTAAGAATGTAGAGAGCCTCTCATACCAAGCTCTAGGTGCCTAATGAAGACCATAAAGAGCCTTAACCACCTTATAGACTTTGTTTGGGTGTTTAGGATCTTCAAAACCTGGAGGTTGTTTCACATACACCTCTTCTGTAATAGTACCATATAGAAAGGCACTCTTAACATCCATCTGGTATACCTGAAAACCCATAAATGAAGCAAAAGCAAGAAATATTCTAATTGCTTCAATTCTTGCTACAGGAGCAAATACCTCATCATAATCTACCCCTTCCTCCTGTCTATAACCCTGAGCAACTAACCTTGCCTTGT
The DNA here is from genome assembly GCA_019973895.1 of Chrysanthemum seticuspe. NCBI lineage: Eukaryota > Viridiplantae > Streptophyta > Magnoliopsida > Asterales > Asteraceae > Chrysanthemum > Chrysanthemum seticuspe. The sequence goes on from BPTQ01000003.1 coordinate 123,170,968, forward strand.
TTTTGATAACATTCCCTCTTTCATCTCTTTTGACTCTAAAAACCCATCTGGTTCCAATAACTCTCTTCCCATCTGGAAGATCACATAAAACCCAAACTTCTTGAAGTTTAAATTGAAGAAGTTCTTCATGCATAGCTTCAACCCAGCTTTCTTTAGTCAAATCTTGAGCAATATTCTTGGGTTCCTCTTGAGAGATGAAACAAGTAAATAAGCAGGTTTGATGGTCCTTATGATTTAGCCTGTTTTGTTTATACACAAAGCTAAGTAAAGCATTGTGAGGTTTTGTGAAACCCTTAGCTTTGTGTCTTGTCATAACTCCAGAAGTAGAAGGACCAATGATTTGATCAGTTGGATGATTCTTATGAATCCGTAAAATAGGAGACTGTGGAACTTCATATGTATCATCCAAGTTAGTATAATCAGCACCTTCATTGGAATCTGTGAAAATACCTTCATCTTCAAGCTCATCATCAGTTTCTTCTAACCCAGGCATGGTAGGATCATCCAAATCATTTAAAGTACTGTCAACAGTTGCAGCAGTACTTTGGTCGAAAGTACTGTCGAAAGTACTGTGAGAGTACTCTGCAGTCTTGTTCTTCTTCTTTGCCTCTTCATAAGCTCTCCTTTGTTCATCAGTGTAAGAATGTTCTAAAACATCTTGAAGAAGCATCTGATTAAGTTCCTCTTGAATAGATTGATCCTATGCAGATAATGAGGATTGTGGTGCAACAGTACTTTGGTTTGGAGAATCAGTACTTTGCTTAGGAATAGCAGTACTTTGTTTTGGACTTACAGGATCTTTAACAGGAACAGCATCAGGTCTAATATGAACATCATGAACAACATATTGAATATCTTCTTCATTGTGCAAAGGTTGATTTTCTTCTCTAACAGGAACATAATTCATCGAAGGAGATAAAATTTCAAGATCAAACATCCAATCAGGACCTTTACCTTTCTCATTGTCTTGATCTTCTAAAAACTCAACATGAAGACAATCTTGAATCTTCTTAGTAACTCTGTTGTATACTCTAAAGCCTTTACTGTTAGTGCAATATCCCAATAAGTAACCTTCTTCAGACTTGCCATCAAACTTCCCCAGAGTATCAATGGTGTTCAATATAGTAAGAGGACATCTAAAAGGCTTCATGAAACGAATGTTGGGTTTATTGCTCATCAGCAATTCATAGGGTGTCTTCAGCTGTGGTTTGGTGACAGAGACCCTGTTGAGTACATAGCATGCAGTACTTACAGCTTCTGCCCAAAATTGAATAGGGAGATGGGAATCTGCTAGCATTGTCCTAGCTGCTTCAATCAAAGTCCTATTCTTCCTCTCTGCAACACCATTTTGCTGTGGTGTTCTAGCAATACTAAACTCCCTCTTTATGCCTTTATTAGCACAAAAGTCATCCATAAGCTTGTTCTTGAATTCAGTTCCATTGTCGCATCTAATACCTCTAACCTTGAGTCTTAATTGGTTTTCAAGTGCTATAATTAGAGTCTGAATAGCATCAAAAGTATCATCTTTAAAGCCCAAAAAGAAAACCCAACTGAATCTACTACAATCATCAGTAATAACCAAACAGTACTTCTTCTTATTTAAACTTGCCACAGAGACAGGTCCAAATAAATCCATATGTAACAGCTCCAATGGTTCTCTAATAGTTCTTTCCTCAAGCTTCTTGCAGGAAGCTTTGTGTTGTTTAACCTTCTTGCATGCCAAACATGATTGATCATTCTTGTAAGTCTTTGAAGGTAAACCTCTAACTAAATTGCCTTTGACCAGTTTGTTGATGTTCTTGAAATTAACATGGCCCAGTCTTCTATGCCATTGATGTGCCTCTTCAGATGTTGCTTTAGCCACCAAACATGTGGCTCTTCCATAGGAATGTAGACTCTTCATGTCTAAACTATACACATCATTTGTCCTTGGTACTCTAAGTACTACCAAGTCATCATCAACAGGTTTGAAGTCAGAAGAAAGGATGAGACATTCTGTGTCAGTGAATAACACATGATGCTTTTTATCACAAATTTGAGAGACTGACAACAAGTTGAACTTTAGCTCCTTCACATATCTGACATTCTCAAAATCGATTCTTCCAGCTTTAATTGTTCCTTTCCCAGTAATCCTTCCTCCATTGGGATCATTCCCAAATGCAACTTTTCCTCCACTAATATTTCTAAAATCAGACAGGATCTCTTTATCGCCTGTCATACTTCCAGAGCAACCACTATCCACAATAAGATGATCTTTAAGCTCCTCTTCTGGGTTGCCCTGCATACAAAGAAAAGAGTTAGAAACTTTTAGGAACCCAAGCCATTACTGACTTGTGTTCCCCTTGAGGAGTTACAAACTCAAATTCTTTGAGTATGTAATTCCCACTATCTTTCAAATGATGATCCAAAATTATCTTATGATTTTTAGCATGTGGATTTTCAAAACTCTCTGGTTTTTCAACATAAATCTCTTTCACCAGATTTTTAGCATTTTCTTGTGTCAAAAAAACATCTGATTCACTTTTTGTTGAACGTACTGTATGTCCCTCAGCAGTACTTTCCCTTTTAATCCATTCAGTTTTAACAGGTGGTTCCTGTGATCTAGATCCCCTATATGAATTGTGATACCTTCTAGGTTGATAGTGAGATCTCCTAGAATTCCTATCCCAAGTAGGGTTTTCAGTACCTTGTTTCTGAGCAGTACTTTAGAAAGTACTGTGAGATACTGAAGGTCTTCTCTGATGTGGGTATCTATGATCTGGTGTGAAGTTTCTGTGATTAACCCTATGTGAATTAGTCCAAACTGGTTTGTGCTCTCTAGGTTTCTGGTTGGTTGACTTATTCCTTGGAAACTTGCTTAGATATTCTGAGTGTTTGTCACAATCTTTGATTAAGTGAGTAGGACTATAACACACAAAACACAGTTTTTGACCCATATGACCAAAGTGATTTCTTCTATGTCTATGCCCAAAATTATTTTGCCTTCTTGATGACTGATAAAATCTGTTTTGACCAAAATTATCCCAAAAAGGTTTAGCAGTACTGTTTTGAAAAGGTTTTGCAGAAGGTACTGCTTGTTGAGCAGTACTTTGGTTTAAAGGTACTGCTTGATTTTGAACATTGTTTTTAACATTTTCTTTGGGTTTCTCAGACCTAGATTGAGCAACAAGCTTCTTCCTAAACTCTAGACTGTCTACTCCATAACGAGAAACATCAGGCCTAGAGGGTTGATGACTAATGGGATGAGGAACATCATGATAACCATTGTCTTTCTTATATTCAGGAGGTGGTTCACTTACTGAGCCCTCATTACTAGATGAATCTACATAGTTAATGAGCTCATCATCACTAGTGGTTATGTCCTCAAAAACACCATCATCCTGATCACTAGTTTGGTTTTCATCTATGTTACTAAAGTCCATTCCAAATCCTAAGCCTGTTCTAATGTAAGCCCTTCTCTGTTTTTCAACATAAGCAACATGGGACAAGCCAGACTCTCCCCAAGCAGCAAACTTAGCTAACAAATCATCTCTTTCCTTAGTTAATTTCTCAATTTCAGCAATTTTATAGTTTAGTTTCCATTCACTAAGTTTTAACTGGTAATCCTGTTGTTCATACTTTTCAGCCCAAGCCATTTCATTATTTTCATGTGTTATGATTTTAGCTTCTATAGACTCTAAAGTGATTTGATAACCTGCTACCTCAGACCTAGCCCTAATACAATTATCTCTTTCAATCACATAATTGTTAAGCAGTTTTAGATAAAACTCATAACAGTTTGAGCATACCTCAGAGATAGGAGACTGAGTTGGTAAAGTAGCCACCATAGCAAGAAGAACAGGATGATCTTCACTTTCTTTGCTCCAATCAAATCCTCCAAAGCCATCATCAGATTCCAAAGCAGCATGTTCAGATTCTTCATCAAAAGCAGTGCTTCAGTCCAATGCTTCCACTGTGTCTTCAACTGCATCTTCCACTGCTACCATACAGTAAGTCACCGGTTCATCATCAAATTCTTCACTCCAGTCAACTTCTGATAACTTCTCTTGAGCAACCAAAGCCTTTGTTTCAGTTATTGGAATTTCCTTGAGCTCAAGTTTAGGCTTCTCAGAAGTTCTGTTTGCTTGATACTTAGCAAACCTGCATTCCCTTGCAAAGTGACCAGTCTTTTCACAATTGAAGCATTCAATTTTAGATTTGTCAAAAGTTATTCCTTGTTTTGGTTTGAAATCAATACTTTTGCCTGTCTTCTTCATGTACTTTTTGATCCTTGCAGTGATCATAGCAACTTGCCACCTGATATCAATTTCTTCAAGTGCATCTTCTTCAATCTGTGCTAGATCCTCTTCATAAGTGACAGGTAAGCTTGCTTGTTGTGCAAAGAAGGAGCACACAACTTCATCTGAGTGCAAAGTGGTAGATGGTGGGGCTTGCTGAGCATATGATGAGGGATTGTAAACAGCAGTACTTTGAGAAACAGTACTTTGAGGAGAAGCAGTACTTTTGGAAGTACTGTTCTTCTTTTCAGATGATAGAAAAGCAATACTATGAGATTTGGAATTTGGTTGACCACTCATCTCATGTTCATACACCTTCAGTTGATGATAGAGATCATCAAAGTCCATAACATCCAATCCTTGTTGTCCTCTGATCATAGTAGCAATCACATGCCATGTAGATGGCAAACTCCTTAGAAACTTCAAATTAGCATCCTTAACTGATACTTGTGCCTTGTATAACTCCAACATGTTGAGGAGATTCTGAAACCTATCATATGCAGCATCAAGACTCTCTCTTTCTCCTACTGTGAAAGTTTCAAACTGTTGTTTCAGCAAGTTTCTGTGCATCTTCTTAGAGGCTTCATTCCCTCCAAATCTGGTCTTGAGAGCAGTCCAGAGCTGCTTAGCATCTTTAGCATCATGAAACTTGAGAAGATGACCATCTGGAATGGCAGACAAGAGAATGTTTAGAGCCTTCTCTTGATTCCTTAGGGTTGCTGCTGGTAAGACTGCCTTTGGTGCTGTAGGTTCTCCAGGAACAACAATGGGTTCTGAAACTACTTCATTCCCATTCACAATTACATTCCATAAAGCATGGTCTGTAATGGCAATATACTGCCTCATCTTCATGCACCAGAGATCATATTCTCCCTTCTTGATTATTGGAATTCTGAGTGAGGTGATTGAGGGTGGTGGAACAGCTTCAGTCGACATCTTGAATATTGTTGAAGTAGGGTTTCTTCCTAGTCAGAGTTTCCACACAAGCTCTGATACCACTTGTTGGATCGATATACTTTAATCAAACTAACTTAACTAGCTTGTTAAGGTTTAATAACCTCGGATAAATCCTAAGTTATTAACAAAGAAACACTGAGCAATCTTTATCAAGTACGCGGAATTTACTTAACAAAGCTAAGAAGAATAACTTTATTATAAACTCTAAATCTGCTTATTATGCAGATACTCTAATACAACTCTAAGATAATCGAACTTTTCTCTAAAACACTAATTCGTAAACTCTAAAACTCTTTTTCTGAAATCGTACCTCTAATGCCAATCTAGGAGTCCTTTTATAGGCTCAAGGATATCCTAGTCGGTTTACAATTAATAACCTTGTACGACAAGTAATCTAAACATGGAATACAATTCTTTCCATAAACGAATATAACAGTTCTTTTGTTCTAGCAGTACTTTGACTTTATCTTGCAGTACTTTGACTCTGTCTTTAGCAGTACTTTGACTATTTGACTTCTTCCAGTTCTTTGCAGCTTACAGTACTTTCATATCTTCAGTACTTTCATATCTTCAGCACTTTCATATCCCAACAATAAATTTTCCAGAATTTTTCCAGAAAATCGCAGACCAGTTTCTGTTAGGATAACCTGACGACGTCAGGGTCGCAACCTGACGGCATCAGGAGGAGTAGAAACAGCTTTCTACTTTTTCTAGTTTTCTGAGCTACTTATAAATTTTTGGAATTCTCCAGGTCTTCATTTTCTAGAAAATCTGTAAACATCCATTCCACAAGCATTATATCCTAGTTTAGTAGAGTCATATATATATATTGTTATCGCCAATTTTATGTGAAGGTTTCATTTGTTTTCTTCAAGTGTGCAGGTTTTATTTATCAAGAAGAAGATACATAAGATTGGAAGGAGCTTTTCACGCATACATTCTTCTGGAAGAAAGATTTAACCACTACTTTACATGGATCTTACCGAGCTAATCAGGGGAGTACTAGTTTCTTTCATTTTTAATTACCTTCCATTATCATAACTTTGATACTTTCGGGGAACATTGGGGACAATGTTCAGTTTAAGTGTAGGGAGGGAAAATAAAATGGGAACTTTGAAACTATGCTTATCTTTTACTATTTGCCTTGTCTAATCTCATTTGTGTAATAAACTATGAGAAATATCGGTTAGGGTAATTTTGGCACCAAATTTAAAATTTTTCATGACATGTAGGAGTGGGCCATTAGTCTTAATAAAGCGTCTCATGGATAGGAAGTTATATGACTAGCACAAAAACCCTTTACCATTTAAATTTTACCCAAAATGTGAGGATCGCCCTTAGATTTGTAGGAATTAAAGCATTCATCTTTGATGCTTAGAGGTTGTACCGGTAGTATAATAGAATCTAGAACTTGTTTTGTGATGCATTCTGAGATCGCTAGTGAGACTACACTTGTGTAGTTAGGAATAACTAAATGATAAGAGGCATTAGGATAACCCTTGTTTGATACCCGTATTATATTTACTTCTTCCACATCGGTTGAGTAATTCCCCCACACCCTTACGTTGTACTCATCTTTAGTACACGATACCCCTAGTTAACCCCTCAGAGCCTATCCTTTTCGCGGTTCTCGTGATGTTTCGGTTTTTTGGAATATCAATGAAGAGCATTGTTTACAATCCACCCCCAAATGTACACCCAAATCGCCTTAGCCTACCTTGTATGCACTCACTTTTAGTGCATTATTGTTATCATACTAAACCCTTAGTTCAATTATCTAGTTGCTTGCATAAGTTGCTAAGTCGAGTCATATCCTTTGTACATAGTTTTGGGACGATTGGGACTCATGGGAAAAGTTAAATTTTATGAAATGACGGGAAGGAACGTTAAATTCAAATTCCCTTTATTTACGTAATAATGTACTCCAAGTGTTTTGATCTTTTCAATTCGCGTCAAATTAGTGTTAGAGTAATAAAAACTCAAGTGTAGGGATGTGCCTATAAATCCCTATTATTTTGATGTTATCGTAGAGGATGGTAGAGTAAAAGTGTATGAAAAAAAAGAAAAAGAAAAAAAATAGAGTGTAAAAAAAAAATGAAAAAAATGAAAAAACATACGGGCTACCATCCTACATCTATCTTTAAATTTATGTTTGTTTGTTTTATTTATCTAGAGTTTAGAGTGTCGAGTCTTGGCCTAGCAACGCCATTCTTCTCATGCTTGTAACATAAAGATTTTTGACTTGCCACCACTAAATCGCCGATCCCACCTAACCCTTTGTTTCCCTACCATAAGCCTAACGTTACAACCCTTTAAAAGACCTCTTGGATAGTTTTTCCTAGGTGCTTACGCCAAAGCGATGAAGGTTTGATCTAGTCTCAAGCCTATGGTAATCTATGTACTAGGACTGGTTAATGAGTGTTTATCTTCCATTTCCAACTTGATATATTTCATATACACCCGAGAGATGAGAGTATCCAAACACCACTTGTGAGGTGCTAGTATGTAAATTCCGTGCTTGTTATGACTTTTGCGGGGCCTATATGTGTTTTGAATTGTTCTAAACTAATGCTTCATGACCCCTAACTTATAAATTAATTGGCTAAAAGCACATTTGCTTGAGGACAAGCAAATAGCAAGTGTAGGGATATTTGATAAGGATTTAAAAGGTACACTTTTGAAGGGTCATTTAAGCCCTTAATTGATCACTTTTGTATCCGTTACTACTTAATTTCATTCCTTTTCACTTTTTAGGTCTCTTGAAGGCAAATTGCTGGAATGACACTTATTCGGACGAAAAGGCGCGAATATATGAAGAAAATGGCCAAAGTCAAGAATCGAGACACTCAAGCTGCTGGAACTGAAGGGGACGACGTCACAGCTTAATAGCGACGCCGTCGCGACACACCTTGAGACGACTCAGAGAGCAAATTGCTATTTTGCACGTGACGGCATCAGGTTTAAAAGAGTAGGGCGTCACAACTCAGGCGACCTAGATTTGGATCCCGACGGCGTCAGAGGTTGAAGTTGACGGCGTCACAAGCATAAGGTGACGCCGTCACAGAGTTGACGTGGCCAAGACGAAAACCTAATGGCGGCGACCCGACGGCGTCACAATTAAAGAGTGACGCCGTCGCATATTGTAAGTCTATATATAGAATTCGAATTTTCAGTATTTTAAGAGGTAGTTTTGTGGAGTAAAACCTAAACCGAACATAGGTTGTCTTGGGCAGTATCTTAGGGTTCCATACCCTATTTTACAACAAGATAAGTGATTTACTTCATTAATTCAATTATGTCTTCAATTGTTTGTGTGTATGCTTGCATGTTTTCCATGTCCGACTAATTTACTTGTGTGTTTGCTTAGATCTATGAAACCTAAGTATTGAATATTGATTGGTTGTCTCTTATCTTAATTGTGATTGACCTAGTATTGCGATAGGTCATTCGTTGTGTTTTTAATGCTTGAGTAATCTTTGTGAACATTAGTTTATAATCACCTAAAGTTATTGTAGTCTAAACATCCAAAGATAACCTTAGAGTTAGTTTATGAATCCTAGAGATTTCGTAGGCAATAACCTTAAGGTAGACTCAAAGAGTTAGGGAAAAACGCATACCCTACGACCTTAGAAGACACAACGCGTTAAGAATAAGGACGTGACAATTCAACCATCAATAGGAGATAACTAGGGAGTAATAGCATCTAAGTAAATACATTTTTAATCATCATAAGAGCACACAACAATAGACATAGACTACCCCTTAGCTTATTTAATTAGAATAGATAATAGTAGAGTAATCGGTAGAAATACCACCCCCCAAATCCAATACCCCGAGATTCGTAATTTCAAATTTCTAAAAAAATATAAGAAAAGATAAAAAATAATCTTCCTCAACCCCAACCTTAGCGTAGTAATTTCTCACTAGCATTCCTATTCCCCTAGAGAACGATATCAATTCCTGAGGGTTACCCTAATAATACACTACAAGGATTAGGTTCACTGCCTAGGGTGGTGAAAAACTTGCTCGACGAAAAAAAAGTTCCTTTGACCCCGAACACGCGTTGTATGCGTATAAATACTGTTGATAATGTTAATATTGTTGATAATATGTCTCAAATCGAAACTTTGAAAGCTGAAAATGAGCGTTTGTTAAATGAACTTTCGAAAGTTACACTTCGTCTTCAATGGTGTCAAAATGATTGTATTAATCGTGAACTTGCTTTGCAAAACAAACTAAACCAGTCGAGTGAAAAACCTTTTGAACCAAAACTCGAACGACTGGATGATGAGAATGCGTCTTTAAAGTGTCAGATTTTCAAATATGAACAAGAAATTACTAAAGTCAAAACAGAATGGTGTCATATTTAATTTGCTCAAAAAGACACGTGCTAAAGCGTCAAATAATCTTGATGATCATCTTGTGTACACTCGTGAAGTATTAAGTGTTAATGGAACTTACGCTATGAAAATCAAGATTTATTACACACTATCATAGAGTTGAAAGAGAAGTTGATGAAATATGAGAATGATAAGTCCAGTAACACAAATGTCCTTGCACCTGGAATGTTTAAAATTGACACGGAAGCCTACTGACAAACCACAAGATACTAATGTGATTCTTTCCACTTCTACAGGAGTAGTTGCCTCTAATCCTAACGTTAGCACTTCACAGCTTAAGAGCACTGACAAGAAGAATAAGAAGTTGCAACATAAGAGAATACCACTAAAAGCCTCTGAAGTAGAAGACCATGTTAGGAACTTGAATGAAACACATATTGCACCTACTTTAGATATTGCGTTAGATGAATGTAATAGCAAAAGTGATGTAACGAATGTTGAATCTTCGGGTACTTTGAATGTTATGTTTGAAGCATCTTGTATTGTTTGTCGTAAAAGTATGTTTTCTGGTTGTCATGATAATTGTGTTGCTAAATCTATCTTGTCTCGTAAATAGAAACATAGGAATGGCATTACCTCTAGGCCCACTAATGCTTCTAAGTTTGTGTTAGGTAAACTGCCTTCTATAGTTTCTGAGAATATCATTGATGTACTCATAGCACCCTCATCACCTCCTAGGAATAAAATATCACCTAGTGCATTCACTAAGACCAAAGCACAAACTAGTTGGACTTGGCAGAGATGGTTACAAAATACACCTAGATTTAAATGGTTACCCAAAATTATTAACATGTGTGTTTCATCTGTAACTGTATCGGAACCCTCTAACTCTTCGGGTTCCACCTCTACCTCTATTGCACATGTGTCGTCTGTGTGTATTGCAGGTGATACAAATCATCCTCTTGATTGTTGATAGCGGTTGTTCCCGACACATGACAGGCAACCTCAAACTTCTATCAAACTTTGTTTCAAAGTTCATGTGCACTGTAAGGTTCGGGAATGATCACTTCGCAACTATCATGGGATATGGAGATTACGTCAATGGGAACGTCGAAATTAGCAGAGTTAACTATGTGGAAGGTCTTGGACACAATCTTTTCTCAGTTGGTCAATTTTGTGATGGTGATTTGGAAGTTGCGTTTCGGGAGAAAACTTGTTTCATCTGTGATCTACAAGGAAATGATCTCATGTCAGGATCCCGCTTGTCAAGCCTTTACGCAATCTCAATTCAAGACATGGTTGCTTCATATCCCATCTGTCTACTCTTTAAAGCAACATCTACAAAATCATGGATGTGGCACAGAAGACTTTCACATTTAAACTTCAAAACCATAACTGATCTTGCACGACACAAACTAGTTGAAGGTCTTCCAAGGTTTCGGTATTCAAAAGACCATTTGAGATGCAACGACTTGCATTAGATGCATTTATATTCATAAAGATGCAACATCTTGAGTTTCGAAAGTTAATTTGATGTATAGATGGTGCAAATTGATTTTCATGATTCCGGCAAGTGCAGAGGAACAAAAAAACAAGAGAAATCATGAAATGCATCTAATATACGTATATGCATCTGATTAAAAGCTAGAAAACACATTATGGAGTGTTAAAATGCATCTAAGATTATAGGGATGCATCTAATTTAGGTCGGTGCATCTCGGATTTGCGGTTATAGTTCTTCTTATTTCTTCTTATTTTAAGTAATATTCTTATTTGATCATAACTCTATATATAAATGAGAATGATAAGTCCAGTAACACAAATGTCCTTGCACAAATGATCTTGATGATCATCTTGTGTACACTCGTGAAGTATTAAGGGTTAATGGAAACTTACGCTCTGAAAATCAAGATTTATTACACACTATCATAGAGTTGAAAGAGAAGTTGGTGAAATATGAGAATGATAAGTCCAGTAACACAAATGTCCTTGCACCTAGAATGTTTAAAATTGACACGGAAGCCTACTGACAAACCACAAGATACTAATTTGATTCCTTCCACTTCTACAGGAGTAGTTACCTCTAATCCTAACGTTAGCACTTCACAGCTTAAGAGCACTGACAAGAAGAATAAGAAGTTGCAACATAAGAGAAGACCACTAAAAGCCTCTGAAGTAGAAGACCATGTTAGGAACTTGAATGAAACACATATTGTACCTACTTTAGATATTTCGTTAGAGGATTGTATTAGCAAAAGTTATGTAACGAATGTTGAATCTTCGAGTACTTTGAATCTTCTAAGTCTGTGCTAGCTAAACCGCCTTCTATAGTTTCTGAGAATATCATTGATGTACTCATAGCACCCTCATCGCCTCCTAGGAATAAAATATCAACTACTGCATTCACTAAGACCAAAGCACAAACTAGTTGGACTTGGCAGAGATGGTTACAAAATACACCTGGATTTAAATGGTTACCCAAAATTATTGCATGTGTTTCATCTGTAACTGTATCGGAACCCTCTAACTCTTCGGGTTCCACCTCTACCTCTATTCCACATGTTTCGTCTGTGTGTATTGCAGGTGATACAAATCATCCTCTGGATTGTTGATTGCGGTTGTTCCCGGCACATGACATGCAACCTCAAACTTCTATCAAACTTTGTTTCAAAGTTCATTGGCACTGTCAGGTTCGGGAATGATCACTTCGCAACTATCATGGGCTATGGAGATTACATCAATGGGAACGTCGAAATTAGAAGAGTTAACTATGTGGAAGGTCTTGGATACAATCTTTTCTCAGTTGGTCAATTTTGTGATGGTGATTTGGAAGTTGCTTTTTGGGAGAAAACTTGTTTCATACGTGATCTACAAGGAAACGATCTCATGTCAGGATCCCGCTCGTCAAGCCTTTACACAATCTCAATTCAAGACATGGTTGCTTCATCTCCTATCTGTCTACTCTCTAAAGCAACATCTACAAAATCATGGTTGTGGCACAGAAGACTTTCACATTTGAACTTCAAAACCATAACTGATCTTGCACGACACAAACTAGTTGAAGGTCTTCCAATGTTTAGGTATTCAAAAGACCACTTATGCTCAGCTTGTGAACAAGGTAAAAGCACTCGTGCTCATTTTTCTTCAAAGGTTGAAGATGTTAGAAATTGGATTTCACAAACACACTAAACCATAATTACATATGAGGCGTACAAGTAGTTTAGAGAGAGAAAGTTTTAGAGAGAGAAAAGGAAGAGAGTTGGGAACTAGGTGAAACAAAGAAAAATGGTATTCAAGCTCCAACCCTCTACCTTGGGAGGTAGAGGGTATTTATAGTGTCTTACAAATAAACGCCACCTACGGGATGTGGATCAGGCATACAGTGGGTAAAGACCCGTCCGTCCTCCACGGTGTTACTTAACAAACTACTTGCTAACATAACTTGACTACGACTACGAGCTTTCTAACGAATACATATACTTGAGGTGACCGACTCTTTAACGACTAAATTTTATAATTCCTAACAATCTCCCCCTAAGGGAGGTCACCTCAATTTACAATGAATACAAACAGATATTACATTAGATTGTTCTAGGATTCTTGATTAAGTTCTTTGCTCAGTAGCTCGTAGTCTTTGATTCTTCATGTTCCGCATGTTTGGATAATTACAAGTGGAGGTCTTTAACTGATCCACGTGATGAAGAGTTTTGAGCCAGCATTGAGATCATTAGCTAACATAAATCTCTGACTCTTCCTTTATGGTGTTGGTATTATGTGATGTTGTGATAATTGGACCGACATGCTCACATTCTGGATCATGATATATTCTCATCAGAGTAGCGGAAGCTTTTACTGGTTCATGATATTTGCAGCAGCATAGCAGAAGCATGGAGTGAAAGTATCAGAGTCGTTGAAGCACCTATCATGATTTCTTTAGAGATGAATGTGTAGTGTGAGCATGCGGCTATGGATTGACCGCTTCATTCTGATCAGCTGCAAGCGTCAGGCGTACCTGCATGCAACAGTTAGAAATAAAGAGGACAAAAGTGTCTTTGATCACTTTCGTTGAATTGAGGTACACGGCCCACGGTTCCCCGTTGATCAGTACAAGTACTGCCTGTGATCAGGTATAATTCTGAAGAATTTCCTTGACAGGGTTTCGCAGCTGCTCTAGCTGTTCTCAAACCGGAACGTCTCAAAGAAGACAACACGGAGTGAGTGAACCAGCGAATTGAGATTCACTGATTGATGAAAAGAGATTTGAAAAACAATCGTGTATCGCTCAATAGAAATTGTTTTTGCAATACAACGAAGGTTTTAATGAAAATCAATTATCAATCATAAACACCTTTTATTTTGAAATATTAGTACACAGTCGATGTGCTAAGGAAAAGAGTTTTTAAGCACAACGACCGTTTTTTTTTTTTTTTTTTTTTTTTTTTTTTTTTTTTTTTTTTTTTTTTTTTAAAGGTATCCGTCAATCCATAACCTGAACCAGGATTGATTCAAAAGATTGAATCGCCCCATTGTTTTTGTTCAGTTGTCACATGGTTGATCTATTGAATAGATCTCACATGCCACCCACCAGGAGCTTGTTTGATGTTGGCTCCAGAAGGCTTTCCATCTTCATTGTGAATGTGTTTGCATATCACTCAGATGTTCTGGCAATACCACAAGGATAATGCGTAGGACTCATAAGATATAATCTATCTTTCCACATTGTGTGAAACAAAGAGTGTTCATTAAAAGTGTCCTAATAAGATTTATTGATGATCTCGTGGCTCTAGACTCAATTGTGCATATTTGGTTCCTATGCCGGAGACTAGGGAGAGGGTCTCCTTCTTAAATATCAACAAACTCTAAGAGTAAGTTGATAGATGATGTCGGTTCCCCGTGAGAATGAAACAAGTCCTTTTAAGAGGAACTTGAGTGGTTTGGGAAGTTGTAGTGCAGTGCGTTACTGGGTCCATGATGTCTTGTCTTCAATACCAGTGTTACCTTAGTAACCACCAGTAGCATATGAATTGAACCCGGTATCTGCCCTAAGGTTGAATTATCGGAGGGCTATTTATTTTCACCCTTTTCACATTCAATTCTTTTTCATTCTTCAACCCCTTCAGTGCTTACCGAGACTTCATAACTAGAACCTTATTGGGTTTATTCCAGTACTAGCTCTGTCTCAGTCCGCACTCTTCCCATATCTCACATTTCTCCTTTTTTCATCATACCTAAGGACTTCTACACTATCTAGTGGATTGTCCCTGGGTAGATCCCTCCGGTTCTGGCGGATCATGGGAACAAATACTTAACCTTATCATCCTTATATCACCATACATAAAGTAGAGTTGGTCGGTCTATTTGGTATTGTTCATCTGCCATTGGAACCAACTGAAAACCATTTTAAAATCAATCCAGATACTTGTGATATATTATCAAAGCATTTTGTACCTGAATTGTTTTTGATATTTTTAGAACAAGAGCTCCCCCTCAACATGTGCATCAATCATCTTTTTGTAACAGAAATAATTTTCATCTTTGAGGGGTTGGCTTGCATCTAAGAGTAGTTATATAAAAAATGGGGTTTTCAAAAAAAATTGCTCCCCCTCAATATGTGCATAGAAATTTGAAAAATGTTTTGCACATATTAGGAAAAGACTGCACATTGAAATAAATTGATCACGTTTCAAATCTTTGTGGTTTAAGATAGATGCTCCCCCTTAACATGTGCATGGAAAATTTTAAAATCGTTTGGCACATGTGGGAAGGAGAGCTTGTACATCCTTATAAAACCATGTATCGAATTATCAGTTTAAAACCAATTTAAATCACAAATTCTCCCCCGATCACATTTTTCAACTCCTTTGAGAGTTGTGATCTCTATTGATTTAAATTCAATTTTGAAAGCTTTTTGAGGAGAATAGTGACTTGCTTTTGAATTTTTTTTTAACTGATAAGGATCAGATTTTCAGACTTTAAACTCCATTGATTAAACATGCTTTTGAAAACATAACATTAGCAAAGGTTTTAAATCAACTGTATAAAACATTATTCTTTTTGATTTTTTAAACAATAAACTTTGCTCATTTACGTGCTAATTGTTTGAAAAATGACCTTTCAAAATAACCTTTTTAATTCGAATAAAATCATTCTCCCCCTCAATCAATGACACAAGTTGTTGACTGAGAGATAGAGATTTTGACAGATGATAAGCACAAATGGTTTACACGAATAATAGAGTACGAGGTATTTTCAAAGCAATTTTGTTTTCATTAGATGGCAAATATTTTTCAGAAGAATCATTAGACGGAAAAATATTTGGAAAGAGAAACATTTGTATTTTTGATGACAAACATTTGTTTTAAGAATCAGAGCATGGGATTTGAAAAATAAGATAAAGCATGGCTCTGTACTTTACGTTTAAAACGGGTTATTGCCTGAAATGACAATAAACCACCATTTTTCTCCGCCTCATTTTTTTTAAACAAAAATTAGTACATTCGAGGAACATCTAAAGACCCGTAACATTCTTTAAATGTCAACACAAAGTCCGTAGATGATATCGAAAAGGAAAAACATGACAAAATAACAATATTTTTTGAATTTTTCAAGATTTTCTACTTTTTATGGATTATTTGAGAATTTTATAATTTTATATTTTCTTTTGTGGGTTTTGAAATTTTGTATTTTGCTTTTTGAATAAATATATACAAGAGATAGATAGATAAAGACCTTTACTCCTCGTCTTCCTCTTGAAGACGCTTGAGTGTTTCCGGTTGTAGACTCTTTAGACCAAGACGTGGAAGGATAAACTCAAAACGTTCTCTAGGAAGAGCTTTGGTGAAGATGTCTGCTAACTGGTATTCAGTCCTCACAAAGTATAGTTCCACCACACCGTTTTCAACTTGCTCTCTGATGAAATGATGTCGAATGTCGATGTGCTTTGCTCTTGAGTGTTGTACGTTGTTTCATGAGAGAGCAATAGCACTTTTATTATCACAGTACAGAGGGATTTGTTGAATTCAAAGCTATAGTTAGATAATTGGGATCTCATCCATAGGATTTGAGCACAACAAGATGACATGGCTATGTATTCATCCTCCGTAGAGGAAATATAAGTACTCATTTGCTTCTTTGAAGACCAGCTCACAAGCTTATCACCCAAAAACTGAGCACCTCCAGACGTACTTCAACGAGTATCTTGACATCCTGCATGATCAACATCTGCATAGGCTGTTAGTGACATACCGGTGTCCTTCGGGTACCAAAGTCCCATATTGATGGTTACTTTGAGATACCGAAAGACCCGTTTAACCGCTTCAAGGTGCTTTTTGGTAGGCTTAGCCTGATATCTTGCACACATGCAAACAACGAACAAAATGTCTGGTCTACTAGCTGTGAGGTACATCAGGGATCCAATCATACTACGATATTTTGTTTGGTCTACCATGATCCCTGAGTGGTCCTCATCCAGTTTAGTACACTCTATCATGGGAGTGTCAACAGGGTCACAAGAATCAAATCCAAATTTCTTTAAAATCTCATTTGCATATTTAGATTGATTTATAAAAATGCCTCCGGGACTTTGTGAAATTTGTAATCCCAAGAAAAATGACATTTGTCCCATCATTGACATTTGAAATTTGGAACCCATTTCATTTGAAAAACGATCACATTCATTGGGGTCAGTCGAGGCAAAGATGATATCATCAACATATATTTGAACGTGAATTAAATGTTTGCCTGACTTCCTGGTGAACAATGTCGGATCAACTGCTCCTTTGCTGAATCCAGTAGATAGAAGAAACTTTGATAACGTATCATACCATGCCCTTGGAGCTTGCTTCAAGCCGTAAAGAGCCTTCTTCAATCGATAGACATGAGTAGGATGCTCTGGATTCACAAAACCTTACGGTTGGCTGACGTATACGACTTCTTTAAGATCTCCGTTAAGAAAAGCCGTCTTTACATCCATCTGATAGACAATCATATTCTTACTTGCAGCATTAGCCAGGAAGATTCTGATCGCCTCGATGTGTGCCACAGGAGCAAATGATTCTTCAAAGTCAATACCTTCCTCCTGACGGTATCCTTTTGCAACCAATCTAGCCTTGTTCTTTAATACATCGCCATGCTCATCAAGCTTCACTTTGAAGATCCACTTTAGAGCAATGATCATTGCACAATCTGGAGCAGGTACTAATTCCCATACATCTAGTCGATCAAACTCATGAATTTCTTCTTGCATGGCATTGAACCAGCTGTCTTCATTCATGGCAGTTTTCACGTCTTTTGGTTCGATCTTAGAGAGTACGGAGTTGAAGAAGCACTATAAGGCATCGGTTGCAAGTTGTTTCCGTGTGGATACTGGATGAGAAAGGTTTCCAATGATGTTGTCCATTGGATGATCATGTGTCCATTTCCTAAGATGTTCATGTGGTTGTTGTTGAGGAGCTGAAGTAGCAGAGTCTATATCTCCTGATGACGATGGTTCTGATGATGATTCAGGAGCAAATATGTTTTCAAAGGGTTCATCTTCTGGAGGAGCAAAAGGGTTTTCATCATCTGTAACAGCAGCAACATTTCCATTGTGTACACTCGATGATTGATGATTTGTTGATGAGACAGAGTGATCAGCAGCATGCGCTTCTTGACTTAATGACATTGAAACTGAAGGGTTAACTTCATTGACAGGGATAGATGCAGCCTCTGTTGATGGAACTGACATATCATTAACACTTGGTTCATAGTGTTCATCAAACATTGGATCAAATAATTTCTTCAAATCATCCTCTGAAGGAGGTACATAAGGAGTTGCTAGTGAGGGATTAGAAACAAGAGTAGAACTGATGGGACTACATGATGATGAGGGTCCAGAACTGGGTTGTCCTGGAGCCATTGGACCGGTCAGCTCATCGAATGTAACGTGAATTGTTTCCATGATATTTCGGGTTCTTTTGTTGTAGATTCGGTATCCCTTTTTGTTTGGTGCATATCCTACAAATACTCCAATGTCCGCTTTAGCTTTAAGTTTGCCTAAGGCTTGGCCCTCATTAGTTGGATAACACAATGCACCAAACACACGAAGGAATGAGAGATTAGGTTTTCTATTGTGGACAAGTTCATATGGAGTTTTTCCATGAGCAGTGTGAATTAGGGATCTATTTTGAGTGTAGCATGCAGTGGCAATGGCTTCAGCCCAGAGAAACAGTGGAACCTTTGAGTAAATCAACATTGTTCTTGCGGCTTCCACAAGAGTTCGATTTCGTCTTTCAACTACATCGTTCTGTTGAGGAGTTCGTGGAACACTTCTTTGATGACTGATCCCAACACTTTCATAAAACTCACTAAGTTGTTTATTAACAAACTCAGTTCCATTGTCTGTTCAGATGATTCTGACAGTTTTGTTAAGTCAAACCTGCAGCTGTTTGATAAGTTTGATGATGATATCTGGAGTTTCATCCTTTGTCCTTAAGAACTTAACCCAGGTGAATTGAGAGTAATCATCAACCACAACTAACACATACTTCTTCCCAAAGATATTCTGCACTCTCATGGGTCCACATAAATCCATGTGAATTGTATGAAGAACTTCTGTAATTGAGTTTGTAGGTTTGGGTTTGTGGGCATATTTCTTGCTTTTTCCCAATTGGCATGTTGAACAAAGATGATCCTTTTCATACTTTAGTCTAGGTAAACCTACAACTAAGTCCTTTCTGGAGAGATCATTGATGGTGCCGAAATTCAAGTGATTGAGACGACGATGCCATAACCATGACTTTGTTTTCGAAGCCTTTGACAACAAGCAAATTGGAGAAGACTTCATCATATCTTCGATAAAGATGGTGTATAGATTTGAACCACGTGTTCCTCTTAAAATTTCTTTACCATCAAGTTCTCTAACAAAGCAAGTATGTTTTCTGAAGGCCACTTCTAAATCTGAGTTAAATAATTATCCGACAGAAAATAAGTTATGACCAAGACCTTCTACGTAATATACCCTGGAGATAACACTATCACTGACAACATAATCTCCATAACCCATAATTGCACCAAAATGATCGTTCCCGAATCTAACAGTCCCGATGAATTTGCTCACAAAGTTCATGAGCCGTGACCGGTCTCCAGTCATATGCTTGGAACAGCCTGAGTCCAGGTACCACAGAACGATTTGAACGATCTACAGTTGAACATAGACAAGAATGGATAAATGGATAATTGGGAACCCCATGCAATAATGGGTTCCACTTGGTTAGTAACAGTGATTGGAACACCCACATCGTCCTATCCAAAGTATGTTCACTTCTTAAGAGAATAGTTCTACGAGTAGGCATCCATTTTCTAGTAGGCATTGTCTTAGCAAATTGTGGGCGGAACTCATTAACCTTATGGCCAGAGGGTATCCATTGATAACCTATTTTACTAAATATTCTTCCTGTGGGTTTCCACTGTTTTCTAACTTTCTTTCGCCTTTGCCTTTTAGCCTTCTTAGCCTGATTTTTTGCATTAACATCATCATGAAATTTTCTAATTATCACATTTGCATATCATTTGGCATATGCATGATCAACGCAGCTTGAGCGTTTATAAAAATACCGTTGTGATCAGAATGAAATTCCCCACAATCCCGATATTCTTAAAATATAATATATATATATATATATATATATATATATATATATATATATATATATATATATATATATATATATATATAAGTTTATAAAAATACAAAATAAATGAAAATAAAAATACATAAATATCGGATTGGGCCTAGAATTTTTATTGGGCCTCGACACAAGCCCAACTCCCACTATACTTTCATTGGTCCTCATCCGAAAACCCATCAAGCCCATTACACACCATTGGGCCTCATGAACACCCGATCCAAGCCCAACACTACCTTATGCCATCTTGGGCCTAACCTATATGCGTTCGATCCAAGTCAAGCCCAAACCTCTTAAGATTTCTTGGGCCTCGTCTTTCCTACCGAGCCCAACACCACACAATGCCTTTAGACTGACGGAGAACACTGCATTTATGCACTCACTGTCAGTCAAACTGAACCCAAAAACATTAAGGATGCAATGACTCATGACAACTGGATTGAAACTATGCAAGAAGAGCTGAACCAGTTCAAATGTCTAGAAGTATAGGAATTGGTTGAAAGACCAACAAGGGTCTACGTCATTGGTCTAAAATGGATTTGGAAGAATAAGTTAGATGATGAAGGAACAGTTATTCGAAACAAGTCACGTCTAGTGGCTAAGGGTTATAAACAGGAAGAGGGTATCGACTTTGAAGAATCAATCGCACCGGTTGATAGACTTGAGGCTGTACGGATTTTTCTGGCAATCGCAGCTCACATGAACATCACCGTCTACCAAATGGACGTCAAAACAGATTTTCTGAACAGTCAACTCAAGGAGACAGTGTATGTTAGCCAGCCGGAAGGATTCGTTGATCCAAAGTTCCCTAATCATGTCTACAAACTGAACAAGGCTCTCTATGGTCTCAAACAAGCCCCTCGGGCGTGGTATGATAAGTTGTCATCCTTCTTGCTTGCCAATAATTTTATCAAAGGAACGATCGACCCAACACTGTTTATTCAATATCATGCGGCACACATTTTAATTGTTCAGATTTATGTAGATGATATCATCTTTGGTTCTACCCACCAAAAGTACTCAAACGCTTTTTCAAGACTAATGAAAACAAATTTTGAAATGTCAATGATGGGTGAACTTACGTTCTTCTTAAGACTACAAGTTCATCAATCACCCCTTGGTATTTTCCTCAGTCAGTCCAAATATGCTCTTGAGATTTTGAATAAACATTGGATGCAAACCTGTGATACCTATAATACACCAATGGCACATATCAACAAACTGGATGCTGATTTACATGGGAAATTGGTTGACCCTACCAAATACCGTAGTATTATTGGGTCTCTCATGTATCTAACAGCAAGTAGACCTGATATAGTATTTGCTGTATATCTTTGCTTCCGTTATCAGTCAAGACCAACTGAAAAACACCTCTCTGAGGCTAAAAGAATCCTCCGATACATCAAGGGAACAACTAACTTAGGGATCTGGTATCCGAAAGATTCTGGTTTTAAACTAATAGCCTTTTTAAATGTTGACCATCCAGGATGCTTAGATACACGTAAAAGTACTTCCGGAGGTTTACAATTCCTTGGTGATAAATTGGTGTCATGGAAATCAAAGAAACAAGACTGTACATCGTTGTCGTCAATTGAAGCAGAATATGTAGCCATGTCTGCGTGTTGTGCTCAAGTCATTTGGATGAGAACACAACTCAAGGATTATCGTTATGTATTCGACAAGATTTCGGTGTACTGTGACAATAGAAGTGCTATTGTGATCTCATGCAACACAGTTCAACACTCAAAGTCAAAGCACATCGATCTTCGATACCATTTCATAAAAGAGCACGTGGAAAAGGGAATGGTGTAATTATACTTTTTATTGGTAAAGAACATCAATTGGCGGACCTTTTCACCAAAGCCTTGCCTCCCGCAAGATTCGTTGATTTGGTACACCGAATTTGTATGAGGTGTTTGACTCCAGAAGAACTCGATGAATTTTTAAAACTCACTTGAAAAGTCAAACAGCAAAACCTCTTTTGTAAATCTATTTCAAAAACAAAATACAAAAATATAAAATCTTATAAAAACCAAAAATATTTTTCATTTCAATTTTATCTGAAAAACAAGCATTGCAAGTACAAAACTTCCATCAACACAGTTTTCTATTAAACATTTCACTATTTTTCTCGAACAAGTGTTGAGGGGGAGAAATTAAATATTTTCCCGTTTCATAAAACCTTGTACTTGCATGTTACCAAACACAAGTTGTTTCTCAAAAGTGTTGGTTATTTATCATGGAAAAATACTCTCCCCAGACTCAAAAATTTGTAAAATTCATTATTTCAAAAGTCGAGGGGGAGTGTCGTCAAGTTTCTTGCCAAAATGACTTTTGTTTAACCAAAGTGTGAGTTAAAGGATGTTGGTTGAAACATTTTGAGGTTAGGGGACTAAATGTGTAAAATTTGAAAAATAATTTTTAACAAAAACACAAAAAATTACACATTGAATGCACCAACTTGCATTTACTCTCTTCCAACTACCAAGATCCACGGCTACAAATCAATCCTTCAATCTGTTCGTGTTTTTCAAATTCTGTAAGTAGCAAAACCTTTTGATTATGATTCTAAAGATTGATTTTTAAAATCTTTAAGATCCAACGGTTTAATCTTCTTAAAATGATTTTTTGAAAAATCGGACCTAAGAACAAATTGGGTGTTTTCGCATAAGTGTGTTTGAGTTGAAATGTGTTGCTCTAAATCGTTTATTACTGGTTTTTAATCATGTTTCTACCATCAAAACCCACCCAGAAACTCCAATTGAACATTTTTGATTTTAGGGTTCATGCGTGCTATTTAGGGGTTTTTGATTCTGAGGTATTTGATGCGTGCTTATGAATGGAAAAGTGTTATAAGTGTATAAGAATCATGTTTCTAAGATCCAATTAAACCAGAAACAAATAATGAAACAAAATTCATGTTTTAGGGTTTTAGTGCTCGTTCATGATGAATCTTTTGATTCTATGGTTGAACTTTGTTAAAACTTGTCCGTAATCACTCCTAAGCATTCTAAGATATCCCAGAAACGTCACTTGTTTGAGTTGTATGGACAACTTTGTTATTCGTAAAAAGAGGGTTTAGGGTTTTAGGAATTTTACGTCTAAGCCTTTCGGTGTATAACTGATGTGTTCTTGTGCCTATTTTGTGATCTTTATGATGTTTGGAATGAATAATAATCAAAGTTATCATGTTTGTGCTTAACAAGAGGATAATCGTAAAGACAGAAAAAGGTGTTCAAAGTTTACGTATAAGTCTAAAAACATTACGAATAAACCTTACGCATAAGTAACTCTTTACGCGTAACTCTTAAGCATAAGCATCTACAGTGGAATACGAGTTTCTTGGAAAGAAATTCTTAAACATGGGTCTTTACGTATAAGACTTTACTCTTACGAGTAAAGTATATTCTTATGCGTAACTTATTCTTACGAATAAGAAGCGTTGTTACGAATAAGCTTTACTGTTACAAGTAAGCCTTACGCGTAAAATTTAGCCTATTCTTACGAATAAGCTAAAATCCTTCAAATATGCCTTACGCGTAAGAAATTCTTACGCATAAGCATAGTCATACGCTTTAATCTTATTCTTACGCGTAAGCACCATCTTTACAAATAAGGACTCAAGCCTTCTCATAAGCTACTGTTCACCAGTATTAAAATGTTATGCATAAGTCACAAAACTAAGTTCTATGCATAAGCAAACAAATGTGAAAAAGTTGTGTTCTAAGTGATAAATGGACTTTAAAACTTCAAAATTAACACATTCACGTAACTTATCACCACAACTTCATTTTATTGGACATATGTGACTTTGGACTTGTAACTAACATAAATGTGATATCATCAAACAAGGTGTTAGATAATAAATCAGACTTAAACTAACAAAATGTGTTTCTGTATGTCTGTTTTTTTGTCTAATGACTTTCAGATCTCAAAATGGCTGCAAATCAAGCAAATGTCAATGTCCCAGCTGAACTCACGATGGAAAACACATTCCCTGCTGACTATAGCAGAATCATTGGCAAGAACAACTTACGTGTTGATTTCCACAACTTCACCTGCTCAGAATCTTCTTGCAGAGTTGTTGTGGACATTCTTCAGTGACACCTCTTCAACCTCATGCTCACCAACTCAGCCATGGCACCGGACTTCTACATCCATCAATTCTGATATACCATGGAGAAGATTGATGGAGAAGATGCTGTGAAAGTGACACTTGATACTCAGGAAGTCACAGTCACTGTCTCTGATCTTCGTACTATTCTTCTGCTTCCAGCCATTTCTCTAGTTGAATATGTCAGGACTCCTACTGAGACGGAGGTTATGGATTTCTTGGTCAACATTAGGTATGACGAACAAACTGGGTTTATATCTACACATTCCAGAGTTGATGTCAAGAACATCCCGAAACCATGGAGAACTCTTTGTTTCATGATCGCAAAGTCAGTCTCGGGAAGAGATAGCGGTCATGAACACCCTAAGCTGATGCATCTACAAATATTCTAGGGAATGGTCCATGTTAACCACATCAACTATACTAGCCTCATCTAGGAGGACATGATGCAACACCTGAAGAAGGGAGGCACTAAGATCCCTTTCATCCGCTATACAAAGTTATTAATTTACAACCTTCTCGGGAAACAAGAGAATATTCCCAAGAGACTGAATGACCCTAACAAGCACACAATGCTAGATGAGCCTACCCTCAACTCAGTCAGGTTCAAAGGGACAACCACTCACAAACAAGGAGTGGAACTCCCTGCATGCCTTTTGACTCATACAATCAAAGATCTTCCATCATACAGACTCTACAGGGAAGCACTGATTGCTAGGCATGTTGGATTCATGAATGAGAATGTTGCTCCAGCTGTTAAGACCAGGGCCAAGAAAGCTGGAAGTTCTGCAAGTTCAACCAAGACTAAATATAAGAAAACCAACAGATTAATCAAGAGGTGAGTTCCCGCCAACATTGTCAAACCAGAACCTGAACCTGAGCAAACATCACTACGTGATGAAGATTCAGAAACTGAGTCAGATGAACTTGTCATCTACAGTGAGGCTCGTGCTGATGAATCAACTATTAAAAAGGAGAAAGAGGAGAAGCCTGAAAGTCCTACTTATGAACAACTTGACCAAGACATTGATGCTTACAAAGGGAAGAAACCACTTGAAGAAGAAGAACAAGAAGATTCAGATTGGGAGTATGATCCAAAGGCTGAAGAAAAACAACTTCAAAAGACTCTCAAACAACAAAGAATGGAACAAGCAGCAGCCTCCTTCTCGGTTAATCAACCCGAAGGGCCAGATGGTTCTAGCAGTGGTGCTCCACACTCAACTAAACCCGTTGATGTCACTCAACTTCATACCGATCTGGTTAATCAACTCGGTAAGGGAACGTGTAACACCACCAAACCTTCCATTCAGGAAGATCAACCAATAGAAGAAGAAGAGCAAGATGATGATGAGATGATCGACGTTGGAGGTGACGAACATGATAAGGATGAAACAGTCACAGATTATGAGGTTTTGGAAGCTGAGGAGGAAATGAAAAGAATGAAGGCCTAAGAGAAGCGGTCGAAGCCAAATAAGAAGCGGCTAGAGCTGAAGAAGAAAGGTTAAAGAAGGAAGCTGACAACTACATAGCTTACAATCCTACACACAAACCTCAACAGTCTTCGGAAACACCTCATGACACTTCCGAACCAGAATCATCTTCACTGTAAGCTCCCGAAAAATTTCTATGTACTTAAGACTTTAGTTAGAAATAAAGCACGATTTACATCATCATGAAATTTTCTAATTATCAGATTTGCATATCATTTGGCATATGCATGATCAACGCAGCTTGAGCGTTTATAAAAATACCGTTGTGATCAGAATGAAATTCCCCACGATCCCGATATTCTTAAAATATAATATATATATATATATATATATATATATATATATATATATATATATATATATATATATAAGTTTATAAAAATACAAAATAAATGAAAATAAAAATACATAAATATCGGATTGGGCCTAGAATTTTTATTGGGCCTCGACACAAGCCCAACTCCCACTATACTTTCATTGGTCCTCATCCGAAAACCCATCAAGCCCATTACACACCATTGGGCCTCATGAACACCCGATCCAAGCCCAACACTACCATATGCCATCTTGGGCCTAACCTATATGCGTTCGATCCAAGTCAAGCCCAAACCTCTTAAGATTTGTTGGGCCTCGTCTTTCCTACCGAGCCCAACACCACACAAATTAAATTTCACTTAGAAATATTTGTTTCTCTCTTTTGTGTAACCGGTCGAGAGCCAAAAGCCAACACAACAATATATATCATGAGTCAAGTTCAAAACTAAGTTCATCCCCACTCTCCCAACATTTTGAGTAGCGTGTGGATGTAAACAAAGACAAGCACCATGCTTTTAGTCACCCTAATCCAATAAGCATTGACCCTCCATTTGACTTCCATAACCAAGGGGTAATATGTTCCAAGTGAAGTGACTAAACCTAGTGTTGCCTCCTCATCTTAGAACCGAACCATGCATGCTTCATACAAACAAAAACCAAACTTAGAAAGCTATAACTAGCTAGCTTAAAATAAAGAAAATACCATTCTTGTTTCTCCTATAACTAGCATATCTGTTAGTCATTTTCACTTCACACAACTCACATTCACTCTCAACTTGTA
>BPTQ01000003.1:123202905-123229447 GCA_019973895.1 Chrysanthemum seticuspe
ATCCTTACATGCCAACTCGTGTAGACGTTCAGCCTGGACCTAGGAAGAGGGCTGGCGCTAGACGATGGTCATTCTTGTTACCTCTAATTCGTCATTGGAGAGACGAGGAGGAAGCACCGAGGCCCTTCGAGCTTGGAGAGAGCTCAACGACTGCACCAGATCCAGTTCTGCCAGTCACCGGTGAGCCTGTACACCAAACTATTCCTCTTTTGGCAGCTAGACTCGTTAAACACGAGGACCAACTGAATGAGCTCCTGGCACATTATGATGAGATTCCGTTAGTTAGGATAGAGAGCTTGGAGGAAGAGGTCGAAAACCTCATGATAGGTTTCTACTCCATTGAGATTGTATTTGACATGATGAGCGCCCATATTGTGGAGGCGAGAGATGACGTGACCAGATTAACCCAGAGGCTTGAGATTACTATTTGAGATGCCAGTACTATGAGAGACACTGCCCTAGGCCAAGATAGAGCCTTACATCACGAGCTTGCATCCGCTCATCCTCACACCACTATACTAGAGCAGAGGATTGATGACCTCGAGGTGAGAGATCGAGCACGTGAGCATCAGATCCGAGATTTGACAGCTATGGTTGAGGATATTCGCCGCCGTCATGATGACACATCGGGAGATGCATAGGTTCTAGTCATCTTTATTGTAGTATGTATCATAAAGTCGTCATATGAGGCATTAAGGCTTGTATCCTTTTGGTTTGTAACTATGGAACAAGAATATTGATGTTGTAAACTATGGTTGTGAAAAATTACTATGTATCGATGTATTTTATGCTATCTATGGTTGTATTTCTGTATTCTTGTGTTGTGATATGATTCATCGGTCATATATGCCGAACTGATCATTATGTCCTTATATATGTTATGATTTTGTTGAGATAAATCATGATTCACTTATTGTTGTCCATAACAATATCATTTCATTAATTTAAAGTGATGATCTTAACTATTATGATATTTATAATATGTAATCACTTTTATTATCGTCGATGATTCTTAATCTTGGTGTTTATTTCTTGGAAATTTTAGAAAAATGGTCAAGAAGAAAGCTACCTCATCCACCATCACTCCAACTGTTGTCGGAAAAATGGTCGCTGAAAGTGTTAGCACTGCTATCGCTAAGTATGTCGCTGACACTGCTAGAGCCGAAGCTGAACGCATTGCTGAAGCTGAACAAATTGCCCAAAAGGCACGTGAATCTGAAGCTGTCACAAGAGAAGCCGAGATTGCAACAGAAGCTGAGATTGCAAGAGAGGATGAGATTGCGAGAGAAGCTGAGATTGCCTGAGAAGCAGAGATCACTCGAGAAGCTGAAACTGAGAGTGTTGCCCAAGCAGCACGTGAAGCCGAGGCTGCTCGTCTTGCTGAAGCAACTCGTGTCGCAGCAGCACGTATTGTTGAAATGGCAAACTCAAAGAAACCAACACTCCAACAAATCAAAGTGAGTCTTCCGTAGCTCGTAAGTGTAGCTACAAGGAATTTATGAACTGCTAGCCAACATTCTTCAAAGGCACAAAAGGTGCTATTGGTCTACTTCATTGGTTCGAGAGAACTGAGACTGTGTTGCTACCAAGTGACTGCACAGATGATTGCAAGGTCAAGTTTGCAACTAGAACTTTGCTAGAAGATGCCCTTATCTTGGTGGAAAGCCCATGCCCAACCAATCAGAATGGAAGAAGCTTGTAGGATTTCATCGTCAGATCTGAAACAACTGTTGATGAAACAGTATTGCCCAAGAACTGAGATAAAGAAGCTAGAAGATGAGTATTACCATTTGGCTGCTAAAGGTAATGATCTCAAGACATACTTCAAGAGATTCCACGAGCTGAGAGCTCTGTGTCCTCATCTGTTCCCTAACAATGAAAAGCTTTTGGAAGCTTTGATCGGAGGTCTACCTCGGAGCATTGAAGGAGATGTCATCGCTTCTAATCTAAAGACTGTTGAGGAAGTTGTCATTGATGATCGGAAACGCTCAAATTCCAACCACCACCAGTCCAACAACAACAATCGGAAAAACAACAACCAGTATCACCGCAACAGAAACTAGCATCACAATTGGCAAAACCGAAGACAAGAAGCCGCAAGGGCTTATGCTGCACCAACTGCCGAAAAAGGGTATGCCGGACCACATCCCCAGTGCAATAGATGTTTGATGCACCATACTGGACCATGCACTGTGAATTGTGACAAGTGCAACAAGATAATTCATCAGGGTAAGCATTGCCGAAACCCTGGAGGTGGAAACTGTTAGCCTTAATAGTTTTTATTAGAAGTGATGGTCATTCACATTTAGGAACTTTGTATCGTGTGTTAGATATCATTCTAGAATAGTCAACGGGCTCGTGGATTGGGCTAAGCTAATTGGTTAGACGTTAAGTTAAGCTAGCCTTATGAAAGATATTATCCAATCCAACCCAATCCAAGCCCATGGAAAGCCCTTTAGGGCATCTTGTATTTAGAGTATAAATACCCCTCAAAGTCTCATTTGAGGGGTGTGCTTGAGTGTGTGTGTGTTTTCTTTGGAATATACAACTTATTGTTTTCATCTTTCTATTCATACATACACGGTTTACATCTTAAGTCACCATCTTTCTCATCTTTCTTTCATCTTCACGCATAGTTGGTGTTTGTGTTTAACGAGTTCTACGCATAACGTGTTGGGTTTGTGATAAGGTTGATAGATATAAGGTCCTACAATTGGTATCAATCGCCTAACAATGGTTTAGGAGTGTTTTGGTTGAAGTTTTTTTTAGTGTACGCGTAGTCTTCGTTCTCAAAGTTGTCACACATAAAACATTAATTTTTGCACTTAAATCTTCAAGATTCTTATGGTCTAAGGTTTATATAGTGTTAAAGTTTCTGTTTTTTGCAAAAAGTTCGAAGCTTTACGTGTTTTGGTTCAGTTTTAAACTCGTTTTTGGTTCGTAGTTCATTTCTACGCATAAGCATAAAAGGCATTTTGGGTGTTTTTGGTCAAAACTTTCTTGGTATTTGAGTGTTTTGGAAGCTGTTTGTGCATAAGAAATTGTTTGATTCACTGGAAATTTTTTACGCGTAAGTCAAAACCCTATTTTACGCGTAAGAAAAGTCAAAACCCTAGTTTTCTACGCATAACTTTTTGGTGAAGAATCTTCGTGCAACAACGGTTACTCAGTGCTTCCCTCACTTGGATAAGTGTGTGGAACACTTCGAATTTCGGATATCTTTTACGCTGTGACAGTGTAAAGGATTTTTGGTTTTAAACCAACTCTTATGCATAAGCAGAAAGCTTACGAGTAAGCACTCTACGCATAAGTTAACTCTTACGAGTAAGGTACTTTACTTCTACGCTTAAAGTTTACGCATAAGACTTACGTTTAACCTTAGGTTTACGCATAAGAATCCTATGCCTAAGCTCTTTACGCATAAGGACTTCTACGCATAAGCAATCCTACGCATAAGCATTCATTTATACGCATAAGAACTTGTTTACGAGTAAGATTTTGAGCAAAACTTCAAACGGCTATAACTTTTGAACCGTAACTCCGTTTTCAGCGATCTACCCATCAAAAAGACCGTGAGAATGAGGAGAATAGACCATCGAATCAATTAAAGTTCATTCGGGTCAACCTTCAAGTCCTAAAAATGCTCCGAACAGAAGGTATTGAGGTTTTTAAGTTTTTAGAGCAAATTTTCACTACAACAACCGAGCTTAATCTTCATCCAACACAACTCTTTTATCGTTGAATCGATCCTACATCAACTTTATCATATCATACCTTCATCAATGGCAACTCAACAAGACATTCATGTAGCCGGTGCCGAAAACCGTCCTCCTATGTTTGAAAAAGGTGGTTATCTTCAATGGACAAGTCGAATGCTTCGTTACATCAAGACAAAACCTAATGGAAAATTGATGATCAAATCCATTCAGGATGGACCCTTCATACCTCGACAAGTCCAAGACCCTGGAAATGCTGATGCAACACCTCCCGTCCCACCATTTTTTCGTCTTCAAAAAGAATCAGAATACTCTAAAGAGGATCAGAAGCAATTCGAAGCAGATGACATGGCAATTCATATTGTCCAACTGGGTTTACCAAGAGACATCTTTGCTGCTGTAGACAGTTGTGAAACTGCTTTCGATATGTGGGAACGTGTTAGACGGCTTTGTCATGGAACTGAAATTGGTCAACAAGATACGGAGAACAAGCTGCTAACTGCTTGGGAGAAGTTTACCTCTACTCCAGGAGAATCCATTGAATCCTACTATGGAAGGTTCTGCACTTTAATGAATGAGCTGATCAGAAACAAGTTGACACCCAGAACTATCATGAGCAACATCAAGTTCTTGAACAATCTACCAGAAGAATGGGGACGATATGTCACTATTGTCAACCAAAAAAAAGACTTACATCAAGTGAACTTTGATCAACTCAACGATTTTCTGAAACAAAACCAAAATGAAGTGAATGAACTCAGGCAAGAAAGATTAGCAAAGAATCATGATCCATTGGCACTCATTGCAAAGACTCAAACTCCAGTGCATACACAACAACAAGCTTCATCATCTTCCACTAACAACAACTTGCAGCAATACATTCCACAACAACAAGCTGTTCCACCTGAACAACAACACTACCAGGAACAAGGAATCACTGATCTTGAAATGGAACCAGAAGAAGCTTTGTCTCAAGCATTTGCATTCTTGGGTAAAGCATTCAGAGGTCGCTATTCCACATCAACTAACAACAAACAAAGGATTTCATCAAACACTCGCAACAGGCAAATTGCACACCCGGGTGTGAATATGGGTCATCTAGGACAAATGGTTGGAGTTATTGGGAATCAGCAGGGATATGCTACTGGATTTCGCATGGGTAATCAGGCGGTTCCGAATCAGGGTAATCAGTTGGGTCAGAATGTTGGGAATAGAGCAGTGGGTAATCAGAATGGGAATGTTGCAGCTCCAGTCGTTGCGAATCATGGAAATATGAATCAGGGTAATCAGGTTAAGTGTTATAACTGTCAAGGATTGGGTCACATGGCAAGGAATTGTCCAACTAAGCCAAAAAAGAATGATCTTGCGTATCTTCAGAAAGCTATTATGTTGGTACAAAAGGAACAATCTGGACTTCAATTGAGTGCTGAGGAACATGACTTCATGGCTATTATGGATGATTTGGAAGACCTCGAGGAACTCAATGCAAACTGCATCTTCATGGCAAATCTTCAGGAGACTAAGTACGACACTGATTCTGATGCACCTCCTGTCTATGACGCCAATGCAGTATCTGAGGTACCAATCACTGATCCATGCTATAACAATGTCATATTTGATGTGTTTACTCATGACGAACATCATTCTGTGACATCAACACCTACTTATGATACATACCTGGACAATCCGAGTTGTAGGAATACTAACTCTGAGACTCCAGATGTGGATCCTAGTGGAGACTGTATGGCACAAAATACTGAGACAGATGAGGAAACACGTGCTTATTTTGAATCATTAATCAACAACTGTGGCATTGAAATTGAGAAAGTTAGAACGGTCAATCGCGAAGTTAAGGCCGCGAATGCTAAATTGACCGCTGAGCTTGAGAGTTACAAGGAGAACGCAAAAGCATTTGAATTTCATAAAAACAAAGAATCAGAATTAGAAATTGGTTATCGAAATTTGGTTTCTAAAGAACAACTTTTGCAAATCAAGTATAACACACTTGATGTGAATTTGAACTTAAAAATTAAATCTTTAAACAAGGAAATTTCTGATTTAAATAACCAACTTTCTAAACAAAAAGAAATGTTTTCTAATCTTGAAAAAGAGAAGAAGCAGTTGATTACTGATTTTTCAAAACAAGAAGATTCTCTTCTTGATGAAACTCTTGATAAAAATGAAAAATCCAAACTTTGGAAAATTTGCTTCTTAAAACGGGTCATTCTGCTCAAACAATCAAGATGCTTTCTAATCAAGTAAATCCGCGTTTTCATACTAATAATAGAATGGCACTAAATAATGGAAATGCTTTACATGAACCCATTATTGTTCGTGATTCTCTTGAAACGTTAGAACCATCTGAGGAGAGTAGATCAAAAATGAAACAAAAACATCCGGAAATCAAACCAATTGATTATAACAAATGGAACAAAATTAACAGAATTACTTTTGTTAATCAAAAAGAAAAGTCAAAGTTCTCCATCACACCAAGTGTTTCAAACAAAGAGTCAACACATGTTTCAAAATCTGTTTCAAAACCAGTTGTTGTCTCAAATTCTCTTTCGAACATTGAACAAATGTCTTCAAACAATCCTTTTAACACAAGTGATGCGAGAAGTATTTTAGACAATGTGAAAACTAGAAATGCGGATCTTCAAGACACTGCTAAAACTAAAACCAATATTACAACAAACATCTGGTTTAATAGTTTTGATAATGAAAATAAAAAGTATTTTGAAACTCAAATTGCCCCTCAGCTGAATACCATCAGTGCAAGGGTAATTCATTTTGAACAAGCATTTTTTAAAGAAACAGCTGACTTTGTCAAGGACCACAAATCCCTGGTAAAGCAAGCTAATGATTGTGTTGAACAAATCAAAGTTTTGGAAAATTTAATTGACTCTCTCTTCGAAGATGTTCTGACTACTGATATTATGTCCATTATTTTACAAACATATTCTGTTGAAGATCATGAAAGACTCCAGTCTGAGACCTCCATAATTGTTTCAAAATATGAAAAAGCACTTGAGAAACTTGAAAAAGAAAATGTCTCATATTTTAAACAACTTGATCGAAAAACTGAGGAATGCAAGTATGACAAACTGTCGTATGAGCGTGCCTACAATGACATGAAAGCGAAAAATGATCTTTTGAGGGCTCAACTGGAATGTCAAAAAGGAAAGGCAGTGGATACTAAGATTACAAAAGCATTGACTGCGGAGAAAGCAAATGTTCCCAAACCGGTTTTTAAACAAAAAATGTTTGTTTCAATGCCTCCTCCAAAAGTCAATGAGAAAAATTATTTATCAAAATCAGTCACTCCACCTGCCTTGCCTAAACAAAATGTTGATAAAGGAAAAGCGGTTATCGAGAAACCCTCAATTTTAGCTCCTGGCCTTTTTAAGATGAGTACCACTAATGCGTCTGCCTCCACATCTAAAACATATG
Organism: Chrysanthemum seticuspe; assembly: GCA_019973895.1. Classification (NCBI taxonomy): domain Eukaryota; kingdom Viridiplantae; phylum Streptophyta; class Magnoliopsida; order Asterales; family Asteraceae; genus Chrysanthemum; species Chrysanthemum seticuspe. Next base: position 123,210,072 of record BPTQ01000003.1, read on the forward strand.
GAACAAACGACATAAGTTTAGCAAAGCACTCTAAAGAGACTAGGAAAGCTGAAACCACTTCTCTAGATAAGATTGTGAATCCTAATGAGTGTGCCTTACCTTCTACAGGACTAGGAAGCACCTCTAGAAGCAGCAGACTAAAGCCTAAGAGCAATACAAGGAACAATAGAGTCTCGCTTGCCTCTAAGAGTAGTCGCTTGAATAAAGAGAAGAAAGTAGACGAACACCCTAGGAATTTACCTCTTTTGAATAAGAAAGACATTTCATCTGAATGTACTGAACCTATGAAACTTGCTAAGTCTAATGAATGTGTTGAATCTCTTTGTTTAACTTGCAAGAAATCTTTAATTAATGTTCAAGATGATTGTGTTTCTAAGAATGTGAATGATAAGCCTGTTAAGAAGAATGTTCCCAAAAGAACTTATGCTAAACGAATAGGAAGACTAGTTGTGAGACTTAGGCTTTACACTAATGATAGGGAGCATAATGTTTACTTTAGGGATGACATTTGGAAACCCACAGGTAGAACTTTCACACTCCAGAATGGTAGAATGAGTGATAAACCTGTCTTACCAATAGACAACTTCTATGAGTGTGATCAGGATTTTACCTCTAACCCAAAGGAACCAAAATCGAAACGGTTTCCAAAATCTTCTTCTTCTGTTATTGGCAGGTTATCGAAATATGTCTTTAGATCATCGACTCGGGTTGCTCCAAGCACATGACCGGGAATCTGAAGCTGCTGATCAATTTCATCTGGCAATTCATGGGAACCGTACGTTTCGGAAATGATCATGTAGCAGCTATCATGGGTTATGGAGATCTACCTTTTGGAAATTATTTGATCACTCGGGTTTACTATGTCGAAGGGTTGGGACATAATTTGTTCTCAGTCGGGCAGTTCTGTGATGCAGATTTATAGGTTGCTTTTAGGAGAAATGCTTGCTTCGTTAGAAACTTGGATGACACTGATCTCTTAACTGGGAATCGTGATACAAACTTGTATGCTATCGATAATAACCAAATGGCCTCTTCATCACCAATATGTCTTATGACAAGAACATCTGGAACAAAGTCCTGGTTGTGGCATAGACGGTTATCCCATCTCAATTTCGACACCATCAACAAACTTGCCAAAGACAACATCGTCAATGGACTTCCAAAGTTCAAATACACCAAGGATAACTTATGTCCATCATGCGAACAAGGAAAAAGCAAAAGAGCATCATATAAACCCAAATTCGTACCTAGTTCGGAAGCAAGGTTGCATATGTTACACATGGACTTATGTGGCCCAATGAGAGTTGAAAGCATTAACGGGAAAAAGTATATTCTTGTTATCATCGATGATTATTCAAGATATACATGGGTTAGATTTCTGAGATCAAAATACGAAGCACCAGGCATCATCATAACCTTTCTGAAGCGTATTCAAGTACTTCTTCAAGCTCCTGTAAGAGTTGTAAGAACAGACAATGGCACAGAATTTACTAATCAGGAGTTAAGAGCTTATTTTGAAGATGTTGGAATCACAAATCAGACATCAGTTGTTAGAACTCTACAGCAGAATGGGGTAGTTGAAAGAAGAAATCGTACTCTTGTGGAAGCTGCTCGCACAATGCTAATTTATTCTAGTGCACCATTATTTCTATGGGCTGATGCTGTTGCCACTGCTTGTTTTACTCAGAACCGATCCCTAATCCATCCTAGATTTAATAAAACCCCGTATGAGCTTGTGAACAACAGAAAACCTGATATCTCCTACTTTCACATGTTTGGCGCTTTGTGCTATCCGACGAATGACAGAGAAGATCTAGGTAAATTGAAAGCTAAAGGTGATATTGGAATCTTCATTGGATACTCAGATAACTCGAGGGCATTCAGGGTGTATAACAGAAGAACTAGGAGGATCATGGAGACGATGAATGTGAAATTTGATGAACTTTCAAAAATGGCTTCTGAGAGACTCGCTCTAGAACCCGCACTAAACCCGCAGACTTCTGGACACATCAGTTTAGGACTCGTACCTCAAAGAGCTCAATCAACTTCGTTTGACAATCCTAGAGAACAAGAATGGGAGAATTTCTTCGAGTTAATGTTCGATGAATACTATGGTGGAACTTCGACAAATGCATCAAACCATCATTCCGCTGCACCCGCTCAAAATCATCCACTACACCAACAGACGATGCATCTACAACGGTCGAAACCAATGCACCAACTCCATCAACATCATCTACATCTACTCCAGTTCTTGCACCCGTTCTACCAGCAGTTGATGAGCAAAACCAACACCAGAATGATTCAACGTTAGATGAAGAATTATTTGAAAACCCGTTTGCTACGGAATCAGCTGAATCATCTTCAAGCTTACGAGAACCATCTAACTCGCACTCGTATAATTTACGGTATCCTTCTACTCTGAAGTGGACAAAAGACCACCCAATTGAACAAGTTATTGGTGAACCGTCAAGGCCAATTCAGACGAGACGCCAACTTGCCACTGATTGCGACCTATGCATTTACCTTTGCTCAATTAGCAATATAGAGCTGAAGAACATTCGCGAGGCAATGGCAGAACCAACATGGATAGAAGCGATGCAGGAGGAACTTCTCTAATACCGTCTTCATGACTCTTGGGAAATGGTTCCAAGACCAATTGACATTCGCGTCATTGATCTCAAATGGTTATGGAAGAACAAAAGGGATGAAGAGATGACTGTAATTCGCAACAAAGCTCGTCTTGTGGCCAAAGGATACATACAAGAGGAAGGGATAGACTTTGAAGAGTCATTCGCGCCGGTAGCCAGACTAGAAGCAGTCAGGATATTCTTAGCCTATGCAGCTTACAAAAACATCACGGTTTATCAGATGGACATTAAGACCGCATTCTTGAATGGAACTCTGAAAGAAGAAGTGTACGTGAGTCAGCCAGAAGGCTTCATAGACTTGGAACGTCCATACTACATCTAGAAACTCAAAAAGGCAATCTACGGATTGAAACAAGCTCCGAGAGCGTGGTATGACGAACTGTCCTCTTTCCTTATCCAAAACAATTTCACCAAAGGAACAGTTGATCCTACCTTGTTTACACAAAAATGCAAAAAAGACATTTTGATTGTTCAGATTTACGTAGACGACATCATCTTTGGGTCCACTAATCCGAATATTTCAAAATATTTTGAAAATCTCATGAAAAGCAAATTTGAAATGTCCATGATGGGGGAACTAAAATTCTTTCTTGGTTTACAAATACATCAGTCCCCTCGTGGAATTTTTATAAATCAAGCTAAATACACAACTGAGATTTTGAAAAATCATGGTATGGATAATTGTGATTCGGTCGGAACACCAATGGTAACTTCACCAAAAATTGGAGCCGATTTGTTTGGGAAACCTATTGATCCGAAGAAATATCGGAGCATGATTGGTTCTCTCATGTATCTTACTGCTAGTCGACCCGATATTCATTTTGCTGTTTGCTTATTAGCACGGTTTCAGGCTAAGCCTACCGAACTGCACCTCAAAGAGGTTAAAAGGATCTTTCGGTACCTGAAGACATCCATTCACAAGGGTCTTTGGAATCCGAAGGAATCCGGATTTGATCTAATTACCTTTTCAGATGCGGACCACGCAGGTGATCAAGTTACAGCAAAAAGTATATCCGGAGGAGCACAATTTTTGGGTGAAAAGTTAGTAAGCTGGTCTTCAAAGAAACAAGATTGCACTGCACTTTCAACCGATGAAGCTGAGTATGTGTCTCTATCTGCGTGTTGTGCTCAAGTTCTTTGGATGAGAACACAACTCACATATTATGGCTTTACTTTCGATAAAATACCTATGTATTGCGACTCGAAAAGTGCCATAGCCATATCATGCAATCCTGTTCATCACTCAAAGACTAAGCACATTCGTGTCCGCTATCACTTCATCAAAGAGTACGTCGAAAATGGTACTGTTGAATTATTCTTCGTGAAGACTGATTACCAACTCGCCGATCTATTTACTAAAGCCCTTCCAAAAGAAAGGTTTGACGATTTAGTTCGACGAATTGGAATGCAAAGCCTAACCCCTGAGGAGTTAGAACGTCTTCTCGAATCTTCTTGAAAATGATTTTCCAAAAAGCTTCGCTGTAAATATTTTTGAAAAACAAAATACAAAATTTGAAAAACCAACAAAAGCAAAATAAAAAAAATATATATATATAAAACTTTCAAAAATACAAAAACAATAGAAAATCAAAAATACAAAAATATTCTTCTCACGACATATCTCTCGTATAATCGATATTCTGTACGTTTCTAGAAATGTCATTCAACAATGATACGGGCATGTACAGATGCTTGAGCGAGAGTTCTTTAAATGTTTTCAAAAACATGTCGTTTCTCAAAATTTTCTTCAAAAATGGCTTTCGTATACTTCAGTACGAAACCTGGACTAAAATGATGACTTTTGATTATTTCAAATCAAAACTCGTATTTTTAAAGAAAAAATCACTAGTGTACGCTTCAGTGCACTACATTTAAACTGGTGAGAAATCATCATCATCTTGAGCACCTTTTCAAGATTGTTCAAAAAGATTTTCAAAATCTTTCAAAATACTTTGTGCTCAAGATAACTCCCTCTAAAACCCTTTAATTGATTATGCTTTATTAAAGGGGGAGTATAAAACCAAAATGTTCCAAATTCATGCTTAAATCAAATTTGTTTGTCTCCCCAAAATATTCTAAAATGTTTTTTAATCCATTGATATCAAAAATATCATGAATATGCTATTTTTGAGGGGGAGGAGACGTGATTAAAATGTGATCAAAAAGTTTAATGATCGTTGTTTGAATCTCAAAATGAGCTCGACTCAGATGAAACCAATGAATTGACGAGGAATCATGTACCATCTCGAGAAACTTTCTATGGACTTGACCAGGACGGGTAATAATTTCAAGCTAGTTCTCTAGTGATGTAAACGTGTCTCGAATCGGTCTAGTTCATTTAAAGTCGATCAATTCAAAAAGTGCGAACTCTACCCTCTATGTGCAGATTTCTGTCAAAACATATAAGCACATGTAAAGGGGGAGTCTTTCTAAAATTATAAAACTCTCGGAATGTTTCAAACATGTTTTCTATCATAAACACTCTAAGAGATTTTCAAGAAAAATGGTTTTATGGCAACAATAGGACAGTCATGGAGTTATAAGGTGACTAAGGATAGGAAATCAGTCCTATGATCCGCCAGAGCCGGAGGGATCTACCCAAGGACATCACAAATAGTTAGTATTAGAAGTCCTTAGGAATGATTGAAAAAAGGAGTAATGTGAGAAAGGAGAAAGAAGGGGTTGAAGAATTAAAAAGAAATGTAATGAAAAAGGGTGAAAAGAAATAGCCCTCCATATTCAAGTTAGGGCAGAAACCGGGTTCAATTCAATAGCTACTGGTTGTCACTAGATGACACTGGTATTGAAGACAAAGACGTCATGGACCCAGTGACGCACTGCACTAAACCTCCTTGCCACTCAATTCCTCTTAAAGGGATTTGTTTCATTCTCACTGGGAACCCTACATAATCTATCGACTTTCTCTTAGAGATCATTGGTATTGAAGAAGGAGACCCTCTCCCTAGTCTCCGCTCAGGAAAACCAAAATGCACTATTGAGTCTAGAGCCACGAGATTCATCAAAAGATCTCATAGGAACACTTGACATGACATCGCTTGCTGTTCATCTATAAGGGCACAAGTGATATATTATAGAGTCCTACGCAGATCTTAGCAATCTACCAGAACATTTATGAGAGGTTTCACAATTGTGATCCTCAGTGATTGAATGGAAACTCCTGCCAGGGTCAACATCAAGCAGCCCTGACAGCAGGTCACTTCGGTAACTCCCCGTGGATTACGCTTAGTGTGTCTCAAACGGTCTACAGTCGTGGGGTGATGCATCGGTGTACCTCAGCGACTCATCTGAACTGTAGGTGTATTTTGGTACATCGCGTTATCTCACTTGTGGGACTCCAGTTCAGGAACGGCCTCTGTGAGAATTAGAGACGTGTTTTCACACTATGCTGTTAACACCCTCAAAATTCAAACTTGTAAGTGCCGGAATCCGCTTATTACTAACCTGTTTTTATGTTTTCTTCTTATGGAAGCTCTGGAGCGGATTGATCGTGCAGATTCTCCACATGATCATACCAACAACACATGATAGTTCTCATCAAAATCAAAGGCAACACAAAGGCAAAGATGATTCTTCGTCAATGTCAAAGAATCTACAAAGTTTAAAGACTCGAGAACTACATCATTGGTAACCAAAAGACAAATAGAAGTGTGATCATGGTGGAGAAAGGCGTGGAGACACCTAACCAACGAAGTTGACAACGGCAGACAACCACATTAACTGATCACTAAGCATGAAGGAACAAAGAATTAAGACTATTCTATATCTACACACAAAGTTCAAGCTCGAGAAAAGTAAAGACCTAATCAAGTGGAGCAACATTTGAATGACCACCCCTTAGGGGGAGATTGTTAGCCTTAATAGTTTTTATTAGAAGTGATGGTCATTCACATTTAGGAACTTTGTATCGTGTGTTAGATATCATTCTAGAATAGTCAACGGGCTCGTGGATTGGGCTAAGCTAATTGGTTAGACGTTAAGTTAAGCTAGCCTTATGAAAGATATTATCCAATCCAACCCAATCCAAGCCCATGGAAAGCCCTTTAGGGCATCTTGTATTTAGAGTATAAATACCCCTCAAAGTCTCATTTGAGGGGTGTGCTTGAAAGTGTGTGTGTGTGTTTTCTTTGGAATATACAACATATTGTGTTCATCTTTATCTCTTCAGATACACGATTCATATATCATTCAAGTCACCATCTTTCCTTTCTTTGTTTCTTACTTCTACGCATAAGTGTGTTTGGTTTAACATGTTCATCTTGTGATAAGGTGTGTACGCGTAAGGTTGGTGTAAAAGTGAGGTCCTACAGAAACACTATGGAAAACATGAGTTGTTATGGATGTGGAGAGAAGGTTCATTTCAAGAGTCAATGCCCAAAGATGAATGTATCTCAATAGAACAATGCGCGTGCAAGGGCGTACGTGCTAGGAGATGGAGACGTGCCGTTGAACCCTGATGTTGTGACGGGTACGTATTCTCTTAACAATCATTCTGCAAAAATCTTGTTTGACTCTGGAGCCGATAAGAGTTTTGTATCTACTACCTTTGCACCATTACTTGAAATTTCCCCAATTGCCTTAGATAAAACTTATGAGATAGAACTAGCCAATGAAAAGATAATAGGAACCAACACCATAATCCGTAATTGCCCTATTCTGTTACAAGACCACTCGTTCCTTATAGATCTTTTGCCAATCAAGCTTGGTAGTTTTGATGTCGTAATTGGCATGGATTGGTTATCTAAACACCGTGCTAGGATTATTTGCGACGAGAAAACTATTCACATCCCACTCAACGGTGAAACCTTAGTTATTCAAGGAGATCAAAGTAGAAAGTACTTAAGTATCATATCCTGTGCGAATTCGATAAAGTACGTGGAGAAAGGATGTTTTGCCTTCTTAGATCAGGTAACGGAAAAGAAGTTGGAAGAGAAACGACTAGAGGATGTACCTGTAGTGAGAGAATTCCCTGAAGTGTTTCCAGAAGATTTTCCTGGACTCCCACCTGCTCGACAAGTTGAATTTCAAATCGATCTTATTCCCGGAGCTACTCCCGTAGCACGAGCACCATACCGTTTAGCACCCTCGGAAATGCAAGAACTGTCTAAACAACTAGAAGAGCTATCTGACAAAGGATTCATTAGACCGAGTTCCTCACCCTGGGAAGCACCGGTTTTATTCGTCAAGTAGAAGGATGGATCATTTTCGGATGTGTATCGATTACAGAGAATTGAACAAGCTCACAATCAAAAACCGCTATCCCTTACCAAGAATTGATGATCTGTTTGATCAGTTGCAAGGATCGAGTGTATAGTCGAAGATTGATTTAAGATCTGGATACCATCAGTTAAGGGTAAAGGAGGAAGATATACCCAATACCGCATTTAGAACTCGATATGGTCATTATGAATTCCAAGTAATGCCATTCGGTTTAACCAATGCACCCGCTGTATTTATGGATCTCATGGATAGAGTCTGTAAACCATACCTGGATAAATTTGTTATTGTGTTCATTGACGATATTCTTATCTACTCTCGTGATAAAGAAGAACATGTGAAACATCTAAGAACTGTCCTGAAGTTACTCAAGGATGAAGAATTATACGCAAAGTTTTCCAAATGCGATTTTTTGATCGAGACAGTCCAATTTCTTGGACACGTAATCGACAATAAAGGTATTTGCGTGGATCCCGCAAAGATCGAATCCTTAAAGAACTGGTCCGTACCAACCAACCCCACTGAGATTCGTCAATTCTTAGGTCTTACCAGTTATTACCGGAGATTCATCAAAGGTTTTTCGAAGATAGCCAAACCATTGACCGAGTTAACCCAGAAAACGAAGAAATTCAAATGGGGAGACGATCAAGAATCAGCTTTTCAACTCCTTAAGAGCAATGTTTGCGAAGCACCCATCTTGGCACTATTTAAAGGAGTAGAAGATTTTGTAGTATACTGCGATGCTTCACATATGGGTTTAGGCGCTGTTCTTATGCAAAGGAACAAACTGATTGCTTACGCATCACATCAACTCAAAACTCATGAGAAGAATTATACTACTCACGATCTAGAACTCGGAGCTGTGGTATTTGCACTCAAGTTATGGAGACATTATTTATACATAACCAAGTGTATAGTGTACACTGATCACAAAAGTCTTCAACACATCTTAGATCAAAAGGAACCGAATATGCGTCAATGCCGCTGGCTAGAATTGCTCAGTGATTATGACTGCGAGATTCGTTACCATCCCGGAAAGGCGAATGTTGTTGCCAATGCCTTGAGCAGAAAAGATCTCCCTAAGCCACTTAGAGTGAGATCATTGGGAATGGTAATCAATTCACCCCTACCATTAAAAATTCTTGAAGCTCAGATCGAAGCTCTTAAAGAAGAAAACAGGCTGAATGAAAAGATTTATGGCATGTCGGAAAACGAAAATGGATTTGTGAAAAGATTAGACGACGGAACATTATGTTTCAAAGATCGAATTTGGATTCCACTTTATGGAGGTATCCGAGAACTCATCATGCATGAATCCCATAAGTCGAAGTATTCCATACATCCTAGTCCCAACAAGATGTATCAAGAGCTAAAGCTTTTATACTGGTGGCCAAACATGAAGGCTGATATCGCCGAATATGCTAGTAAATGCTTGACATGTCTGAGAGTCAAAGCAAAGCATCAAAGCTGATATCGACGAGATAATTATCACATTTGCATATCATTTGGCATATGCATGATCAACGCAGCTTGAGCGTTTATAAAAATATCATTGTGATCAGAATAAAATTCCCCACGATCCCGATATTCTTAAAATATAATATATTATATATATATATATATATATATATATATAAGTTTATAAAAATACAAAATAAATGAAAATAAAAATACATAAATATCGGACTGGGCCTGGAATTTTTATTGGTCCTCGACACAAGTCCAACTCCCACTATACTTTCATTGGGCCTCATCCGAAAACCCATCAAGCCAATTACACACCATTAGGCCTCATGAACACTCGATCCAAGCCCAACACTACCTTATGCCATCTTTGGCCTAACCTATATGCGTTCGATCCAAGTCAAGCCCAAACCCCTTAAGATTTCTTGGGCCTCGTCTTTCCTACCGAGCCCAACACCACACAAATTAAATTTCACTTAGAAATATTTGTTCCTCTCTTTTGTGTAACAGGTCGAGAGCCAAAAGCCAACACAACAATATATATCATGAGTCAAGTTCAAAACTAAGTTCATCCCCCTTCTCCTAAGGTTTTATTTATATATATATATATATATATATATATATATATATATATATAGCAATAATCTGATAAAACGTACGTGGGATCTAAATGAACTAAAATACTCAACAACACTATCATTTTTACGAGATCACAACGGAGGAACATCTCACTTATGTGTAAGTGAGGATCATTAATAAATATCAACTAAGACAATGTAGCACGTAAATTAACTTAAAACACTAAGCACACACACACCCTATTGAATTGGACAATTCAATGATCTATTGAATAAGAATATTCAATGCTCTATTATTTTGGTCACGAACCAAAATGTTTATCATATTTTGAGAGTCTCCATCTCATCATTTTAGGTTTCGGTTTGGAACCTCAGCTACATTGTGCTTGATCTATTTGTGCTTGTTCATTATCGGCAAGGTGAGTTCATAGCCTCGCTTTTACTTTTATTTGCAAACCCCGCGAGGGAGATACATGCTCTAAACTAGAACACAAGGTTTTTCATAAATGTTCGCTTCTTGATTATTGGAATTGCCTAAGTATTTAGCCATACGTCCCCTGTATCATGAACCATTAGTCACCGCGAGTGAACGCAGATATCGTGAATATTACTATGGGGAGTAACGACCCCGTCTTAGTTATAGGAAATAACCAGGGCGCACCATATTTGAATTGCATTAGGTAATTGGCTATTACTTCCTTTGGGGCAAAACTTACGTACACTAGTAATTCGGTGTATGCAGTTGAGTCTTGGTTGCATGAGCTTAGCGCGTTATAATATGTGGTTTTCTTTATGATATATTGTTAGTTTAGAATTATCATGCTCATATTCTTGTGTTCAACTGTTATTTAAACCTATGAACTTCAGTCAACATTATTGTTGACCTTTTTAAGCATGTTATCTTAGGTAATCAGTGAAGATTATGTCCAAGGCACGGAGTGAGGCATACCAAGACCTTTCTTGTGGTGTAAACATACAGATTATGTCCAAGGCACGGTAGAGTAAAAATGTATGATAAAAAAAAATCGAAAAAAAGAGTGATTAAAAAAAAATGAAAAAAATGAAAAAACATGGGGGCTACCATCCTACATCTATCTTTAAATTTATGTTTGTTTGTTTCAGTTATCTAGAGTTAGAGTGTCGAGCCTTGGCCTAGCAACGCCATTCTTCTCATGCTTGTAACATAAAGATTTTTGACTTGGCACCACTAAATCGCCTATCCCACCAAACCCTTTGTTTCCCTTCCGTAAGCCTAATGTTATAACCCTTTAAAAGACCTCTTGGATAGTTTTTCCTAGGTGCTTATGCCAAAACGATGGAGGTTTGATCTAGTCTCAAGCCTATGGTAATCTATGTACTAGGACCTGTTAATGAGTGTTTATCTTCCATTTCCAACTTGTTATATTTCATATACACCCGAGACATGTGAGTATCCAAACACCCCATGTGAGGTGCTAGTATGTAATTTCCATGCTTGTTATGACTTTTGCGGGGCTTACATGTGTTGTGAATCGTTCTAAACAAAGGCTTCATGACCCCTAACTTATAAATCAATTGGCTAAAAGCACATTTGTTTGAGGACAAGCAAATACCAAGTGTAGGGATATTTGATAAGGATTTAAAAGTTACCTTTTTGAGGGGTCATTTAAGCCCTTAATTGATCACTTTTGTATCCGTTATTACTTAATTTCGTTCCTTTACACTTTTTAGGTCTCTTGAAGGCAAATTGCTGGAATGACACTTATTCGGATGAAAAGGCGCGAATATACGAAGAAAATGGCCAAAGTCAAGAATCGAGACACTCAAGCTGCTGAAACTGAAGGGGACGGCGTCAGCGTTTAACTGCGATGCTGTCGCAACATGTTTTGTGACGACTCAGTAGACAAATTGCTTATTTACAAGTGACGGCATCAGGTTTTAAAAGAGTAGGGCGTCGCAGCTCAGACGACCTAGATTTGATCCAGACGACGTCAGAGACTGAAGGCGACGGCGTCACAAGCATAAGGTGACGCCGTCACAATGATAACGTGGCCAAGACGAAACCCTAATGACGGCGACCCGACGGCGTCACAATTAAAGAGTGACGCCGTCGCAGTTTGTAACACTATATATAGAATCCGAATTTTTCAGTTTTAGAGAGGTAGTTTTGTGGAGTAAAAACCTAAACCGAACCAAGGCTATCTTGTACAATATTTTAGGGTTCCATACCCTATTTTACATCAAGATAAGTGATTTATTTCATTGATTCAATTATGTCTTCAATTGATTGTGTGTATGCTTGCATGTTCTCCATGTCCGGCTAATTTACTTGTGTGTTTGATTAGGTAATATGATACCTAGTTATTGAATATTGATTGGTTGTCTTTTATCTTAATTGTGATTGACCTAGTATTGCGATAGGTCATTCGTTGTGTTATTAATGCTTGATTAATCTTTGTTGAACCATAGCATATAGTTACTAGTGGAATTGTAGGCTAAACATCCAAAGAATACCTTAGTGTTAAGTTATGAATCCTAGAGATTTCGTAGTCATTAACCTTTGGTAGCTTCAAAGAGTTAGGGATAAACGCATACCCTACAACCTTAGAAACACAACGCGTTAAGAATAAGGACGTGACAATTCAACCATCAATAGGTGATAACTAGGGAGTAATAAAATCTAAGTAAACACATTTTTAAACATCATACGAGCACACAACAATAGACATAGACTACCCTTAGCTTAGTTAATTAGAATAGATAAGTAGAGTAATCGGTAGAAATACTAACCCCCAAATCCACACCCCGAGATTCGTACCTTTCCATTTTCTAAATAATATAAAAAAGATAAAAAATAATCTTCCTCAACCCCAACCTTAGTATAGTAACTTCTTACTAGCATTCCTATTCCCCTAGAGAACGATATCAATACCCGTGGCTTACCCTAATACTACACTACAATGATTAGGTTCACTGCCTAGGGTGTTGAAAAACTTGCTCGACGAAAAGGAAGTTCCTTTGACCCCGAACGCGTGTCGTACGCGTATCAAGTTTTTGGCGCCGCTGCCAGGGAATAGAATAGCTAGTTAGGACCCGTAGTTCCACCAAAACCCTTCTTGAACTTTTTGCTGAACCCGAGAGAGAGAGAGCTAAATACTCTTCCCCCTCGGGGAGTACTCTTCCCCCTTTGCATCTGGATTTACCAGCACCATTGTCTACCCTTCTGAGCAGGTCAATGAGGTGTTGCATGCCACCGACATTTGGCTTATCCAGAATGCATGTCAATTCCATGGATCCCACAGTGAAAATCCCATTCATCACATCAAACAATTTTTAAAAATTGTGGATACTATCTATGCTGACGGAGCATACAAGGAGACATCCAGACTCTGGTTTTTTCCCATTTTCTCTTCAAGGACAGGCCAAGGAGTGGCTCGACAAGCTTCCTCCAAGGTCTATCTTCACTTGGGAACAACTCACAACCAAATTCACCTAGAAGTTCTTTCCCCCTGGGAGAACTACATTTATCAGGAGCAAAATTCTTCACTTCCATCAAACAGATGGAGAATCTATCGTTAACTCCTGGACTCGTTACAAAGATCTCATTCAACAAGCCCCACACCATGGTATCAACCTTTGGTTGCTTGTTCAAATCTTTTACGACAATGTCTCCCGAAATGATCAAAAATGGATTGACTTCTCAACTGGCCGAAGAATTTCCAATCTCACTACGGAAGAAGGGTGGGACCGCATTGAGGAATATGTACAATACCAAGACAACCCTTGGAATGAGCCAGTAACTGTGATGAGTGTCTCTGCTGCCTCGAATAAAAACCTATCATCTCTCGATGATCGGATAAAGAAGGCACAAGAGAAGCTTGCATACCTCACGAAATTGCCAGAATCTAAAAGGTTGTTTAACCTATACCTTATATGCGAAATTTGTGGAGGGCCACACGAGAGCGATGAGTGTGATGATAACACACGCCAAGAGCGCGTCTTCCTTTCTAGTCATGACATTTATGATGACCCTTCCCTTCTCACATTCTATCAAAACTGTGGAAAACTAAAAGGGGGGTTGAATAGTTTTGCCAATTAAAACTTTCTTTTAAACTATTTAGATCGACTTATGTCAATATATTTGGATGTGTGTTGGATGTTGATAAACAAACATACAAAAGTATGTAATGAAAAGATAAGAGTAAGAAGCACAAAACCACAAAGCGAGTATTTATAGTGGTTCGGCTACAAGGACACCTTCTTTGCCCTACTTCACTCCCCGAGTCACCTACTTGAGAGTTCGTAATCACTACACGACACCAACTCCTTATGGTGGAGAAACCTTCACAACGTTGCCAACTCTTTTTCCGGTACTAGGCTAACCACCGGGTTCTTTCACTCTAAGGTGAACCACACCTAACACAACGTCACCTACCTTTTATCCGGTACTAGGCTAGATACCGAGTTCCATTAACATGGAGGAACAACTACCCAACACTACACCAACGACTAATCCTAAAGGAGATCAAATCCTTTTTACAACATCATCAAGGATATCAATATCTTTGGATCTAATGCTAATCTAACTTGTACATCGAAACACACCATATCGAATGTACATCTAAGGCACCTTTCACTAATTCCTTTAGTTAGATCTTCAAGTCACTCTTCACCAATTTCTTGTGACTTGACTTCTAGGCACCCTTCACTAATGCCTATAGTGTGGACGATCGACACCTTTCACTAATGTCTTCGTCTTGACACTTGAGACATCTTTCACTAATGTCTCCAACACTACACTTCTTAGAAGAAAGAAAAGAATCATCAACAAGAGGACTTCAGTAGTCTTGATGATGAGGAAGCATGGCAATCTCATGGACTTGAGCTTGCTCGACTTCAAAGGTGGTGATCTCGCCTTTAAGAGGAACCTAGAAGATCACACAAAAACAAAACTACAAACATAGATCTCTTGGATCTGAGGTTAGAGAGTTTTTAACTCAAAGGGAAAGTATGTTGGAAAGGGGTGAGAAACAATGAAGAAATGGCTCACTATTTATAGAGGAAAAAATCTACTGTTCCTCGGATCCCTCCCACAAGGGATCCGTCTAGCGTAAAGCTAGGGATCCGTGGGACGCTCCTCTTTACCCATGGGTATATTGGTTATGGGTCATGGGTCATGGGTTGATCCATGGGTCTTTAGCTAGACACAATGTATCTCTTGAGTGCAATGCACCTAGTCACATGGGTATGGGTCAATACCATGGGTTATGGATATTATCCATATATGATATAAGCATGATGTCATGCAATCGGTTATGGGTCAAGCTCCATGGGTCATGGAATTTGGGTTGTACCCAAGTACATTCAATGTATTTGGTCAATGGGTTGTGATACTTAAGTTTCTACTCATTTATATTACCCAATATACTACATACTAGTTATGTGTATATTTTACCCAAATATGTAAACACTAGTTGTTGTACATGTAAGATATAACTTTTCACATACACATCAAACCATAACACAAAGTAGCATATAGATGGAATTCTAGAGAGAGAAAGTTAGAGGTTTAGGGAACTTAGTGAGAGAAAGTGAAAGATATTATTATGAGCTCCAACTCTCTACCTTGGAAGGTAGAGAGTATTTATAGTCTTACATAACTCGCCACACTTTGGGCTGTGGATCAGGCATACAGTGGGTAAAGACCCGTCCGTCCTCCACGGTGTTACTTAACTAAATTACTACTTAACTTAAAAGAACTACGACTACGAGCTTTCTAACGATTACATATACTTGAGGTGACCGACTCTTTAATACCGGGAATTTCTAATTCCTAACAATCTCCCCCTAAGGGAGGTCACCTCAATCATGTACCAAAATTACATTGAATACACATAGATATTACATCTAAAAATTGATCTTGCATTCTTGATGTAGTCCTTTGCTCCTAAGCTCGTAGTCATTGATTCTTCACATTGCATGTTAGGTTATTCCAAGTGGAGGTCTTTTACTGATCCACGTGATGATAATTTTGAGCCATCATTTGAGATCATCAGCTATCAACAATCTCTGAGACATCCATTGTGGTGTTGTGACTTTGGGACCGACATGCTCACATTCTGGATCATGATATCTTCTCATCAGAGTAGCGGAAGCTTTTGTTGAATCATGATATTGGCAGCAGCGTAGCAGAAGCATGGAGTGAAAATATCAGAGTCATTGATGCACTAATCATGATTTCTTTTGAGATGAATGGGTTAAGTGAGCATGCGGCTATGGATTGACCGCTTCATTCTGATCAGCTGCAAACGTCGGGCGTACCTGCATACAACAGTTAGCAACAAATCGCACGAAAGTGTCTTTGATCACTTTCGTTGAATTGAGGTACACGGCCCACGGTTCCCCGTTGATCAGTACAAGTACTGCCTGTGATCAGGTAGGATTCCTAAGAATCTCCTTGACAGGGTTTCGCAGCTGTTCTAGCTGTTCTCAAACCGGAACGTCTCAAAGAAGACAACACGGAGTGAGTGAACCAGCGAATTTTAAGTCCACTGATTGATGAAAAGAGATTTGAGAAACAATCGTGTATTGCTCAATAGAAATTGTTTTTGCAATACAACGAAGGTTTTATTGAAAATCAATTATCAATCATAAAAATACCTTTAGGTTTGAAAAATGAGTACACAGTCGATGTGCTAAATAAAAGAGTTTTTTAAGCACAAAGACCGGTTTTTCAAAGGTATCCGTCAATCCATAACCTGAACCAGGATTGATTCAAGAGATTGAATCGCCCCATTGTTTCTGTTCAGTTGTCACATGGTTGATCTATATAATAGATCTCACATGCCACCTACCAGGAGCTTGTTTGATGTTGGCTCCAGAAGGCTTTCCATCTTCATTGTGAATATGTAAACACATCACTCAGATGTTCTGGCAATACCACAAGGATAATGCGTAGGACTCAATATATAATCTCTCTTTCCACATTGTGTGAAACAGAGAGTCTTCATTGAAAGTGTCCTAATGAGATTTATTGATGATCTCGTGGCTCTAGACTCAATTTGTGCATATTTGGATCCTGTGCCGGAGACTAGGGAGAGGGTCTCCTACTTCAATATCAACCATCTCTAAGAGACAGTCGATAGATTGTGTCGGTTCCCCGTGAGAATGAAACAAGCCCTTTAAAGAGGAACTTGAGTGGTTTGGAAAGTTGAAGTGCAGTGCGTCACTGGGTCCATGACGTCTTGTCTTCAATACCGATGTTACCATCAGTAGCATATGAATTGAACCCGGTTTCTGCCCTAAGGTTGACTAAATGGAGGGCTATTTGTTTTCACCCTTTTCTCATTCAATTCTTTTTAATTCTTCAACCCCTTCAGTGCTTACCGAGACTTCATAGCTAGAACCTTGTTGGGTTTATTCCAGTACTAGCTCAGTCTTAGTCTGCACTCTTCCCTTATCTCATTTTTCTCCTTTTATCATCATACCTAAGGACTTCTACACTAACTAGTGGATTGTCCCTGGGTAGATCCCTCCGGTTCTGGCGGATCATGGGAACCAATACCTAACCTTATCATCCTTGTATCACCGTACATAAAGTAAAGTTGGTAGGTCAATTTGGTATTGTTCATCTGCCATTGGATCCAATTGAAAAACCATTTGAAAATCAATTCAGATACTTGTGATATATTATCAAAACATTTTGTACCTGAATTTTTTTTGATATTTTTAGAACGAGAACTCCCCCTCAACATGTGCAACAAGTATTTGAAAATGTTTTGCACATGGAGGCAAGAGAAAGCATTAACTTTTTGATTACCTTTTTCTAAAAGATATCAACATCACTTCCCTCAACAAATCAAGTAGATATAGCATTTCCGGGAAGGATGAGGTTTCCATAAATTTGCTCCCCCTCAATATGTGCCTCGAGGTTTGAAAAGAGTTTTGCACATACTAGAGGGAACCTGCACATTGGGAAACGTAGATCACATTTCAGATCATAGGTTTAAGATAGATGCTCCCCCTCAACATGTGCATGGAAAATTTGAAATCGTTTGTCACATGTGGGCAGGATAGCATGTACATCCTTATAAAACCATTTACCTATTTATCAGTTTAAATCCAATTTAAATCACACATTCTCCCCCGATCACACTTATCAAATCATTTGAGATTTGTGATCTCTTATAGATTTAAATTGATTTTGAAAGATTTTAAGGAGAATTGTGACTTGATTATGAACGCGTTTGAACTGATATGATCTGATTTTAAGACTTTAAACTCCATTGATAAAACATGCATGTATATCTTTTGAAAAACAATTTAATGCCAAATAACTTTTTAATTTAATTGAAATCATTCTCCCCCTCAATCAATGACGTAGGTTGTTGATTGAGAGATAGATATTTTGACAAATAAGTCCTGATGATTATCAAAAATAGGGATCGAGTTATTTTTCAAAGCATTTAGTTTTCAGCAGATAAATGTTTATAGAATCAGAGCATGGAATTTGAAAACCTGTTAAAACATGGCTCTGTTCTTTCTTTTAAAACCGGGTTATTGCCTGAAGATGACAATAAACCATTTCTCTTTCTCCCAAAAAAAAAAAAATATATATATATATATATATATATATATATATATATATATATATATATATATATATATATATATATATATATATATATATATTTTTTTTTTTTTTTTTTTTTTTTAAATTCGAACAACATCTAAAGTCCCGTGTCATTCTTTGAATGACAACACAAAGACCGTAGATACTATCGAACCGAGAGAAACAAGACAAAATGACAATATTTTTTGAAGATTTTTCAAAATTTTCAAATTTTTATGGATTTTGAAAGTTTTATATTTTTCTATTTGATTTTTGAGGATTTTATAATTTTGTATTTTGTTTTTCAAATAACTATTTACAAGAGATAGATAAAGATAGACCTTTACTCCTCGTCTTCCTCCTGAAAACGTTTGAGAGTTTCTGGTTGAAGGCTTTTCAAACCAAGTCGTGGAAGAATAAACTCAAAACGTTCTCTTGGAAGAGCTTTGGTGAAGATGTCTGCTAACTGATATTCAGACCTCACAAAATATAGTTCCACCACACCCTTTTCCACTTGTTCCCTGATGAAATGATGTCGAATGTCGATATGCTTTGCTCTTGAGTGTTGAACGTTGTTGCATGAGAGAGCAATAGCACTTTTATTGTCACAGTACAGAGGGATTTTGTTGAATACAAAGCCATAGTCAGATAATTGAGATCTCATCCATAAGATTTGAGCACAACAAGATGACATGGCTATGTATTCAGCCTCTGTAGAGGAAATAGAAGTACTCATTTGCTTCTTTGAGGACCAGCTCACAAGCTTATCACCCAAAAACTGAGCACCTCCTGACGTACTTTGACGAGTATCTTGACAACCTGCATGATCAGCATCTGTTTTTATAACAGTAAAACAGA
>BPTQ01000003.1:123241729-123347612 GCA_019973895.1 Chrysanthemum seticuspe
AAAACTTGTTTACTTTCTTACAATAAATTGACTCCAGTACGGAAAGAAATTTGAAGATTTTCTAGTGAAACTCTCAGAATTTTTTCCCTATCTTTGTCTATAATTCCCTTACCTTTTCCTTAAACTACGTTATTATCAACTTTAATCACTGATACTCGCACGTGATTTTATATTACTCTAACTATCCTTCTTGGACGTATGTAACTTACTCTTAGAATAATGACTTACACAACGAGTTCTACAGAAAAAGTGACGAAGTTTAACGAGATAATTACGAAGGTTTAAAGTACTTGATAGACACCGGGACTTTCAGAGGGTACTAACACAGTAACTCGAACTTTTTTGATTAAGATTTGATTTACTCTTTTAACTTGACCTACTAGTACTGTGAAACCAATTTGTAAAAAGATTTGATCTTCAACTCATAAAATTAAATGTTGATTTTATAGTTGTAGAGTTTCTTTTACAGTTTTGAAGTTTATAGTTCTGTAGAAGTCTACGAGGTCTCAAACTACGTCAAAAAGTTTAATTGTTTGCACTACTTGTCTAAGTTCGGTCATGATCATCCAGTTCAATTTTCTCATTTAGTTTAGAATTAGTTTTTTCAAGCTCAATGACACAATCATGGGAGACTTTCAGGGCCACAGATAGTTCATGAAATTTGGAAGCATTAATAGAGCAATTTGAAGCAGTGAAAAAGACATCTTGAGCAACACATTCAGTAATAAGATTCTCATTCAATGTATGCAGGTTCTTCCTATCAATCTCATTATATTTTAGTGCACGCTCATAGTCACTAATTTCAACTATTATTGCATCAAATTCCTTTTCCATTCCCTTAATATCTGTTTCTATCCCTTTTTTAAGACTCTCAAAGTGATCTTTTAGAAGTTTAAAGAAAGGCATGACCTCAGTTAAATAACATTCTTTCATTTGTTCAAAACCTCTTTCTCCTTCAGTTATGCCAGTGGGTGTGATTCTTTTCTTCCAAGTTTTCTCAAAATCAACAAATAGTTGAAAAATAACGTATTGGCTAATTAAGGTCTTGCTTTTAGTGGCAATTGTTCTAGGAACAAGATGCATTGGTGTGTTAGGAGGATACACAGTTGCTCTAGGCATTTTCCAAAGGGGAGGGTTTGTTACTGCAATATTTTCAGCTTTCAGCTTATCTAAATCCATTTTCCAGAAGACTTGTTCGGGAGTCAACAATGTCTGAGTCTTAAACTTGTTCAAGGAAATCCAGTTTTCCTTCTTGTAGTCATGGGGAGTGATAATTACTTTCTTCTCTTTGCACTTAGGATCATTTAGTTTCTTATTCATCTTCTCCCTAGTGACTTCATCTAATTTCTTGTCATCCTCAGTGCACTCAATGCAACTAGGTTTTTGTCTAGGTTTAAGAATCTCATTACCATCATAGATAACACTTTGAGCTGCTTTTGCTATCTTTCCATACTCAGGGTTGGGTTTATCTATAATGGGAACACTATGCTTATCGCTTAGAACTCTATGCTTAGTGATCATGTGAGCAGTCTGAATGGTGTTTCCTTGCATGTACAACTTGTTTTCAAGTTTGTGTTTCAAAGTTTTCAGATTAGAAAAATCTCTCAAGAGCTTTGATTCTTTTGCATTAAATTCTTGCTTAAGCATTTTCACATTTTCTTGAAGTTCTTGTTTTTGCTTAGCTGTTTTAGAAAGTTTTTCTTGCAAAGAATTTAATTCTTGTTTCAATACTTCTTCTCTAAAATTACTTTTTCTAATTACTGTACGCACTTGGTCATCCATTTCCTGCTCACGAGTGGTCAACTCAAATTTAGCGCGTTGTTCATAAATAGCAACACGTTCTTTATAGGCATTTAGTTCAGAAATTATGGAATCATCAGGAGCACATGCAGTGTATTCATCAAAGACATAGTCATTGTTGACTGCAGAAGATGCATCACTTGGTACAACTTCACTTTCACTTTGTTTCACGTATTGATCGTATGAGACAATATTGATATTACCCATATTTTCAATATTTGATTCAATAGTTTCAGTTGGTTGTACTTTGTCATGCATCTGTTGCACATCAGCATCATCGTATAGCTTTAATACCTCTGAGATGAGTTTGTCCTTGGATGGGCCAGCTTGTGGTGAAGAAGAGATCTTGGGAGAAACCATTGGAGAGATGCTAGCCATAAAGATTGTGTGTGCAGTAGGTCCATCATCTACATCCGAGTCGTATGCATCACAGTCAGCGACTTGAAAGGCGTTCTGATGATTGTGACCTATCTCCTGAATAGGCTGCTCATCCACATCTGCATCATAGGTCTTGGCATTGCCCTCAGCAAGAAACAACAATTCCTCTTCATCCAACGCAGCACCATTGTCCTGAGCTTGTGCCAGCAACATCTTATCTCTGAAGTAATCAGCATTCTGTGGACGCTTTGGAGATGTGCAGTTCCTTGCAATGTGTCCTTCACCACCACAGTTATAGCATTTGATTGACTTAGGTTGACCTTGGTTACCATTTCTTCCTCGATTCTGGTTTCCAACATAACCTCTCCCAGCTCCACCTCTTCCCTGATCATACTGTCTTTCCTGAACTGGTTGCACCACGATCCTTCCATCTTTGACAGTGGCTTGATTATGTGGGTTAGATGCAGTTCTGAGGTTGTTGTTGGTTTGTGGGAGAGAATTCATGTTTTGACTAATGAGAAGAGCTAGTTGATTGATGATGTTACCCACGTGTGCATCAGCATCAGCTTGTTTGAACATGGGATCAGGAATGAGTTTGTGATTACCATTCCCCAAGGGTATGACTTGTGATGCTTTGGTTGTGATTCCGATGTTTGAGTAGAAGGCTGTTGAGTCATTAGATGAGCTTGTCTCTCCCTGGTTGGTTTTGAACTGATTGAGAATCAATTTTTCAAACATGGCATGTCTCTCATTCTGAAGGAGGAAGGCATAGAGTTGCTCATAGTTTGTATTCTTCAATCCTTTAGTGAGCTTCACAGCTGTGACAAACTTGTGCCATTCGGGATTCATGTTGTTCACAAACTTTGAGTTGAGCTGAATGTTAGGCATAGTCATTCTGATGTTCCTCATGTCATTCACTAACTTATGAAATCTCACATAGTACTCATAGACACTCTCATCTGGTTTCATCTTGAAGTGCTCAAATTCGTCATAGAGTTGGGATTCTCTGTCTTCCATAGTTAATTCTGATCCTGAGAGAAGCATCTTGACATTATCCCATACTGCCTTTGCATCGGTATTGTGATTGATCAGCTTGTAGATGTCTTTAGGAAGACCTTGAAGAACAATGTTAGAAGCCCTGATATCTGCATCGAATCTCTTTTTCTCCTTATCATCAAGCTCATCATACATTTTAGGTCTGTCCATTCCGTAAATAGGAGTTCCATCGTCATTAGTATCAAGTATGTCTCTAGTCGTCTCAACTCGATATGGTCCTTCATCAATGGATTTGAGAATGTTGACACCATTTTCCTTTCCAAGGCAATACAATCTGATTCGTTGAGCCCAAGAATCGTAGTCAGTTCTGTCAAGCATGGGTGGACGAGTATCTGAGCCAGCTGCTTGAACATCCTCGGCAACAGTGGAGATGACAGTAGGGACGTTGGTAGACATGTTAACAGATTATACGGGATTTTATAACTCAATGATTAAACCGGGAAATAGATTCTTTCACGGGATTTTACTAAATCAAGAGAAAACCGTAAACAATCACTCAAGTCGCTAGATGATAAAGCTCAACCGTAAACAATCACTCAAGTCGCTAGATGATAAAGCTCTAAGTCGCTAGAAACAAATCCAGTAAGTCGCTACCAATTAATTTGCTAGACAGCCAAGTCGCTAGACTCCCAAGTCGCTAACAGAAAAAACAAGTCGCTAAGTAGTAACTCGCTACGGACCAAGTCGCTAACCAAATTTTGGCAGCAATTCGCTACACAAGTCGCTAGAAACACAAGTCGCTAAAGAGCAACTCGCTACTGACCAAGTCGCTACCACAAGTCGCTACCCGTAGTGGAGATTCCACTACTTGTCCTTTAACTCGCTAGATCTAACTCGCTAGCTTTAACACTGTAAGTCGCTACAAAACTGTGAAGCAAGTCGCTACCAAGAAACTATTCCGAGAGCTAAGTCGCTAGCTTGAAAAACCAAATAAACTTCACTTTTCAATCCAAAAACAACCCAACCAAGATGATTCAAGCTTACCAAATGAAAACTTAAACACTTTTGATGATTCTAAACATAAAAGTACCAACAAAATTCAAACTTTACCAAAAGAGATCAACCAAATGATGCAAAAACCACTAAACTTTTTCAAACTCAAAAACCACCTAAAAACCACTATAAATCCAAAGATGTGCAAGATATGATCTAACCATGGCTCTTGATACCAATTGTAAGATATAACTTTTCACATACACATCAAACCATAACACAAAGTAGCATATAGATGGAATTCTAGAGAGAGAAAGTTAGAGGTTTAGGGAACTTAGTGAGAGAAAGTGAAAGATATTATTATGAGCTCCAACTCTCTACCTTGGAAGGTAGAGAGTATTTATAGTCTTACATAACTCGCCACACTTTGGGCTGTGGATCAGGCATACAGTGGGTAAAGACCCGTCCGTCCTCCACGGTGTTACTTAACTAAATTACTACTTAACTTAAAAGAACTACGACTACGAGCTTTCTAACGATTACATATACTTGAGGTGACCGACTCTTTAATACCGGGAATTTCTAATTCCTAACAGTACATATGTAATATTAAATCATAAAATCACTTATACTTGTTTTAGTGTTTTATGTGAAAATGTGAATATGTTAGAAACTATTAGTTCAAACCATTTACGTATTTTATTTGTTTTGTTAAAATGATTTTACGTTTGTTATCGACAAAACATTAGAAGATCGTAAAATATAAATAAACGTTTTTATGGTTTATTTGTATTAACAAAAACGATGAATGCACTCCTTGGGGTAATCTAATATGGAAGACTGAGGGAAAGGAGGGTTCTGAATACACCATCTGTGATGCCTTTGAAAAAGAACTCGGGCAGTTTACCATGGAAGGGGCAATGCTTTTAGAGGGTCTCGAAGGATTCATTCAAGAGCAACAAGCTGAATTAGAGAGTCAGTTCGCCGAACTCCACAAAAGAGTAAGCGAACCTGGTCCAACCCATCACGATCCAACTTGTGCTATTACTACTCGATCAGGAATTACTACCAAGGATCCCCCACACCCTGTCCAGACTCCCACCACCAGGGTGCCTGAGTTAGGAAATGGAGCAATTCCTGAACCTCCTTCGACTCCCCACGACCCCCCTCCACAAACATCAGCACCTACCCAGCGACCGACTCTCACACGGATTCCTTATCCCTCGCATCTGAAGAATCAAAAGGCTGAAGAAGACAATGAGAGAATATTGTCTTACTTAAAACGGACTTCCGTCAACATACCACTTCTCGATGTATTTTATCATATCCCTAAACATAGAAAACACTTCAAGAGGTTAATATCGAATCAGAAGAAGCTTGAAGGGTTGATATCATTAGGAGAAGAGTGCTCGACTATCATCCAGAAAAGCCTGCCCAAGAAGAAAGAAGATCCGGGCAGCTTCACCATTCCTTGCTCTATAGGGGCACTTTCCATGAAAAATGCCTTGGCGGATCTTGGGGCAAGCATTAACTTGATGCCCCATTCCTCAAAATCGGATATTCAGGACGAAAACCAACTAGAATGAGTATTCAGTTAGCCGGTCGATCAATCAAATATCCCATTGGAGTTTGTGAAAATGTTCTTGTAAGAGTAGGAGAGTTCAAGTTTCTGGTTGATTTCGTGATTTTAGAAATGGAGGAAGATAACTCAGTGCCGATAATCCTTGGAAGACCCTTCTTGGCTACAGCTCGTGCCATCATCGATGTTCATGATGGTAAACTCACTTTACGAGTGAGGTCCGAGAGCTTAACCTTCGACATCAAGGACTCTATGAGTCATTCCTCCTCCTACGATCATCCTATTTATTTTGCTGAAGAAGTTGATGACTTTGCTGATGACATAGATGGCTGTATTGATGAGTATCTATTAAACGAATTTATGAATGATGATAACAACATGATATCCAATGATGAAGAGATTAAGATGGTTGGAGCTGTTTCCTTTTACCCGCGTAAGGAAGAAATTGAACCTCTTGAGCTTCAAAAGCCGGAAAACAAGCTAAAACCTTCAATCAAGGAACCTCCTACCTTAGAACTGAAAGATCTCCCGAGCCATTTAGAATACACCTTCCTTCAAGAAGAGGACCAACTCCCTGTCATCATAAGCTCTTCGCTGACCACTAAACAGAAAGGGAAGCTCTTAGAAGTTTTAAGAGAATACAAAGGAGTGATCGCGTGGAGTGTTGCTGACATTAAGGGTATTGATTCTATTTTTTGCACTCATAAAATTCTTATGGAAGAAGATTACAAACCAACCATTCAACCGCAGAGGAGAGTTAACCCTAATGTTAATACAAATAAGCCGTAAAAATGTTTATTTATATTTTACGATCTTCTAATGTTTTGTCGATAACAAACGTAAAATCATTTTAAAGAAACAAATAAAATACGTAAACTGTTTGAGCCAATAGTTTTCTAACACACTTACGTTTTCACATAAAACACTAAAACAAGTATAAGTGATTTTATGATTTAGTAATACATATGTACAACAACTAGTGTTTACATATTGGGCAAATATATACTTAACTAGTATATACTAAAATGGGTAAAAACTAACAAATGGTATTGACCCATAACCCATGGTATTTTCTAAACCACTTGACTAGGTACATTGAACTCATAAGATACATTGTATCTAATAAGTAACCCATGGATCAACCCATAACCCATGACCCATGACCCATAACCAAAATACCCATGGGTAAAGAGGAGCGTCCCACGGATCCCTAGGACTACACTAGACGGATCCCTTATGGGAGGGATCTGTGGGATCCGGGGAACAGTAAGCTTTCTCCTATATAAATAGTGAGCCATTTCTTCCTTTTGTCTCACCACTCTCACACATACTTTCTCCAAGTATTGTATCTCTCTAACCACTGATCCTAAGGGATCTTTCTATGTAGTTTGTCTTTTGTTTTTGTGTGATTCTCTAGGTTCCTCTTAAAGGCGAGATCACCACTTCTTGAAGTCGAGCAAGCTCAAGTCCATGAGTTGCCATGCTTCGTCATCATCAAGACAACTAAGGTTCTCTTATTGATAGTTCTTTCTTCCTCCGTAGATGTGTTGTGTTGAAGGCATTAGTGAAGGATGCCGAAAGAATCAAGACGAAAGCATTAGTGAAAGGTGCTTAACGTCCGTGTCAAAAGCATTAGTGAAGAATGCTAAAGGTGTCAAGACGAAGGCATTAGTGAAAGGTGCCAAGCATTGTGTCAAAGGCATTGGTGAAAAATGCCTAAGAATCAAATCAAGTGGCATTAGTGAAGAATGCCAAGTTCATATAATCGATGAGGTGCATCATTATACATATAAGTATTAGTTTGTTTGCAAGGATGGTGATATCCTTGATGGTGTTGTAAGAAGGAGTGGATCTCCTTTAGATTAGGTGTTGTGTTGTGTTAGGTAGTAGTTCCTCCATAGTAATGGAACTAGGTGCTTAGCCTAGTACCTAATAAAGGGTAGGCAAAGTTGTGATAGGTGTGTTTCACCTTGGTGTGAAAGACCCCGGTGGTTAGCCTAGTACCGGAAAAAGGGTAGGCGACGTTATGAAGGCTTCTCCGCCATAAGGAGATTGGTGTCATGTAGTGTTTACGAACTCTCGAGTAGGTGACTCGAGGAGTGGAGTAGGGCAAGGAAGGTGTCCTTGTAGCCGAACCACTATAAATACTCGTGTCGTGGTTATGTGCTTCTTGCTCTTTATCTTTCATTATACGTTTATATATCTATCTATCATCGTCCAACATAAACAACCAAATAGATTGACATAAGTTAATCTAAATGTTTTAAAACGAAGTTTAATTTGGTAAAACTATTCAACCCCCCCCCCCTTCTAGTTTTCCACAATTGGCATCAGAGCTTCGTTACCAAGTTTCTTAGAGTATGTTGTACTTTAAAAACTTGATACGATCCGTGTATGTTTGAAAACTACAAAGAATGAAATATTTCAAAATATTTTTTTTCTTTTTCTTTCATGTTGGACATTGATAGATCATTCTAACATATTTGTTTCAAGAAATCTTCATGCTAGGATCTCTTCAAAACCTTCAATTCTATTCAAAGAATAATGAAGTCAACCTTCGAGAAAGGATCCAAAAAGTAATCACAACCTACTTATTCTAAGTACAAAGGATTACTTTAAGAGCTCATGAAGTATTTTTGGTATTATGTCTTCATAAGCCAAACCAAGAAGCATAAAGGTATGTTTACTTTTTCATTAGCTAGCTTACATGATTATGTTGATATCATAGTTCTTATTTGTTTAAATAAACTGCTAGTCTCTTGAAAAAGTCTCTCTTTCGTCACTTTCCCGACTTACTCATCATCGGGAATAGTATTCCTTTTGATTTCGTCAAACTAACGCCGTCGTCACAAATGGATCCTTGATAATTAACTTATCAAATCACGTCGACCAAAGCATCTTTTTATTTGAAACCTTTAAACTAATTTCGTTCCGTAAGCTAGTTTATAGCCTACTACAAAATTAAAGCCAAACAACCCTTTTTCTGTCTACAGGAGCCGGATCCCCCTGGTTGTACTAGCCAGATCCCAAATACAAGGGATCCGGGGGAACCGTAGAACAGAACACAGCTATACGCATTTCAAAAACATCACAGACCAGTTTCCCTCTCCCCACATAACACAAAAACGACTCAACAATTGATTTCATCCTCATAGGACTCCAAACCCTCAAGTATTCCTCACTTGAACACCATTATAAGTAATTACACTAACTTGTTCTAATTTCCATCATCCTCATCCTAGGGTTTATGGTTACACATGCAATTTCTAATCAATTAATTCAATTAGGGTTTTTAAATTTAATCATTAAAAGGGGCTTTTAACACAATTAGGATTACACCTTGTTCACAACATTGACAATACAAATCAAAACGATATACCCATCTCAACTAATTTTACCTAATTAGAATATTTTTGTTTCTAGGACCAACCATGCCTAAAGCCACTCAACAAGACCACCATGATACCGTCCATTACCTCACCCATTACTATCGAGAAGAAGGGCTATAAAAAACTGATCGCAAAGTCTTCAAAAGACTTGAAAAATGATTTATTCACGAAGGTCGTGTAGTCAAGGAATGTTTCCTTGAAGATACCGACACTCGTCAAGTTTTCTCGGCAATCAACTTTGATTGTCTTCTTGACATTGATGAACAAATTTGCCTGGTTTTCATCTTTGAATTCTATAAAAGCATTAGGATCATTCGAAACGCCGATGATAGCATTTAAATTGCCTTCATCATCAATAAACGAAACTTCATTCTATCTCTCAACATATTTGCTCAAATTCTTCGCATTCCTTGTGAAGGAATTTGTATGTATTCTCAAGATTGGGCAATTAACACTCAAAACCTTGCACTTGATTCTAAACCTATCTACAATACCCCTCTCGATGATCCCGAAACCATTCGAGATACTATCTTCAAGGTTAGGACCGACCAATCCCGTTACAACCGAAACGAAAAGCTCGTTCACCGTGATCCTTTCCAAATGGAACTTTTTGAAAGGCATCCCATGTTTAGAAAATGGGAAGAAATCCTTAGGGAAAACGTCATTAGCCTAGTTGGTAACTAGGATCATCCAAATGCATGTCTTGTGCAAATGATCTATTGTCTTATCCACCAAAAGCCATTTAATCTCGCCTATTACATGGTGAGGAGAATGGCCGGGGTATTCAAAGCTTCCAACATGGTACTTCCATATGGTATGCTCCTAACACGACTTTGTAAGTATGTTAGTGCATTGCAACCATCTCCTATCAACAATGATCATTTCTTTGCCGATCACGTAATGGTACCTCTTACCAAACAACCCTCTAAACGATTCATGGTCAATGGAAAGAAGCCTAAAGCTCTCTCGGACTCCTCAGAAGGAGAAGAAGAAGAAGATGGAGAAGAGGAAGATGTCGACCCCATAGCTAA
Organism: Chrysanthemum seticuspe; assembly: GCA_019973895.1. NCBI lineage: Eukaryota > Viridiplantae > Streptophyta > Magnoliopsida > Asterales > Asteraceae > Chrysanthemum > Chrysanthemum seticuspe. The sequence goes on from BPTQ01000003.1 coordinate 123,251,896, forward strand.
CATTGAATTGGAACCCTTAGATTACTATGAACAACTTCCAACCATTCCAAACGAGACCGCGGAATTCAAACAATTAAGGGGTATGATTCAAAATCTAGCTTATCACCTCACAAAGTCGGGAAAGAGGAAAAGAAAGAGTTGATGAAAGAGACTATAGAATTATGTTTTTTTCTTAAACACTTGTTTTGTGTATGGATGATTATGTTTTAAGCACTCTTGTTTGCATAAACTTGGATATTTGCTATTTCTACCATTTTCTATGATATATTTTATGTGATGACATGCTTATATTTATGTTTAGTTTAATGGTTGATTAGTGTGCAAAATCTGCACATGATTCTATGATGATTCTGATCTGCAAATGCCGGATCCCTAGGATTAGCCTAGACGGGTCCCTCCTTTGAGGGAACCGTGGGATCCGTGACAACAGATCAGCAATACAGCATCCCATACATCAATATAGCTTACTAGATAACCTCACACTAGCTAAACATAATATCTTAGAACTCAGCTAAGTCTCCTTCAAGGATGAGAAAGTCTTAAACTCACTCATAGCTCACATAAGATCTTATTCAAAATGCCTTTTGATTTATCAAATCGTCAAAACTCACCATATTTCTGCTTCAATACTCACAAATTATTTTTCATTTTTCAAAAAACTTAGGTGGTCATATTGAACAATTTTAGGAAATTGTTTCTAGTCATCTTTATCTCAAAATGGGTCAAAAATTAGTTTTCAATTCTTTTGATTTTTAAGGATTTTTCAAATTCCATCTCAAGCTAAAATCTGATCTCTAGGATCATTTATTATGACTTGACACCACCAAAATTTTTAGTGTTATCCTTGAACATCCATTGGTAGTCATTTAGTCCCATTTTCCTTCCATAAAAAGCAATCATTTGTTATAACATCCATTACTCTTGATCATTCAAGTACACCCTAATCTTAGATACTTAGAAGGACTGAAACACTCAAGATGATATAGGTTTTAGCTCTTAGAAACTTCATTTCTAGCCTTTCATAACTGCTGAGAGCCGGATCCCTAGGATTAGCCTAGCCGGATCCCTCAAAGGAGGGAACCGTGGGATCTGGGTGACAGATTATGTCAATTCTAGCCAAAACAATCATTTCAAGCTCATCTTGCTTACTTGAACACTCTACCTCATCTTTATTACGATCCTAGATCAGTGAAACTCTGAACTTCAATCTTGTGCATGTTAATTATCACATTTCTAAGAATCTTAGTGGATTAAGTCTTAAATGCACTTGCCAAACTCTTCCCTTTATAAGTCATATTGCTAGAACACCTTAGTCATCAAACACAACACAATTCTCAGCAATTACAAACATCTTCCTTAGTCATTTCATCATGAGAAAAGCTCCTAGTGCAAACTCATCCACCCAAGAAACTTGCTAGGGTCATACACGAAGTTTCCTCAACCGAATCATCCCCGGTTAAATCCACAAATGCTAGGATTTCCCCTACACCAAAGAAACCAATCTAACTAATTCCCAAGAGGATTTCTCCCACAAGGATATCATCACCAAAATCTACTAAACCAAACACACCCTTTTCAACCCAACCAACATCATCGGTGCCTAGAGCCACATCATTTAGCGCCTCACAATCATCCCCAAATTCTCACAACTTAGAGGACTTACCCCCTTGGCCATCTCATCTTCCACCACTACCAACAAATTCAATTGAAAAGGTTGTGCAACAAAACCAAAGTGTTGAATCAACACTTGCACCAATATCAAATTCTCCAATTCCCCCCAATAGTCCATTTTGGATTATGAGAGACATCAAAGTAAACCACCCGACCACATGGAAGTTAACACTTCATTACCTCCATCCTCAAACATTGTTGAGCCACCACTTAATGAGCCTCCACAAATTCCTCCCTCATTTGAGGATTGTTAGCCTTGATTATTTTTATTAGAAGTGATGGTCATTCACATTTAGGAACTTTGTAACGTGTGTTAGATATCATGACAGAATAGTCAACGGGCTCGTGGATTGGGCTAAGCTAATTGGGCATAAGTTATGTTAAGCTAGCCTTGTCTAGTTCGTGAAACCCAAGCCCAATCCAAGTCCATCTCAAGGCCCATGGCCAAGCCTTAGGGCATCATCCTCTCTTACTATAAATACCCCTCAAGTATGTCATTTGAGGGGTGTGCTTGAGTGTGTGTGTGTGTGTGTGTGTTTTTTCCTTTGAAGCAATATAACATCTTATTGTTTTCATCTTTCTTCTCTCTACCTCTCTAAATACATACACGAATACATCATTCAAGTCACCACGTTCTCATCTTAATCTTTCTTGCTTCATTTATACGCATAACATCTGTGTGTATAACGTTTGTGTTTGTTTACGTGTTGTGATAAGGTATACGTGATAAAGGGTCCTAACAATTGGTATCAATCGCCTAATAATGGTTTAGGAGTGTTTGTGTTTGTTTTGAAGGGTTACACATAAAGCTCACGTTTTTACACTTTTGATACGCTTAAAGCTTTCATTTTTTCATCAAAAAATTCAAGATTCTTGTGGTTTAAGGTTTATTTGGTGTTAAAGTTTTAGTTTTTCGCAAAAAGTTTCAAGCTTTACGGGTTTAGATACGTTTTTTAAACTCATTTTGTTTCATTGGTCATTTCTACTCGTAACTTTTCTAGCAACTTTGGGTGAAAAAGGTCGACATTTTTGGGTTATTCGAGTGTTTTTAAGGCTTTCTGTGCAAGCGAAATTGTTTGAATCATTGGAAATTTTTTACGAGTAGGTCAAAACCCTAGTTCTACTTGTAAGAAAGTCAACTACTCATAAGGTTCTACTCGTAACTTTTTGTTGAAGAATCTTCGAGCTATAACGGTTACTCAGTGCTTCCCTCACTTGGATAAGTGTGTGGAACACTTCGACTTGTGGATATCCCTTACGCTGTGACAGTGTAAAGGATTTTTGGTTCTTAACCATAGTTTACGCATAAGCTAAAAGCTTACAAGTAACTCTACGCATAAGATCACACTTACGCGTAAGGTTTTACGACTAAATTTTTTGTCTACGCATAAGCCTAAGGTTACGCGTAAGATACTTTCTACGCATAAGATCCTACGCCTAAGGAATCCTACGCCTTAGCTTCCTACGCATAAGATCCTAAGCCTAAACTACATCCTACTCGTAACTACATCCTACTCGTAACCATATCCTACTCGTAACCATATCCTACTCGTAACTTCTTTGGTCTACGCCTAAGCTCTTTCTACGCATAAAGGTTTAAAAAAAAAAAAAAAAAAAAAATTAACTGTGAAAATTTTGGCGGGAAAACTTGAGTAAAATTTAATTTTTCGAGGAGACTAAACGTTCAATTTTTACGCGAAATTCAAATTTTGGTTTAACTGTGAAAATGTTGGTCAAAAATTCAAATTTTTGGGCCTAAATTCAAATTTTTCGGGTCAAATTTGGCGTCAAAATTGTCATAACTCATATTTTTCATACGACCTTTGAATTGATTTTTATCGTGAATTTCAAATTTTGGGCGAAATTTTTTTTAAGACCCAAGGTTACGAGTACGACTTTCAGAAACACCTCAACCGAGCTTAATCTTCATCAACCACAACTCCTTTATCGTTGAATCGATCCTACATCAACTTTATCATCACATACCTTCATCAATGGCAACTGACAAAGATCGTCTCAAAACTTCTTTCACAAATGCTATTGCTGGATTCGCCAATACATGGTTTTCAGAGTTTAATACGCAGTTTGCTCAACCATCTATGCATATGAGTCAAGAAGGACACATCGTTGATGTTATTGGGAATCAGAATGGATTTACTACAGGCATACAAATGGGGAATCAGATGCAATATGCAGGGCAGTATGTTGGACATCAAGGGGGTCAGATTGTGAATCAGAATATGGGATATCAAAATGGGAATAACTGTTTTATGACTTCGGTTCAGAATGCTACCTCCGAACCTCAAAGCCAAGATTCAGGGTATCGTCGGTTCAGTATGCTACCTCCGAACCTCAACTACAGGGTGTTGTTAGCAAAGAAAGAAAAATTGGGAATAGAGTTGACTGCTGAGGAATACGAATTTCTGTATCCAGGACGGGCAGAGAAAACAAATGATAATGCAAGCTACTGTCTTACAATCAATCAGCAGGACTCAACATCAAGCGGTACTTTTGATACACCTCCTGTCTACGACACAGATTCACTCAATGAGGTACCAAATTATAGTAATGTTGCTAATTCGTTTACTCATGAGAAGCCACAATCTGTGTCTCCCGAACCTTATTATGACACATATGTGGGAGAGCAAGTTAATAGCAATGTTAACTCTGAAACTCCATATATGGATCCTAATGGAGGTCAAGGTGAACAGAATGGTGCTAACGATGAGGAAACTCGTGCTTATTTTGAAACATTAATTAATAATTGTGGCATTGAAATTGAGAAAGTTAGTAAGGTCAATCGCGAGGTTAAGGCCGCGAATAAGAAATTGACCGCTGAGCTTGAGAGTTACAAGGAGCACGCCAAAGCCTATGAATTTCATACGAACAAAATGTCCGAATTAGAAATTGGTTATCGAGATTCTGTTTTAAGAGAAAAACAATTGCAACTCAAGTATGACTCACTTGATGTGAATTTAAACTTGAAAATAAAATCTTTAAACAAGAAAATTTCTGATCTAAATGACCAACTTTCTAAACAAAAAGCACTGTTTTCTGATCTTGAAAAAGAGAAGAAACAATTGATTGCTGATTTTTCAAAACGAGAAGATTCTCTTCTTGATGAAATTCTGGATAAAAATGAAACTATCAAAAAATTGGAAAATTTGCTTCTTACAACGGGCCATTCCGCTAAATCAAACAAGATGCTTTCTAATCAAGTAAATCCGATTTTTCATACTACACATAAAATGGCTCTTGGTAACAACCCTTCTTCGTTCCTCAAGAAAGCTCAAAAATCTCAGAATGTGTTGAACAATGGACAACCTTTGCATGAACCCATAATTGTTCGTGATTCTCTTGAAACGTTGGAACTATCTGAGGAGAGTAGATCAAAAATGAAACAAAAGAATCCAGATCTTAAACTGATTGATTATAACAAATGGAACAAAATTAATGGAATTACTTTTGTTAATCAAAAAGAACAATCAACGTTTTCCACCACACCAAGTGTTTCAAACAAAGTGTCAACACCAGTTTCAAAACCAGTTTCGAAACCAGTTGTAGTTTCCAAATCTCTTTCGAAAATCAAACAAATGTCTTCAAACAATCCTTTTAACACAAGTGATACTAGAAGCATTTTAGATGACATTAAAACTAGAATTGGGTATTTTCAAGAGACTGTTAAAACTAAAACCAATATTACAACAAACATCTGGTTTAATAGTTTTGATAATGAACAGAAAAAGTTTTTTGAAACTCTAATTGCCCCTCAGCTGAATGCCATCAGTGCGAGGGTAATTCATGTTGAACAAGCACTTTTGAAAGAAACAGCTGACTTTGTCAAGGACCATAAATCCCTGGTAAAGCAAGCTAATGAAAGTTTTGAACACATCAAAGTTTTGGAAAATCTAAATGATTCTCTCTTCGAAGATGTTATGATTACCGATATCATGTCCATTATCTTACAAACATATTCTGTTGAAGATCATGAAAGACTCCAGTTTGAGACCTCCGCAATTGTTTCAAAATATGAAAATGCTCTTGAAAAACTTGAAAAAGAAAACGTGTCCTATTTTAAACAACTTGATCAAAAAACCAAGGAATGCAAGTATGACAAACTGTCGTATGAGCGTGCCTACAAGGACATGAAAGAGCAAAATGATCTTTTGAGAGCTCAGCTGGAAATTCTAAAAGGGAAGGATGTGGATACTAAGTTTGCAAAACCATTGACTGGGGAGAAAACAAATGTTCCCAAACCGGTTTTCAAACCAAAAATGTCTATTTCTCAGTTTCCTCCAAAAGTCAATGAGAAAAATGACTTGTCAAAAACAGTCACTCCACAGTCTTTGCCCATCAAAAAGAGAATTATCAAAGCTTTTGAAAAACCTATTTTTGAGAAAGAAAAAGTGTGTACACCTGGCATTTCTAGGACTAGTACACGGAATGTGATCAAAAATCCAGAAAAAGAATCTGTTGGTTCTAACAACATGGTCAACAATCACTATCTAGAAGAAGCTAGGAAAAAGGCACAGACTCGAAAAGACGGAATTTTAGGTGCAACATCTAGGGTGATGAATTCTACAAGATTTCAAGGCACTGCTCATAGTAGTAAACCAGTACCTAGGAACACTCTACAAAAGACTAGGGATTGGCTTGCATCTAAGAGTAGTTGCGCAAAAGAAAATGCTATGCCCTTAGAAAACAACACTAGGAATTCTAAGTCTTTTTCGAACAAGAATCAATTTCCAAAAGACTGTAGTGACAAAGTTAAAGCTGCTGTTTTAAACAAGAATATTGAATTTGTCTGTACTACATGTAAAAAATGTATCTTTTCAGCTAATCATGATGCATGTGCCTTACAATATCTTGTCACACCCCCAATTTACCTGTTTTGCAGCGGAATGGAATTCCTGGGGATTGACTGTCATAGCACCACATCACAGTTATATTGAACGACCTAAAGTGTCGTTTTAAAAACACATCGTTGGATATTTCATAAAAACATTCAAAGTACAACATTCGGTCCCAAAAGGTTTACAAAGTTTGCGGAAATACAATTATGTTACAAGTCCAAACGATGTTTTTGAAATAAGTGTCATAATGTACATAATGTAAGTCGACGCCGCGACTCAAAATGTAGGTCCCTAAACCATGTCATGATGCGAATGCCTCAGTTACCTGAAAATACATTGCTAAAAAGGTCAACAATAATGTTGGTGAGAAATCATAGGTTTATGTAAATGTTTTATACGACTACACAAGTATAGATCAGGCATGACAATCAAGTCACGTAAAAATGTTACAATTGCAATAAGTCCATGACACCGAAACTAGACAATTCATAATGTATGCCCCTGCAGAGTGTTTGCCAGACAACTCCGTAATGTTATAAAATGAAATGCATCCGTATGACTAGTTGGGATTCACCAACCCGGATGGAGGAGTCACCCTCGATAGATCTATCCACTCATCCTCGCTTCAAAATTAACGGTTCATGTTCAGGTAATGGGAATGGGGACTTTCAATTGGCAAATACGGTAACTTAAGCAATGTAATGAATTTAATGTACTTGGTATCGTAATAAAATGATGTGCAATGTATTCTCCCCCGTAGGTTTGAAAATAATTAAAAGCATGCAACGGGGCTATGAAAACTCACTTGGTAAACTGGAATAATGGCAAAAGTGAGTACACCGAGGTATAATGTAATGCGTCAACCGGGACCTATTACGAATGATATGACATGTAATGAGTTGCAATGTAATGTTATGATATGCATGCACTACGTATGTCATTTATACCATTTGCGAGTTTTGAAAATAATACTTTTCGTCGAAAAATACTCTTTTGACGTCTTGACCCTTCAAAAATCACTTTTCAAGTTTTTACGTCAAAATGTCATCCTACAATGGTTTTATAATGATTTTTGGCGAAATTACCACTTTTCGTCGCAAAACAATGTCGTCGGAAAAATCATGAAATCAACAAAAATGGCTTCGGAAAACTAGCCGTAAAACGGTGTACGTCGATCGTTAGAGAACGAACTCGACGGTTTTGGAAAGTTTGTATCGATATCTAAAAGTTTCAGTTCAGGAGTTTTCGTCCAAAAGGTCTCGATCATAAAGATATTAAGGGCTAAAGATAGTGATTTTTGCTAATTGCGTGCAGAAAATAAGTTTCGGCCAAGTTTGAACATCCGTAAATAATTTACTATGACTCCGCTTGACAAACGGATTTTTGTTTTGAAAAATATGGCCGGTGAACTTGATTTTACTAGAAGACAATTTGTTCCAAAAAGTTTTACATCATGGTTAAAAACTGCCGCAAACATAGCCCTTACAGCTAATAGAATACTTGTGACGTAAAAATATTATAGATTTTCAGAAAATAATAGTTACGGCAACTTTATAAAAACGTGCATATATTTGTCGTTTCAAATCCGTTTTCTACGTAAAATATGTCCTTAGCTTCGTATCGAAGTAAACTAATATATTCTTGATAAGTCGGAATAATTTGTGAAGCTTAAGGCTCGTTTTTGACCCGAAATATGTAAAAACTGCTTGCTGTTTTTCAGAAAAAAAATATTTATTTCGTCGTAAAACTTTAAAAATTCACCACGGCTTCGTTATAACTCCGTTTTTATCCGTTCAAAAGGCCACGGATTTGTTTTAAAGTATATTTTCTAAAAATCAAGGCCAAAGTTTCGTACAATCTGTTGGTTTTTCCAGAAATTCGAATTAAGGACAGAACCAAATATATAGTTATCGAAAATAGTTTTTCTCGGACAAAACCTATTCTAATCCCTTCAAATCAACTCCAAAGCTAATCTAATCCTACCATACACCTTCTTAGGGTGCCATGGGTTCCTAATCACCATCAAGACCAAAGATTACCATGGGAATAATTATAGGATGACTATAAATATAAATATAACTCTAAAACCATGAAACAAAATGGTATAAATTACATATCATGCATACCACCTCCAAAAATGAAAAGAAACATATGAAATGAAAAAGGAAACATGAAAATGAAGTAAACAAGCTTACTAGTGATAATGAAGAGGTGCTAGTAACAAGGTTATACCTAAATACTCTAGATTTTTATTTCAAAATCCAAGAAAGAGTATACACTAGATTGTTAAACACTTGCTTGAAGAAAAATTTTTTTTGATCCCTTGGTGATCTTTGAAGGTGGCCGGTTAGGAGAGGAGAGAAACAAAGAAGAGAAAACTAATTTTACTTAACACTTTGATAAAATGAAATGTATGAGAAATTATTGTTGTTAATTAAGCCTTATAAGTTAAAACACAAACCAACCTCATTAATTGTCCCCTCCCCCAAAGTCGGCCAAGGGGGGGAGGGACTAGATATTTTGTTTTTTTTTTTTTTTTTTTTTTATATGTATTATATTTGTAAATAATTTGTAAAGAAAGTATAAGAAATTGATAAAATGTAAAGGTAAAAGGTAAAAGATAGACTTTTGGTACAAGTAAGTTTTTAATAGGTCAAAATAGAATGTAATGAGTTAATAAAATTTGTAAAAATACATTCCTTGTGAAATTTGAGTGATAAAATAATTATCGTATAATTTTTAAGAAAAACGACGTAATAATATAATTTTAACGATTTATGTACCAAATAAATTTGAAACACTAGGAAAACTAAAATATAGTTTTTATGAACTAAATATAAGTTTAAAAATACCTCGGGATCATTTTTTTGAAAGTAACGGATTATATATACAAAATAAAACTCACGCGATAAAGATTATTAAATATAAAAATTACGCGTAAAATATGAAATGAAATGTCGTGAATGAATTGATATGATGCAAATGATGTCAATGAAATGTAGACTAATCTTAGTCCATATGAAATGTACGTGATGTTATGATCATGAATTCGCCGCTAAACCTTTAAGGTTACGCGAATTTGAAACAAGTAAACCAAGTTTACTAAAATGTTGAATTAATGAGACATGAACTGTGTCGAGAAATGACCTGAAAGTACGGGTTGTCACATATCTCAAGAAAGATAATTCTCGTGCCAAGGCACAATCCACTAAGACACCAAATAGAAACAAACCCGTTGACAAGATGAACATCAAAAGGAAACCTAATAGGTGGATCTCTACAAGACGTAGTTTTTCAAAAAATGAGTCTTCCGCTGCATCTGATAAGAAAACAACTCCTAGATCTTACCTTAGGTGGATACCCACGAGCAAAGTTTTCAACCAAATAGGTCTTAGATGGATTCCCACAGGAAAGATTTTTGATACTTGCTCCAACACAGATAATAGTGAAACTCATCAAGTTAAGGAAGTCAAAACCACTACAACCGTTGATAGTGATCACCCTCACCGTGAGGAATCCTGTACTTCTAACACTGTTATTTGTGAAAACTTTTCTTCTTTGGTTGTAGGTGAATCAAATATCTCAGAACCAAGTTCATCAGAGGGTTCTAATTCTGTAAAATCTTCTTCTTCATTCTCACTATCTTCTATCTTTGATTTTCCATTTCTTTTATAAAACTAACAAAAGCAAAATACAAAAATAGAAAATTTAAAAAAAAAATACAAAAACAATAGAAAATCAAAAATCCAAAAATATTCTTCTACGACATGTCTCTCGTATAATCGATATTCTGTACGTTTCTAGAAATGTCATTCAACAATGATACGGGTATGTACAGATGCTTGAGCGAGAGTTCTTTAATGTTTTCTAAAACATGTCGTTTCTCAAAATTTCTTTTATAAAATAATGGCTTTCGTATACTTCAGTACGAAACCCGGACTTCAAATTAATGGCTTCTGGACACATCAGTTCAGGACCCGCGCTTCATAGAAAGGAAAGTGCTTCCAATATCAAAGGTTTTGAATATTCTTCAAGCACTATTCCTAAAAACATAATGGCTTGTAAGTATTTCCCGCTTGCAACCCGATCTTTAAAGAAAGGAAAGTGCTACACAAAATCGATTTTCATATATATCAAGCACTTATCCTAAAACAAATGAAGATAATTCTTCTTCAATATCTTCAAAAGATTTTTTAAAATCTTCATCTTGCGTACCATAGATTCGAATTTTTTTCAAAAAGATTTATCAAAATCTCTCATTTGGTACCAAGATAACTCCCTCTAAACCCTTAATTGATTCCAAATTTTCTGTAAGAAAAATATGCTTTCTTTAAGGGGGAGTATTAAAACAAAATTGTTCCAAAATTCATGCTAAATCAGTTTCTCTCCAAATGTTTTTCGAAAAACATATCTTTTAATCATTTTTTTTCAAAAACATCATAGATATGCTATTTTTGAGAGGGAGAAACGTGATTAAAATGTGATCAAAAAGGTTTAATGATCGTTGTTTGAATCTCAAAAGAGCTCGAATCAGTCGTAACAAATGAATTGACGAGGAATAATGTACCATCTCGAGAAACTTTCTATGGACTTGACCAGGACGGGTAATAATTTCAAGCTAGTTCTCTAGTGATGTAAACGTGTCTTGAATCGGTCTAGTTCATTTAAAGTCGATCAATTCAAAAAGTGCGAACTCTACCCTCTATGTGCAGATTTCTGTCAAAACTTATAAGCACATGTGAAGGGGGAGTGTTTCTGAAAATATAAAACTCACGGAGTGTTTCAAACATATTTTCTATCATAAAAACTCTGAGAGATTTTCAAAGAAAACGGTTTTATGGCAACAATAGGACAGTCATGGAGTTATAAGGTGACTAAGGATAGGAAATCCGTCCTATGATCCGCCAGAGCCGGAAGGATCTACCAAAGGACATCACAAATAACTTAGAACTATCACAAATAACTTAGAACTAGAAGTCCTTAGGAATGATTGAAAAAGGAGTAATGTGAGAAAGGAGAAAGAAGGGGTTGAAGAATTAAAAAGAAAATGTAATGAAAGGGTGAAAAGAAATATCCCTCCATATTCAACCTTAGGGCAGAAACCGGGTTCAATCCATCTGCTACTGGTTGTCACTTAGTTGACACTGGTATTGAAGACAAAGACGTCATGGACCCAGTGACGCACTGCACCTAACCTTCTAGCCACTCAATTCCTCTTAAAAGGATTTGTTTCATTCTCACTGGGAACCCTACATAATCTATTGACTTTCTCTTAGAGATCGTTGGTATTGAAGAAGGAGACCCCTCTCCCTAGTCTCCGCTCAGGAAAACCAAAATGCACTATTGAGTCTAGAGCCACGAGATTCATCAAAAGATCTCATAGGAACACTTGACATGACATCGCTTGTTGTTCATCAATAAGGACACAAGTGATATATTCTAGAGTCCTACGCAGATCTTAGCAATCTGCCAGAACATTTATGAGAAGTTTCACGTCTGTGATTCTTCAGTGATTGAATGGAAACTCCTGCCAGGGTCAACATCAAACAGCCCTGACAGCAGGTCACTTCGGTAATTCCGTGGATTACGCTTAGTGTGTCTCAAACGGTCTACAGTCGTGGGGTGATGCTTCGGTGTACCTCAGCGACTCATCTGAACTGTAGATGTACTTCGGTATATCGCGTTATCTCACTTGTGGGACTCCAGTTCAGGAACGGCCTCTGTGAGAATTAGAGACGTGTTTTCACACTATGCTGTTAACACCCTCGAAATTCAAACTTGTATGTGCCGGAATCCGCTTATTACTAACCTGTTTTATGTTTTCTTCTTATGGAAGCTCCGGAGCGGATGGATCGTGCAGACTCGCCACATGCTCATACCAACAACACATGAAAGTTCTCATCAAAATCAAAGGTAACTCAAAGTTAAAGATGATTCTTCGTCTATGTCAAAGAATCTACAAAGTGCAAAGACTCGAGAACTTCATCATTGGAAACTCAAAGTCAAATAGAAGTGTGAGCATGGTGGAGAAAGACGTGGAGACACCTAACCAACGAAGTTGACAATGGCAGACAACCACATTATCTGATCACAAAGCATGAAGGAACAAAGAATCAAGACTATTCTATATCTACTCACAAAGTTCAAGCTCAAAAAGATTAAAGACCTATTCAAGTGGAGCATCTTTTGAATGACCACCCCTTAGGGGGAGATTGTTAGCCTTGATTATTTTTATTAGAAGTGATGGTCATTAACATTTAGGAACTTTGTAACGTGTGTTAGATATCATGATAGAATAGTCAACGGGCTCGTGGATTGGGCTAAGCTAATTGGGCATAAGTTATGTTAAGCTAGCCTTGTCTAGTTCGTGAAACCCAAGCCCAATCCAAGTCCATCTCAAGGCCCATGGCCAAGCCTTAGGGCATCATTCTCTCTTACTATAAATACCCCTCAAGTATGTCATTTGAGGGGTGTGCTTGAGTGTGTGTGTGTGTGTTTTCCTTGAAGAAATATACATCTTATTGTTTTCATCTTTCTTCTCTCTACCTCTCTAAATACATACACGAATACATCATTCAAGTCACCACGTTCTCATCTTAATCTTTCTTGCTTCATTTATACGCATAACATCTGTGTGTATAACGTTTGTGTTTGTTTACGTGTTGTGATAAGGTATACGTGATAAAGGGTCCTAACAAGGATCCTCAACCCACTTCACTTAAACCTCCATTTCAAGAAGCTCAAAACCATGTCAAGGATCGCTATCATTTTCAACATGTTGAAAGGTTGATACATGAACTACGTGAAGAGCAACGTTTCATATTTTATCACCTCCTCAAATGTTTTGAAGTCGTCAACAAACCTAAACAACCATGAGCCTAAAGCGGTGTCCTAGTCTTAAGCTCAACTTAGAACGTCTAGGAATCCCATTTTATCATTAAGAACGTGGTTACTTCTTAACTTTAGGTGACTCGTTAGTATTTGTAGAAAATGTATGGCTAGATCATTCTCTTAGTTTTAGAGATTTGTTTGATTATCTCTTTGTTTTATTGAATGATATCTTATGTGCCATATTGCTGTGAGTGTATTGTTCATACATATCTCACTATCATATTTAGCATTGTTTGGAATATCACAATTGCTGAAAATCTATCACAAGACAGACGGATCCCTCCAAAATGCCTAGACGGATCCCTCCACAAAGGGAACCGTGGGATCCGTGGAACAGAAGAACAATTTTATACTAACCTGAGTCTTATTTGTAGGATATTATGCACTATACTCTTGTTTTCTAACCTTTATTTTGTAGATTTTCAAAATACACATGAAGATTTTGACACCATAAAGCTAGGGGGAGCTTTGTGTCAAACCATACATTGCAAATTCATTTGCAACTTAATCCTTATTTGGATTACTCTTCATGACACCGCATTACAAAGTTGCAATCTTCAAGGGGGAGCATTTTAGTCACAAGGACGAACCATTTGCAAACACAAATTGCAACACATTAGCTCACTTACTTTTATGTACTTGACGCCCTCACAAAGGGATGGACTCGTCAAGGGGGAGTTAAGATGAGAACCATTCCCGTCACTTGCTCTCTTTATATTTTTTTTTCTTTTTACATGTTTTTCTTAAAACTTTGTGTTAGTTTCTTTTTGACGCTATTTTTGTTTCGACAAAAAGGGGGAGAAGAGAGTAAAAACTCCAATTCGAACTTTTACGAATTTTAGTTTTTCCTTAAAATAATTTTATGTTTTTTCATCAACAAAAAGGAGGAGATTGTTAATACAAATAAGCCGTAAAAACGTTTATTTATATTTTACGATCTTCTAATGTTTTGTCGATAACAAACGTAAAATCATTTTAACGAAACAAATAAAATACGTAAACTGTTTGAGCCAATAGTTTTCTAACACACTTACGTTTTCACATAAAACACTAAAACAAGTATAAGTGATTTTATGATTTAGTAATACATATGTACAACAACTAGTGTTTACATATTGGGCAAATATATACTTAACTAGTATATAATAAATTGGGTAAAAACTAATAAATGGTATTGACCCATAACCCATGGTATTATCCAAACCACTTGACTAGGTACATTGAACTCATAAGATACATTGTATCTAATAAGTAACCCATGGATCAACCCATAACCCATGACCCATGACCCATGACCCATAACCAAAATACCATGGGTAAAGAGGAGCGTCCCACGGATCCCTAGGATTACACTAGACGGATCCCTTGTGGGAGGGATCCGTGGGATCCGGGGAACAGTAAGCTTTCTCCTCTATAAATAGTGAGCCATTTCTTCCTTTTGGCTCACCACTCTCACACATACTTTCTCCAAGTATTGTATCTCTCTAACCACTGATCCTAAGGGATGTTTCTATGTAGTTTGTCTTTTGTTTTTGTGTGATTCTCTAGGTTCCTCTTAAAGGCGAGATCACCACTCCTTGAACTCAAGCAAGCTCAAGTCCATGAGTTGCCATGCTTCGTCATCATCAAGACAACTGAGGTTCTCTTGTTGATAGTTCTTTCTTCCTCCGTAGATGTGTTGTGTTGAAGGCATTAGTGAAGGATGCTGAAAGAGTGAAGACGAAAGCATTAGTGAAAGGTGCTTAACGTCCGCGTCAAAAGCATTAGTGAAGAATGCTAAAGGTGTCAAGACGAAGGCATTAGTGAAAGGTGCCAAGCGTTGTGTCAAAGGCATTGGTGAAGAATGCCTAAGAATCAAATCAAGTGGCATTAGTGAAGAATGCCAAGGTCGTATAATCGATGAGGTGCATCGTTATACATATAAGTATTAGTTTTTTTCCAAGGATGGTGATATCCTTGATGGTGTTGTAACAAGGAGTGGATCTCCTTGAGATTAGGTGTTGTGTTGTGTTGGTTAGTAGTTCCTCCATAGTAATGGAACTAGGTTCTTAGCCTAGTACCTAATAAAGGGTAGGCGACGTTGTGATAGGTGTGGTTCACCTTGGTGTGAAAGAACCCGGTGGTTAGCCTAGTACCGAAAAAAGGAGATTGGTGTCGTGTAGTGTTTACGAACTCTCGAGTAGGTGACTCGAGTAGTGGAGTAGGGCAAGGAAGGTGTCCTTGTAGCCGAACCTCTATAAATACTCGTGTCGTGGTTATGTGCTTCTTACTCTTTATCTTTCATTACACGTTTATCTATCTATCTATCATCGTCCAACATAAACAACCAAATAGATTGACATAAGTTAATCTAAATGTTTTAAAACAAAGTTTTAATTGGTAAAACTATTCAAACCCCCTGTCTAGTTTTCCACACCTAATATCAAGGAGGTAGTAAAAAAGGAGGTCGTCAAGCTCCTCGATGCCGGCCTTATCTACCCTATTTCAGATAGCCCTTGGGTCAGCCCAGGCCAAGTGGTTCCAAAAAAGGGAGGAATGACGGTTGTGAAGAATGAAACGGGTGATTTAGTACCACCGAGAACGGTTACTGGTTGGCCTGTTTGTATCGACTACAGGAAGTTAAATGATGCCACCAGAAAGGATCATTTTCCTTTGCCATTCATCGACCAAATGCTCAAAAGGTTAGCCGGGAATGAGTACTATTGTTTTGTTGATGGTTTTTCAGGATACTTCCAAATCCCCATTGCTCCTGAAGATCAAGAAAAGACTACGTTTACATGCCCTTACGGGACTTTTGCTTACAAGCGAATGCCCTTCAGGTTATGCAACGCCCCCGCCACCTTTCAACGATGTATGATGACCATATTCCATGAATTAATTGAGGACAACATGGAAGTCTTCATGGATGATTTCTCGGTATTTGGGAATTCCTTCGACCTTTGTCTATCCAACCTTAGAAAGATGTTGAAACGGTGTGAAGAAACGAATCTAGTCCTGAATTGGGAAAAATGCCATTTCATGGTAAGAGAAGGAATCGTCTTAGGGCACAAAGTCTCCGGAAATGGAATCGAAGTTGATAGAGCTAAAATCGAAGCGATATCCAAACTACCCTATCCTACTACCGTTAAAGCCATTCGAAGCTTTCTAGGTCATGCGGGCTTTTATAGAAGGTTTATCAAGGATTTCTCGAAAATTGTCCGGCCAATGACACAACTTCCTATCAAGGACACCCCTTTTGATTTTTCTAAAGAATGCAAGGAAGGATTCAATCGACTAAAGAAAGATCTCACTCAGGCTCCGATAATGGTCACCCCTGATTGGTCTCAACCATTCGAAATCATGTGCGATGCTAGTGATTATGCTGTAGGCGCCATGCTCGGCCAAAGAAAGGAGAAGCATTTTCAACCAATTTACTATGCTAGCAAAACCATGAATGTAGCGCAAGAAAATTATACAACCACCGAGAAAGAGCTTTTAGCTATGGTTTTTTCCTTCGACAACTTCAGGCAATATCTCGTCCTTTCCAAAACTATCGTCTTCACAGATCACTCTGCCTTACGCTACTTGTTTTCCAAACAAGATGCAAAACCCCGACTCATTAGGTGGATTCTATTGCTTCAAGAATTCGACATTGAAATTCAAGATAAAAAGGGAGTTAAAATCTTGTTGCTGATCATCTGTCACGGTTAGAGAACCCAGACCTTGAGAAGTTAGACCATACCAAGATTTGCGACTCTTTTCCCGAGGAACGGCTAATGGCCATTAAGGAAATTGAGCCATGGTATGCGGATTATGCTAACTATCTGTCCAGTAGGGTTTTCCCAAATTACATGAATAAGCAAGATAAAAGAAAATTCTTCACCGCACTAAAATACTATTTCTGGGATGAACCCTTCCTATTCCGCATATGCCCCGATAAAATCATTCGACGTTGTGTTGCCGGAAGAGAGATTGATCGAATTATAAAAGAATGTCATGCGGGACCATCTGGGGGGGCATCACGGTGTAAATGTCATGGCACAAAAAGTTTTCGATGCCGGATTCTACTGGTCTACTATTTTTCGCGACGTTAAGAGATTAGTTCAAACGTGCGATGCATGCCAACGATCGGGAAACATATCGCGAAGGGATGAATCACCTCAGAACTATATCCGTGTCTGCGAAATATTCGATGTTTGGGGTATAGACTTCATGGGAAACTTTCCATCATCTGGAGGAAATGAATACATTCTAGTGGCTATCGACTATGTATCCAAATGGGTGGAGGCCCAAGCACTTAGGACTAACGATGCAAGAGTAGTCATTCATTTTCTTAAAAAGATCTTCGCACGATTCGGGATTCCCAAGGAATTGATCAGTGATAGAGGAACCCACTTTTGCAATGCTCAAATGGAGAAGGTGATGAAGAAGTATGGTGTTCCGCATAGATTTTCTACAGCATATCACCCCAAAACGAATGGGCAAGTAGAGAACACAAATTGAGCATTAAAGTGGATACTTTAAAAAACGGTCCACCATAATAGAAAAGATTAGGCATTCAAACTGGATGAGGCACTCTGGGCATTCAGAACTGCTTATAAAACACCTATCGGAACAACCCCTTTTCGCTTGGTATATGGGAAAGCAAGCCACCTCCTTATTGAACTTGAGCAAAAGGCGTACTGGGCACTTAAGGCCTGTAATATGGATTATTCTGAGGCAGGGTCAAATAGGTTCCTACAGCTTCAAGAACTGGATGAACTAAGACTTGAAGCTTATGAATCATCGATCACATACAAAGAAAGGGTGAAAAAATGGCATGAT
Organism: Chrysanthemum seticuspe; assembly: GCA_019973895.1. Lineage (NCBI taxonomy): Eukaryota > Viridiplantae > Streptophyta > Magnoliopsida > Asterales > Asteraceae > Chrysanthemum > Chrysanthemum seticuspe. Next base: position 123,270,114 of record BPTQ01000003.1, read on the forward strand.
CAACGGATAAAGAATCCTAAAGAGTTTGTGGAAGGAGATAAGGTGCTCTTGTATAATTCAAGATTGAGATTATTTCCGGGAAAACTCAAATCAAGATGGTATGGACCCTTTTCGGTGAAGAGGAAAATGGACAATGGGGTTGTGGTGCTACTGGACCATGATGGAAGGGAATTTACCGTGAATGGACAACGTGTGAAACATTATCAGTTGGACAATAATGAAATGGTCAACGATGAGGATATTGTTTTGGAAGAAGGTGACAGTAATGAAGTCACGTAGGGGCACGACTTCGAGTCTAGCTACAAGACTCATAAATAAAGAAAAGCGCTTCGTGGGAGGCAACCCATGCTTAATTGTTTGCTTGTTTGTGTCGGGTATCTTTTATTGATTGTTTATTCTCATGTTTAAATTTGTAAAAATGCTTTATTTTGTCTTTAACCTCGTCTTAATTACATATAAAGGTATTTTACATAAGGGATAAGTGTAGGGAGGATTACACACGTTTTCAAAAGAAACGTGAACATGAGAATTACAATTATTTAAAAGATATACATGTGTGCTTGTTCGAGTCAAATGCTTGTATCGAGTCATAATGGATGTTTTGCAAGAAATTTTTCTAGATTTTAAAGATAAAAATGTTCCAGAATTTTTTCCAGAAAATCGCAACCTGACGGCGCAGGAGGAGTAGAAACAGCTTACGACTTTTTCTCGTTTTCTGAGCTGCTTATAAATTTTTGGAATCTTCCAGGTCTTAATTTTCCAGAAAATCTGTAAACATCCATTCCACAAGCATTATATCCTAGTTTAGTAGAGTCATATATATCTTGTTACCGCCAATTTTACGTGAAGGTTTCGTTTGTTTTCTTCAAGTGTGCAGGTTTAATTTATCAAGAAGAAGATACATAAGATTGGAAAGAGCTTTTCACGCAAAGATTCTTCTTGAAGAAAGATTTAACCACTACTTCACACGGATCCTACCGAGCTAATCAGGGGAGTACTAGTTTCTTTCGTTTTTAATTACCTTCCATTATCATAACTTTGATACTTTCGGGGAACATTGGGGACAATGTTCAGTTTCAGTATAGGGAGGGAAAATAAAACGGTAACTTTGAAACTATGCTTATCCTTGACTATTTGCTTTGTCCAATTTCATTTGTGTAATAAACCATGAGAAATATCGGTTAGGGTAATTTTGGCACCAAATTTAAATTTTTTTATGACATATAGGAGTGGGCCATTAGTCTTAATAAAACGTCTCATGGATAGGAAATTATATGACTAGCATAAAAAACCCTTTACCACTTAAATTCCACCAAAAATGTGAGGATCGCCCTTAGATTTATAGGAATTAAAGCATTCATCTTTAATGCTTAGAGTGTGAACTGGTAGTATAATAGATTCTAGAACTTCTTTTGTGATGCATTCCGAGATCGCTAGTAAGACTACACTTGTGTAGTTAGGAACAACTAAATGATAAGAGGCATTAGGATAACCCTTGTTTGATACTCGTAATATAATTACTTCTTCAACATCGGTTGAGTAATTCCCCCACACCTTTGTGTTGTACTCATCTTTAGTACACGATACCCCTAGTTAACCCCTCAGATCCTATCCTTTTCGCGGTTCTCGTGATGTTTCAGTTTTCCGGAATATCAATGAAGAGCATTGTTTACAATCTACCCCCAAATGTACACCCAAATCGCCTTAGCCTACCTTGTATGCACTCACTTTTAGTGCATTATTGTTATCATATTAAACCCTTAGTTCAATTATCTAGTTGCTTGCATAAGTTGCTAAGTCGAGTCATATCCTTTGTACACAGTTTTGGGACGATTGGGACTCATGGGAAAAGTTAAATTTTATGAAATGACGGGAAGGGAACGTTAAATTCAAATTCCCTTTATTTCCGTAATAATGTACTCCAAGTGTTTTGATCTTTTCAATTCCGGTCAAATTAGTGTTAGAGTAATAAAAACTCAAGTGTAGGGATGTGCCTATAAATTCCTATTATTTTGATGTTATCGTAGAGGATGGTAGAGTAAAAGTGTATGAAAAAAAAATGAAAAAAATGAAAAAACATGCGGGCTACCATCCTACATCTATCTTTAAATTTATGTTTGTTTGTTTCAGTTATCTAGAGTTTAGAGTGTCGAGTCTTGGCTTAGCAACGCCATTCTTCTCATGCTTGTAACATAAAGATTTTTGACTTGCCACCACTAAATCGCCTATCCCACCAAACCCTTTGTTTCCTTACCGTAAGCCTAACGTTACAACCCTTTAAAAGACCTCTTTGATAGTTTTTTCTTGGTGCTTACGCCAAAGCGATGGAGGTTTGATCTAGTCTCAAGCCTATGGTAATCTATGTACTAACGGTTAATGAGTGTTTATCTTCCATTTCTAACTTGTTATATTTCATATACACCCGAGAGATGTGAGTATCCAAACACCCCATGTGAGGTGCTAGTATGTAATTTTCGTGCTTGTTATGAATATTTTGGAGCTTATATGTGTTGTGAATCGTTCTAAACAAAGGCTTCATGACCCCTAACTTATAAATCAATTGGCTAAAAGCACATTTGCTTGAGGACAAGCAAATACCAACTGTAGGGATATTTTATAAGGATTTAAAAGGTACCTTTTTGAGGGGTCATTTAAGCCCTTAATTGATCACTTTTGTATCCGTTACTACTTAATTTTGTTCCTTTTCACTTTTTAGGTCTCTTGAAGGCAAATTGCTAGAATGACACTTATTCGGACGAAAAGGCGCGAATATACGAAGAAAATGGCCAAAGTCAAGAATCGAGACACTCAAGCTGCTTAAACTAAAGGGGACGGCGTCAGCGTTTAACTGTGACGCCGTCGCAACATGTTTTGTGACGACTCAGTAGATAAATTGCTTATTTACAAGTGACGACATCAGGTTTTATCCAGACGGTGTCAGAGACTGTAGGCGACGGTGTCACAAGCATAAGGTGACGCCGTCACAATGATAACGTGGCCAAGACAAAACCCTCATGACGGCGACCCGACGGCGTCACAATTAAAGGGTGACGCTGTCGCAGTTTGTAACACTATATATAGAATCCGAATTTTTCATGTTTAGAGAGGTAGTTTTGTGGAGTAAAAACCTAAACCGAACCAAGGCTGTCTTGTACAATATTTTAGGGTTCCATACCCTATTTTACATCAAGATAAGTGTTTTACTTCATTGATTCTATTATGTCTTCAATTGATTGTGTGTATGCTTGCATGTTCTCCATGTACGGCTAATTTACTTGTGTGTTTGCTTAGATAATATGAAACCTAGTTATTGAATATTGATTGGTTGTCTCTTATCTTAATTGTGATTGACCTAGTATTGCGATAGGTCATTCGTTGTGTTATTAATGCTTGATTAATCTTTGTTGAACCTTAGCATATAGTTACTAGTGGAATTGTAGGCTAAACATCCAAAGAATACCTTAGTGTTAAGTTTACGAATTTTAGAGATTTCGTAGTCATTAACCTTTGGTAGCTTCAAAGAGTTAGGGATAAACGCATACCCTACAACCTTAGAAACACAACGCGTTAAGAATAAGGACGTGACAATTCAACCATCAATAGGAGATAACTAGGGAGTAATAAAATATAAGTAAACACATTTTTAAACATCATACGAGCACACAACAATAGACATAGACTACCCTTAGCTTAGTTAATTAGAATAGATAAGTAGAGTAATCGGTAGAAATACCAACCCCCAAATCCAAACCCCGAGATTCGTACATTTCCATTTTCGAAAAAATATAAAAAAGATAAAAAATAATCTTCCTCAACCCCAACCTTAGCGTAGTAACTTCTTACTAGCATTCATATTCCCCTAGAGAACGATATCAATACCCGTGGCTTACCCGAATACTACACTACAACGATTAGGTTCACTGCCTAGGGTGTTGAAAAACTTGCTCGACGAAAAGGAAGTTCCTTTGACCCCGAACGCGCGTTGTACGCGTATCAAAGATCTCGGGGGGTGTTACATTCACACTCATCACCACCACCAACAAAATAAACAACAAAGTCGACATCAAAATTGGTCAAGAAGAAGGCTGACACATGGACATCTCATGTCAAAGCAAAGATTCAGAAAGTTTTGCACCATTCACGGACACAAAAACAAAACCTACTTCAATCACAAATGAACATATTGGCTGACGTGGTCACAGACTATTTCAAAACAGATGGACACGTTTCAAGGCCAAAGAGAACAGATTTAGGAGTTCCTCTCTTGGGACGTTCAAGGTGAAATAAATGAACAAATCAGGAACTACACTCACTCCTTTCTCCTTAACACAGTTCCTGGATTCACTAGAGAAATGTTCAAGAAGAAACTCCAACCACTGGTTAAAACCATGGTTCAATAGGTCATCACAACAACACCTATGGTCATGCAAACCAAACCAGTCAAGCCCCCAGTTGTCTCCGAGGATGAATTGATTGCTGAGCTAGTGATGAAAATGGCTTCTAGAGCTCCATCTTTCACCCAGGATGACGTAAAGCTTTATGATATTCTTCTTGAGCGACAACTCAAAACATCTTGTAAAGAAGACGCGGGGCAAGACAAACGGCCAATAAATGATGACGACAAGGATGAGGATCCAAATGCCAAAATACAAAAGAAGACCGGTGAGTCGTCATCATCCATGCCACCACCACCTGCTAAGACAACCACTACCTCCTTACAGCAAGCTGCCCAACAACCACCATCTGAACAACCAAGGGGTACAAAATCCACACCACCTCTGGAGAAAACCGGTGATCACTTCACATACACTGGTGGTGAGGACCATGATATACCTGAGCCCCAACATCAACCAACGCCCCAACCATCACCAAGACCAGAGTCATCCTCCAGACAGAAGAAGAAGAAACCTTCAGTCGTCTCCTGGTTAGATGATTATACTTCAGAGGAGTTTGAATGGTTTAACAACATGGTTGAGGCGCAACCACCCCTAGAAGAAGGTCAAGAGCCGGTAGATGGTCGAACTCTGGAGCAGGTTCAAATCCTTAAAGATGAATTCAAGATAAAGAACATGACTAAAAGAGAACTCCGCCGGATCAAGAATGATGCATTCACTCTACTCAAAGAAAGATCCGGCAATGCAATTGAGCTGGAATATCATTTGGACAACATTGCCTGTGCAATGTCCAACAATATAGATTAGCTCAACCCGTAGTCAAACATCAACTACACGAAAAAGGACAATGAACCCTACTACACATATTGGACCAAACCACTACCGACGATCGGAAAACCAGAACAACCAAGGATCCCTTTCCGTTTCTTCTTCAACAACAACTTAGAATTTCTTCAGCACGAAAGCAATATCAGTAAAAAGTATGCTACATCTCTTACGTTCAACATACCAGCTACCTCATTCTCAACAACACATCCATTGAAGAAGATGCCACAAACTTGTTCGTCGACAAGGTTGTGGAGTACGACATCGATGCAAAGTTTGGAATTCATCACTGGCCGGAAAGGCGAAGGCTTTACTATAGGAGCTGCAGAGTTGGCAAGTCGAACAAGGATGTGAAGCATGACCAGAGAATATTTTTTGTCATGCCGGTTAAAATGGATACCAAGTGGGATTATCCCTTCTTGACAAAGATAGTCGTCAAAAGACAAGATGAAAAAGAGGATGATTTATCCGAAGCTGGCTTTCCGGATTTATCGCTCAACGACATTGAAGATATGTATCTCCTAAAGGTACAAGGAAGGAAGCGTCAGTTCTCGACAGAGATTCAGATCAAGTACATCACTGCACTTCTCAGTTTCATCCGCAACAAAATTATTCAAGAACGTGTTGAAGATTTACAACTCGGAGTCGAAAGCTACCAGAAACAACTCAATCTCACCATACCACTTCTACACTTCAACAAACTCAATCAAGAACCTCAGTACAAAATCTTACATAAACCGAATTTTGGGTTTGTCTACCGAAGTGAAAATCATCATACGTGCTTCATGGAATTCGATGAAATTCACAAGTTATGTGACGCCACCCTAAAGATGGTTCGAGATGGATTGGCTTATCGTTTGAAGGACATTGATTTAGGTAAAAGCACAGGAACTAAAAGTAGCTGGTTGTTTGTAATCATTGGGTACTCTTTGACATTCTTGACTATTATTTTGATTGTTTGATTCATTAATTTATGTTCATTATGATTTGTGCATAAATAGCAGTGTACAACCCGAAATTTTCTAGAAAGGACCCTGTGGTACGGTTCAGTGCCACAATTCTTATACAAGGAGCGAAAGATTCTTACTTTTTAGTAAAATTTATCAAACCTCTTTCAATATTTTCATAATCCTGCTCAAAAGAACAAGTATTCCCTCTCGTGTTTTCCAAAACCTCAAAAGTTAATATTACTTGTTGAGGGGGAGTATTTGCAAATATAATTGTTCAAACAAAATTTCTTTGTGGAAATCTTCCCATAAAACTCAGAATGGTCATATTTTAAATCAATATTTCATCAAAAATAACATCAATAAGCCATTTTTTAGGGGGAGAAAAATATACATGATTAAAATATGTTGGAATGTAAATGAAATCTCATGTAACCATCGGTAAATTTCACCTTGTATTAAACTAATATAATATTTATCCATTTTCTTTGTCTAATTTTAAGATTAAACGTTATCGATTTATCTGATCACAACAACTAACTAATGTGGCGTAACATAATAAACGTGTTCACACGTGGACCGACACCAACATGCTTTATGTTTAATTCAAGCAAACATCCTTATATTTCAAATATAAAACTTTTCGACCTTTGTTTACCATTTTACGTTATTCTATTAACATACGATTATTTAACGTTCAATCAAAACGTTTCCCATTTATAAGAGTTTTCACGAAACTTTTCAGGTTATTAACTTTACTAATATCACTTTAAACTTGTTATAGTTTAAATAATGTTTGAACACTCCGATAAACCCACGATTCATTTTAAATATTAAAATAAAGTATGATGATAAGTTTTAACATTTTTATGAACATTATATTTTTACGTTACCTGATTTTTGATTTTCGCAATTTAAAGGTTTAACATTTGTAATTACCGGGATCAAACTATACCCACTACACACCCAAGACTTAACTACTAAGACTAGTAAAATATATATTTTCTTATGTCTAAACTGACTCCACCCTGTTATATATTTGTTTTCCTTTCTTCTCATTCTTATCAGATAACAAAAAAAAAAGAGAGAGAGAAAAATCATCTCTCTTCCCTCTCCTATATCATCCATCGACACCACCACATCACAACAATTACCACCTCAGCCACCTCCATACACTTCGGGGTCGAGAAAGACAAGGAGATCAAAGAATCAAAGGAGTCGATTGGGGTTCGATTAGTGTACCAAAGTCAGGTTTCACTCCAAACGCCACAACCATCTCGTGCTTCTCGTGAGTATGCTGAATAAACACCAAAGCTTTGTATTAACTTTTATTTTCATGATAAATTTAATATTTTTGATATGGTTTTTCTGATTTTGATGAGTTTTAATGTTCTTGATGTGTTTGTAATGATTCACATGGCATTAGAATGATGTTAGGATGTTAGAAACACTAGTTGGGTTGTTTAATTGAAAGTTGTTAGCATAGATAAGTTGGGACAGCAGGTTAATGATGAGATGTCGAAATATTTTGGCTTAAGACCTGCGATTTTATGACTTAGTTGGGTGTTACAACATACAAGGTGTATGTGGTGACTTGGATAGAGTGGTAACTCATCCGGATGACCGAGTTACGCTCAAATTAGTAAAACTAGTCAAAATAAGTTGCTTGCAGATTGTTCGTGTGTTAGTGGTAAAATTCTGGCTTAGAGTCTACTGAAGCTTTTCATAAATGGATAGTATAATATCTCAGGTCCTAGTCGTGAGTTGAACGAGCACCAACTATTCCGGATGGTCGAGATACGGCCAAAACCGTGAAAACATATTTAGTGTGCACCCAGAAATTTTACTGCAGATTGTTTTACTTGTAACGAATTATTTTTGAACTAGAGGCTACTGGGTTTTTACATGGGTGAAGGGTACAATATATGAGGACCTTGTAGCTAATTGGAGGGTTTATCAACTCCTCCGGATGAATGAGTTATGACCATTTTGCTAAAATGGACCAGTTCTGAACCACTATTTAAAAAAAAGGAGTTTAACTCCAGGTTTTTACACTAAAAGTGTTGGAATAAAAGTTGAGACCTGTAGTAGAGATCTTATACTAACACCTCCAAGTGGCCTCACTTCAATTGCTATCATAGTTTAGGATTTATGACCATTTTCGTAAGAGCTTAAAATTCAGAAAATATTCTGGACTGGATGTTCAGGGGTAAAATAGTCTTTTCACATGATTCTAAAACTTTTAAAGGTTGAGGTCTAGATTTTTGAAAAACTATACTCAAAGGGCTTTCCAAGGGTGAAAGCCTTGTATATATATCATTTATATATTAGGAGTTAAGGGTCCATGAAGTAGAGTCAAATCCAGAATTTAAAATTTTACGTCTTGTTTTGAAATCTAAAATTTATAGAAACACATTGGTAAAACAAGAGTTTAGGAATGAAACTTAGTAGGTGTTTTATTACCTATAAGACCAGGTTGAACATCAATCTTTGAGAACAAATACCTTGGGTTAAGTGTTAGTGTAATGCCATGTTTATCTCGAAAACATATCTCGTGATCTTTTGATTTACTTTTACGTATCAATCTTCTTTATCATTCTAAGATGCTTCACGTATTTTAGGTCGTGCCAATGACCTACCGCTATGTCGGTACTCTTGTATCGTTGTACGTTGCTACCTTGTGATGCTATTGTGTTACATTTCTTGATGCCAGTCGTGTTAGTTGTGATTCTTATATTTCTTCGGACTAAGGTGAGTTTCACAGCCCCATTTTACTGTTTTACTCTTTTTGGGGTGAAAAGCATGCTATGATTACTTAAACCTAAATTGGTTGTGAATTCATGAAATTATGGATTTACTGAACTGATTCAATCTAATGAGCTATGCTCTGCTATACTGTGCAAACTGATATGTATGCTTATATTTGGCACCTGAGAATAACTGTAAAAGTCCTCTGGTACTACACTACTTATTAACTCACTCCCACTGTACGGGACGAGCCGTTGATATATATGGATATCGCTATTTACGGGTAGAGCCATCCCCTCACTCTACTAACCGGAGTGCATAATATCACCTCTCATGCTAGGTTAGAGCATGTTGCACGTAGGGGCAATTTTCGGCTGAATCGACTTAAGTAGTGGAACCTTTATGCCATGAACGCGCTGCATACATAATAGACCCTTTCGAAACTTTGACAACCAATTGATCTTACTGTTTTGGAAACTACTTGGTGTACTAAAACCTGTGAACTCACCAACCTTTGTGTTGACACTTTTAGCATGTATTTTCAGGATGGCGTTAGCTAAACTTTGGAGGCGCTTGGGCATTGGCATGGCATGGTCATAGAAGACTCTGATATAAATTTGGGGACCACTTTAATTCTTTTATGGGCCTACATTCTATAATATATATTTTGAAATATGTAAACATAAATCTTTACGAAATACGATTTCTCAAGTTAAATTGTTGTTCTATACTTTGTGTTATGGTACCAATCGAGTAGCACCCCAGTAACACTTACTTCCGCTGCAAACCATTATTTTGGGGTGTTATAGATTGGTATCAGAGCCTCGGTTATAGAGAAATGGGTATTTTTGAAACCTAGACTATAACTACTTTTATGAAAACTTAACCCTATGACCGATACATGTCTGCCTGCCAAGCTGATGCCTCGATTTTGACTTGTTGAAATCATACTTGATGAGATATGTATTATATCACTATCTACTTAATCTCACTATGAGCTATGATTGCTTTCTTATACGTATGTTTACGTACCACAGCGCTATACCTTATCCCCCACATAAATGGAATGCTCGTTTTACTCTTTCGTAACAACTTCTAAAAGTAAAGGACTTATTGCTAGTGTAACTGGGCCGAGTATTCCAAAGTTCATGTGAATATAGATTGATCACCTATATTCATCAGGGAGAAGGGCATAGACTGATCACCTATGTCCAACCCTGAGGTGAACTTTGCAATGCTGGAAATGGTTATTTTTGTTTTAGGGAAACGAAATGATTTTGTATGTGTAAACGGCCATGGACATGATAAAATTTTAACCCTACACACAACACATTGGCATCACAATACTTATTCATAGTGATATTTTTCCACTTTTACGGAACGTCTTTCATCGCTGCTTGGTTATGTTACGACTATGAATTACTTTCGGAATTAATGAAAACGTTTAATCGTGCTTTACGTTGGGTCAAGTTAGACCCGATTAACCACTATTTGAATTCGAGTTTTGTATCTCGACACATTTGATATCGTAATAAGTTCATTGAACTTATTGATGGAGTGTTTTGGAATTAATCTTGACTTTGTTTGATTTTGGATTATTTGGTATTGAGATTTTGGGTCTCGTTGCGGATTTGGATTTGCCACTTTATTTTAGCCTTGCCTTGATTGTGGTTTTGTTACGGACCTCCTACCCCAAGCCTTGTCTCGGAACAATTGTTGTTTATTTTTCCAAATCGATGTCGTTCACTCGATATTATTCAATCGACGTTATCCACTCGATGTTGTTAATCTTTCTGAATCAATAATGCTCTACCGACGTTGTTTCATCAACAATACTCGATTAAGGTTATACCTTACGCTTTATTGATGTAATACCTCACGCACTATTGGTGTTATACCTTATGCTCCATTGGTGTATTCCTATCGATGTCGTTTTATCGACGCCATTTTATTGATGTCGTTTTATCCATATCATCCTACTATGTTGTTTTATCAATGATATCCTGCTGTTGTTGTTCTATCGATGCTATCCTATCGATAAGTACTTTACACTCAATAGATGTGTAATCCTCTATCGTACCCATTGGGAACTATTGACGTTTACTCGTATTTGGAGCTTGACTTGATCTCGACTTGTAGTCGGATCTATTTTGAAAATACGACTTTGAACTTGAACATTGTACCCTTCTTCGTTAAGTACTGAGCCAATCGGCTGATTGCTAGTAGTAATTAACTCTTTCCTCCGGAGTTGTACCCTGAACTTGCTAACCTCTCCCTTCAACATAGATTTTATACCCAACATAATTTATGCATAACTATTTAAAGATTGCTTATGATATATTAAATTACTATTACTGGGTCATTGCAACACCGTGTCACCTCCATCCTGTCCCAATATCATTCTCTCAGACGTCGAGATCGAGGTTTCCTCGTCACTCACTGCTCTAATAGTGTCTCTTCTATCCCAAAATTTTACTCAAATAATGAGTCGGATTACATCCCTTGCCATTCTAGAAACGACACATCACGTCATCTACGAAGGGAAACCGTCGTTGAACATAAATAATGAGCGAACTACAACTTTTAACAATCTAGAAACATGCAACGGGTTAACTTGTAACTCGAGCTACTATTTATGGGAACAGATATATAATCCTCTACTTATCCCTAGAGAATACCAACTGTTTGCTCAACTACTCCCCCTCATAAAATAGTAAACTGTGTCGTTTTCTAACACACAAATTGTAATCAATCATCTTGTCAACCATTTTGCGGTAAATCTACCAAGTGTTGTACTACTTCATCACTAAATCAAAAATTTTCGACCTTACCAGTATTTTATAAACAACGAGTCTTTTTCAACTTATCCTACAAACTCTTTGTACAAATCACTTAACGGACTAATATATTGTAATAAACCGATTCACTACTGTGCTTCTATTTCATTAAACAACAAACGCTTTGCTAACATTTTGTAAACTAAGTTACAATTACCCTACAACTTTACCACAAACTTATGAACAAGCTTTGCCACTGAATTATAAAATGAACTACAAATATTTCTACTATTGGAAAATTAACTAATTGTTTTCTTATCTACTCTATGAATTATTTACAAATCATTTCACGAGTTATGTTATAACCTGAATTGTTGTCTTATCAAAACATTACAAAATTCAACTATGATTTCACTACTATTCTATAAATAATAAATCGTTTTCTATTATCCTATAAGTTATAAAATAATAATAATAATAATAATAATAATAATAATAATAATAATAATAATAATAATAATAATAATAATAATAATAATAATAATAATAATAATAATAATAATAATAATAATAATAATAAAATAAAAATAAAATTTACCTTACCAAGTTGTTGCTTCGATACTAAATCACAAACTACGATTTACCACTAATTTGAAAATAATAAAACATTATCCTTATAACATGTAAATGGTTTCTGTGGAAAACTAGAAGGGGGGGTTGAATAGTTTTACCAATTTAAAACTTCCTTTTAATTATTTAGATCGACTTATGTCAATCTATTTGGTTGTTTATGTTGGACGTTGAGAGATAGATATATAAACGCGTAATGAAAGATAAAGAGTAAGAAGCACATCAACACGACACAAGTTATTTATAGTGGTTCGGCTACAAGGACACCTTCCTTGCCCTACTCCACTCCCCGAGTCACCTACTCGAGAGTTCGTAAACACTACACCAACTCCTTATGGCGGAGAAGCCTTCACAACGTCGCTTAACCTTTTTCCGGTACAAAGCTAAATACCGAGTTCCTTCACACCAAGGCGAACCACACCTAACACAACGTCGCCTACCCTTTATACGGTGCTAGGCTAACCACCGAGTTCTTTCACACCAAAGAGAACTAATCCTATCACAACGTCACCTACCCTTTATTAGGTACTAGGCTAAGCACCTAGTTCCATTACTATGGAGGAACTACTACCCTTCACTACACAACACCTAATATCAAGGAGATCCATATCACCATCCTTAGAAATAAACAATATGTATAACGATGCACATCATTGATTATACGACCTAGGAATTCTTCCCAAATGCTACTCGATTTTATTCTTCGGCATCCTTCACTAATGCCTTACACACAACGCTTGGCACCCTTCACTAATGCCTTCGTCTTGACACCTTCAGCATTCTTCACTAATGCTTTGACACGGATGATGAGCACCTTTCACTAATGCTTTTATCTTGACACTTTCGGCATTCTTCACTAATGCCATCAACCCAACATCTATTGAGAAAGAAAGAACTATCAACAAGAGAACTTTAGTTATCTTGATGATGACGAAGCTTGGCAACTCATGGACTTGAGCTTGCACGTCTTCAATAAGTGGTGATCTTGCCTTTAAGAGGAACCTAGAAGATCACACAAAAACAAAAGACAAACTACATAGATCACTTGGATATGAGGTTAGAGGGTTATAATACTTGGGAAGTATGTATGTGAAGTGATAAGTAGAAAGGAAAAAATGGCTCTCTATTTATAGAGAAAATTCTCTACTGTTCCCCGGATCCCACGGATCCCTTCCACAAGGGATCCGGCTAGCACAAAGCCAGGGATCCGTGGAACACTCCTCTTTGCCCATGGGTATTTTTGGTTATGGGTCATGGGCCATGGGTTATGGGGTGATCCATGGTTTTATTTCTAGATACAATGAACTTGGTTAAGCAGTATATATAAAACCATGGGTTATGGGTCAATACCATTTGCTAGTTTTTACCCATTTAGTATATACTTGTTTTTTACCCATTTTAGTATATAATTGTTTTTACCCATTTTGGTATACTTAGTTAAGTATATGCTAACCCAATATGTAAACACTAGTTGTTGTACATATGTATCTAAATCATAAAATCACTTATACATGTTTTAGTATTTTATGTGAAAACGTAAGTGTGTTATGAAACTATTAACTCAAACCATTTATGTATTTTATTTGTTTCGTTAAAATGATTTTACGTTTGTTATTGACAAAACATTAGAAGATCGTAAAATATAAATAAACGTTTTTACGGCTTATTTGTATTAACAATCTCCCCCTTTTTGTTGATGACAAAACATAAAACTATTTTAAGGAAAAGCTAAAATTCGTAACAAAAAGTGTTAAAAGAAACTAACACAATTTAAAAAAAAATATGTAAAATGTAAAGAGAGCAAGTGACGGAAATGGTACTCGTCTTAACTCCCCCTTGACGAGTCCATCCCTTTGAAAGGGCGTCAAGGACATGACTTAAAATAAACTAATTGTGTTTGCAATTATGTTTGCAAATGGTTCGTCTAAGCGACGAGAACGTGCTCCCCCTTGAAGATTGCAAAGTTGCAATGGGGTGTCATGAAGTATAGTCCAAAATCGGATTAATTTGCAAATGTTTTTGCAATATCGTTTGACACAAAGCTCCCCTTAGCTTTATGGTTTCAAAATCTTCATGTGTATTTTGAAAATCTACAAAGTAAAGGTTAGAAAACAAGAGTATAGTGCATAATTTCCTGCAAATAAAACTCAAGTTAGTAGAAATTTGTACTTCTGTACCACGGATCCCACGGATCCCTTTTTGTAGGGATCCGGCTAGGCATTTTGTAGGGATCCGGCTATCTGATAGTTTCTTCAGCAGTGAAGATGTGTCAAACAATGCTAGTGTGGAGACAATATATGTGCAATAAATAGCACAACGCACAAAATAATCAAAGCATATAAATGTTCATTCAATAAAACAAGAGATAACCAAACAAATCTCTAAAACTAAGAGAATGAACTAGGACATACAAGTACCACTAAATACTAACTAGTTACTAGACTTAAAATGCTAAAATGTGCATAAGTCTAGGGATGAGTTGACTTGTTGATTTGATCCAACTTTGCAAGAAGATGATTAAACATGAAATGTATCTCATTTCGTACTTCTTGAACAAGTCCTTGAGTGTTTAGACAATTTGGACAATTATTGTCTTGGTTTGAACCCGGAGGGAAATGGATATTTTGAGGAGGCTCAATGTGTGTTTGCGGGTCTTCATTTTGAGAGGTAGGAAGTGGTTCTAAAAATGAGGGTGGTAATGGAACTTCTTCCATATGATCAAGGTTGTTCCTTGTCTCCCATGATGGGCTAGTTGGTGTTGTAGGTGGTTCCCTATTTAACGAAAAGGTTGGTGAATGGGAGTTTCTTTGTGGTGAATGAAATAATGAATAGATGTTTGGGTGAGGGAGAGGCTCATTCGAGGAATGTAGACCATGCTCAATGAATGATGGTTTTGATGGCTTGCTAGAACTAGTCAAGTTTGGTTTTGAGCTAGAGGATCCTTTCTCTAGTCCGAAAGGTTTGATACTAATCCTTGCGGTTCTCTTGGCCTTTGTTAGATGAGTTTGATGGGATGGGGTTCTAGTATCATTATCTCTAGTGGGGGATGTTTCGGTGGAAGATATTTCATGGATCATTTGACCCTTTCTTTTGGTTGATCCTAAGGTTGTGGAGTTGTTGCTAAGAGTCTTAGTCATGGTGATGATGATGCTAATGTGATCTTCTAATTGCTGAGTTTAGGAAGGTGAGTGAGGATGGTGCCTTAAACCCAAGGTTGTTTGGTTTAGAAAGGATAATTTGAATTAGGAAATTAAATTCTTGGCCACTTAGAGGACTAAGCATGCTCTTGAGGTTTTGATCAGCTCTAGGAGGATAATTAATGAATGCTAAAAGTGGTTAGAGAACCAAAAGGTGACTTGAATTTGAATATGGAAGCTGATTTATGCTTTCTGCATCTACGGATCCCGCGGATCCCTCTCAGCAGGGATCCGCCTAGTTAAAGACCAGGGATCCGGCTATCAGACAGGGTTTAGATGAAATCATTATGCTTTTTTAAGGTTTATTATTAATGGATTTCAAGGTTTTGACTTAATTTTGAAGTCTTTAGCTGTTGGATATCTTAAATCCTCAACCATAACAAGTAATGGTGCCTAATGATGGTTTTGGCCAAGAAAATTGACCTTGGGTAGTCTAACTATATGTTTGACAAGGATTCCATTTAATTTGATGTGGAGAAATAGTGATAACAAGTCCTAGAAGTCAGATGATGTTCTAAGAGGAATTTACTAAAATCTTTAAAAATAACGAGAAATGAAAAACTAATTTTTGAGCCTAATTTTGAGTCAAAGATGATTGAGATCAATTTGCTAAAAATAAAAGATATACCTAACTAAGTGCTATCAAATTTGATAGATAATGTGTGAGTGTTGGAGCGGAATTATGGTGAGTTTTGACTAGTTGACAAATCAAAAATATTTCGAAAATATATCCTAGATAAGCCATGGATGAGGGTGAGGTTTTCATTTGTTTGAGGAAGACTTAGTTGGCTCTAGTATCTTTTGTTTCACTTGTTTGAGGTGATCTAGTAGACTATTTTTATGTAGCCAAATCTGTATTGCATATCAGATGCCACAGATCCCGCGGTTCCCTTATGGGAGGGATCCGGCTAGTTCAAAAGCTGGGATCCGCCAACTGCAGATCAGAGAGCTTTCAGGAAATGTGCAACTTTGCACTTTATAGTAAATGCTTTTCCTAGTTGTTTCTATGGGGACTAAATGCAAGTTCACAACTAATATAATGTACATCAAAGTAGGAAGAGCTAAAATTCCTAGAATGAGTGACGACGACCACTAAAGGGGTCGTAAAATCTCATTTTCCAAATACCTAAGTTAGGATTGTTTAGTGCCAAGATATGGCAACACCAACATACTACGAGCATAGTTTAAAGTGTTTACAAACCATTGTTTGAAATTGTTCATCATACATTTGAGTTCTAAGACCTTACCTTTCTTCTCCTTCTTCACTTCTTCACCCGTCCTCCACTCTTTATCAAACTATCTTCACTTCTTCTTCGTCAAGAAATTGGCGAAGCATTTGAAGATTCCCTTGGTTTGTTGCCATTCGGGTGATTCATTAGGGATGTTTGGCAATTGGTTAATGTAGTCCAAGGGGTCAAGATCGATATTTTCAAGTGGGTTGCTACTACTCCCTTCACCTTCTCCTTGCCTCTCCCTTTCGTCCGAGGAATCCGTGGGTGGGTGTGGCCTCTTGCCTTCCACCATGAACCTTGTTGTTCTACCCTCGGTTAATGGTACCATAACCTTGTTGCAAAAGCTATGATCCAAGGATTGTCGGGAAGGGTCTAATGCGAAGATGAATTTGGCAAGACGGGTTAGAAGCATTGCATACGGAAGCACCATCTTGTCTATGCTTCTTACACTTGCCATTCTCTTGACCATGTAGTAGGCAATGTCGAAGCGAGTCTCGGTCACAAGACAATAGATCATGAAGCTTAGACATGCATTGGGGTGATCCTTGTTTCCTACTAGACACACCACATTCTCCCTAATCACATCTTCCCATTTTCTATACAACGCATACATCTATGAGAGCTCCATTTGGAAAGGATCTCTATAGATCACTTTCGACTTCCTAGTAACTCTTTATGGGGATGCACTTGGCATAAACACGGTATCCCTTACTATGGTTACTTCCAAGATTGTTGCGTGATAAATGTCGTGATGATCAACCATAGAGTGTATCTCCTCCAACGACCACTCATTAGAATACATGCAAACACCATCATGTGGCACCCCTATTATTCTTCCAAACTCCTCAAGTGAGAGGGTGAACTCTTGTTCATTTATGGTGAATTCAATTGAGATGGACCCATCATCATTTCTAATTATACACATAGTCTTGTAGAACTCAAGCACAAAGACCGGGCAAATTTGCTCGTTTATATCCAATAAATAATCAAACCCAATAGTTCCAAATACTTCCCTCATGTCGGTATTTGCAAGGAATGATGGATCAACAACTCTTCCTTCATGAAAGAGTCTCCTTTCAAGCAACTTAAAGGCTTTCCTATCGTCCAGACTTAATCCACTTTTCCTATGGTACATGGGTATGTAGTGAGCGGTGTCTTGGTAATCTTGTTGCTTGTTGCTTGGCATGATGTTCCTAAACAATACAACCACAATGTGGTGTTAATGGTGAATAGTAACCTAGAGGGTTTGATCACAATTTTGCTCTCATCATCTTTGTTGAGTTCAAGAAATGTGTTTAATTTGTATTAACAATGTTAATTCTTTGATTTAGATTATCTTAGAAAACAATGTGGTGACAAATTATGATAAACCCATTTGAACCCAACTCTTAAAGATGAAGAAATTGTAATCTTAGAAATCAAGGAATTAACTTAACAATGTAGTGAAGATTGTACTTACACAAGTGATTGTTAAACTTGAGAGGAATGATCAAATTGCTCCTATGAACAGTACCTGGGTTTTTGTTCATGAGTCTTTGAGGTGAGTATTATTGTGGAACATCCACAGTGATCATTCTTGAGCATATACTGTCTTCTGTTACACGGATCCCGCGGATCCCTCTCATTTGGGATCCGGCTGGTATAAATGAAGGGATCCGGCATGACAACAAAACTCAGCTCAAACATTCCTTGATAACTTTGGTTTGGGAGTTCTAAAACGCCTGGTGATTTAATGTTAAGGCTCTAAAACTTGTGGTTTGCAGTTTTGACGATTTAATACTATTCCTATTAGACGAGGTTCCCTTTTTAAGAATTAGTCATAATTCTTAGGAAGCTTTTCAAACATTATAATAAAATCCCATTTTATCATAATATGAGAAATTTCACATGGATAATTTTTGACATAGATGAAGTGTCAATAAATCCTTTGTGATGAATAATGATTGAGGTTATCGAATAACCAAGATATCATTATTACGAGTAATGTAGTCTATAAAAGTTAGTCGAAGAATACTAATTTGATGATGACTATAACATGGATAACTACTTGAACAATTACTTAATAAATTATGCAACAAAAAAAATAAAAGTAAGTAATTAACGATCATACCTTTGCTAAACATTCTTTTTAAGAAAAGAAGTATTTAGATGTTTTGTGATCTTCTTGGAATCTTCTGATTTATGTTGTGAGAATGACAACACTAAACATTCTTTTTGCGAAAAGAAATATTTAGATAGATTCATCATGATCTTCTTTGTAACTCCAAATTCAAGTATGGATAATGCTTAACAAAAAAAAATGTTAGAGCATTCTATCATTGTCCAACAATAAACAATATAATGATTTAAAATATGACTAAAGGAATCCTTCTTTGTAGTTTTCAAACATACATGGATCGTATCAAGTTTTTAAAGTACAACATACTCTAAGAAACTTGGTAACGAAGCTCTGATGCCAATTGTGGAAAACTAGAAGGGGGGGTTGAATAGTTTTACCAATTTAAAACTTCCTTTTAAATATTTAGATCGACTTATGTCAATCTATTTGGTTGTTTATGTTGGACGTTGATAGATAGATATATAAACGTGTAATGAAAGATAAAGAGTAAGAAGCACATCACCACGACACAAGTTATTTATAGTGGTTCGGCTACAAGGACACCTTCCTTGCCCTACTCCACTCCCCGAGTCACCTACTCGAGAGTTCGTAAATACTACACCAACTCCTTATGGCGGAGAAGCCTTCACAACGTCGCTTAACCTTTTTCCGGTATAAAGCTAAATACCGAGTTCCTTCACACCAAGGCGAACCACACCTAACACAACGTCGCCTACCCTTTATACGGTGCTAGGCTAACCACCGAGTTCTTTCACACCAAGGAGAACTAATCCTATCACAACGTCGCCTACCCTTTATTAGGTACTAGGCTAAGCACCTAGTTCCATTACTATGGAGGAACTACTACCCTTCACTACACAACACCTAATATCAAGGAGATCCACTCCTTGTTACAATACCATCAAGGATATCACCATCCTTGGAAATAAACAATATGTATAATGATGCACCTCATCGATTATATGACCTAGGCATTCTTCCTAAATGCGACTCGATTTGATTCTTCAGCATCCTTCACTAATGCCTTAGACACAACGCTTGGCACCCTTCACTAATGCCTTCATCTTGACACCTTTAGCATTCTTCACTAATGCTTTGACACGGATGATGAGCACCTTTCACTAATGCTTTCATCTTGACACTTTCGGCATTCTTCACTAATGCCATCAACCCAACATCTATGGAGAAAATAAGAACTATCAACAATAGAACTTTAGTTTTCTTGATGATGACGAAGCATGGCAACTCATGGACTTGAGCTTGCACGTCTTCAATAAGTGGTGATCTTGCCTTTAAGAGGAACCTAGAAGATCACACAAAAACAAAAGACAAACTACATATATCACTTGGATCTGAGGTTAGAGGGTTGTAATACTTGGGAAGTATGTATGTGAAGTGATGAGTAGAAAGGAAAAAATGGCTCTCTATTTATAGAGAAAATTCTCTACTGTTCCCCGGATCCCACGGATCCCTTCCACAAGGGATCCGGCTAGCACAAAGCCAGGTATCCGTGGAACGCTCCTCTTTGCCCATGGGTATTTTTGGTTATGGGTCATGGGTCATGGGTTATGGGTTGATCCATGGTTTTCTTTCTAGATACAATGAACTTGGTTAAGTGGTATATATAAAACCATGGGTTATGGGTCAATACCATTTGCTAGTTTTTACCCATTTAGTATATACTTGTTTTTTACCCATTTTAGTATATACTTGTTTTTACCCATTTTGGTATACTTAGTTAAGTATATGCTAACCCAATATGTAAACACTAGTTGTTGTACATATGTATCTAAATCATAAAATCACTTATACATGTTTTAGTGTTTTATGTGAAAACGTAAGTGTGTTATGAAATTATTAACTCAAACCATTTACGTATTTTATTTGTTTCGTTAAAATGATTTTACGTTTGTTATCGACAAAACATTAGAAGATCGTAAAATATAAATAAACGTTTTTACGGCTTATTTGTATTAGCATTTTCACAAACTGTTTTATAAACTATACTGCAATTACCTTCTAAACTATTTACTCCCTTGAAAAGTTTTAAAGGATAACCGATATCCCCTTTTATAACTGAACCTGATAGGTCACTAGTTTTACAACACAAGCATCAATGAAAGAAATAGAGAGGCGGTTGAACACGTTAAACACACACACACACACGTATAAAGCTAGACCGGTTATGCGTAAAGGTGTAAAGGAGTGAATAAAATGAACAACCAACCCTCAAGTGAGGGTTATACAAGAGTAATTATAGGAGGGAAGCTAGGGCAACACTCCTAGTCCCTTCCTTTCTCCTATGGGCTTGGGCCTAAGCTTATGGGCCTTCTACATAAGCTTAAGGCTAATAACAAACATAAAGGCCATAATTAAGCTAACTATTACATATGAATCACTAACACTTGATTTAGGTTTAGGAGTGATTCCAACAATCTCCCCCTAAGTGTTGGTGATGAATGAATATGAATGGTGAAGGCGTTAATGTAATAGTAGCTTTGACGTCTTCTGACATTCTTCTTTCTTGTGAGAAGAATTGCCTTGATTTGAACAATCTCCCCAGTGTAGAGAAATTGTTTTCTTTAAACAGTTTTGCTTTGACGTCTTCTTTTAACTTTGTTCTTTGATCATTGTTCTTTGTGATGGTAGTGATAGTATGTTGTTGTTGTCTGCATCAAATCTGCCTCAGGTCTACTTCGCTGCTCCAGTGTCTCCATGTCATTCTTCAACATGCTCACACGCTCTTTAACGTTGGATAATAGTACTGATGAAGTTCTTTAAGTCTTTAACTTTGTAGATTCTTTGGATTGACGAAGAATCATTCTGACTTTTGTGTTGCTTTTGGATAGAACTTCCATTAGTGATGATGTTGACATGAGCATGTGAAGAATCTGCACGATCATTCCGCTCCAGAGCTTCCATAAGAAGAAAACATAAAAACGGTTATTAATAAGCGGATTCCGGCACTTACAAGTTTGAACTTCGAGAGTGTTAACAGCATAGTGTGAAAATACAACTCTAATTCTCACAAAAGCCGTTCCTGAACTGGAGTCCCACAAGTGAGATAACGCGATGTACCGAAGTACACCTACAGTTCAGATGAGTCGCTGAGGTACACCGAAGCATCACCTCACGACTGTAG
The DNA here is from genome assembly GCA_019973895.1 of Chrysanthemum seticuspe. Classification (NCBI taxonomy): domain Eukaryota; kingdom Viridiplantae; phylum Streptophyta; class Magnoliopsida; order Asterales; family Asteraceae; genus Chrysanthemum; species Chrysanthemum seticuspe. The sequence goes on from BPTQ01000003.1 coordinate 123,292,125, forward strand.
ACCGTTTGAGACACACTAAGTGTAATCCATGGGGAGTTACCGAAGTGACCTACTGTCAGGGCTGTTTGATGTTGACCCTGGCAGGAGTTTCCATTCAATCACTGAGGATCACAGTTGTGAACCTCTCATAAATGTTCTCGACAGATTGCTAAGATCTGTGAAGGACTCGATAACGTACCACTGATGTTCTTATTGTTGAACATCAAGTGATGAAATGTCAAGTGTACCTAAGAGATCTTTTGATGAATCTCGTGGCTCTTGACTCAATAGTGCGTTTTGGTTTTCCTGAGCGGAGACTAGGGAGAGGGTCTCCTTCTTCAATACCAGCAATCTCTAAGAGAAAGCCGATAGTTTATGTAGGGTTCCCTGTGAGAATGAAACAAGCTTCTGTTGAGAGAAACTTGAGTGGCTAAGAAGGTTTAGTGCATGCGTCACTGGGTCCATGACGACTTTTAATCTTCAATACCGGCGTCACTAAGTGACAACCAGTAGCATATGAATTGAACCCGGTGTCTGCCCTAAGTTGAATAATTTGGAGGGCTATTTCTTTTCACCCTTTTCTTTGCATTTTTTTTTAAATTCTTCAACTCCTTCTTTCTCCGATTCTCATTTTCTCCTTTTTATAATCGTACCTAAGGACTTCTAAATGCTAACTATTTGTGATGTCCTTGGGTAGATCCCTCCTGCCCTGGCGGATCATAGGACGGTTATTCCTAACCTTAATCTCCTTATAACTCTATTGCCATAAAACCATTTTTCATGAAAATCTCTCAAAGTGTTTGTGAATGAAAAACATGTTTGAACACTTTAAGAGTTTAAGATTTTCAGAAATACTCCCCCTCCACATGTGCTTAAGAGTTTTTACAGAAATCTGCACAGTGAGGAAAGAGCTCGCACTTTTGAATTGATCGACTCAAGATAGACAATTCCCCGAGGGACACGGTTACGTTGCATAGTTAAAGAGATACATTGTCAGCTTTTAGGTGACAACTAGCTCTAATAACTACCTTGAAGGTGTGGACAAACCTCGAAAGGTTGTCAAACCCGTCAAAGTTCATGTCTATCAAGAGCTTCTCGAATAGGTACAATTTACTTGGATAAGTCTTTGGAAGACAAATCTTTTCAATGTAAGACTGTTAGATCCCGTCAATTCATGGGTTGAAGTCTTTTCACACGAGGATTCAACTAGCAAAACACAACATATTTCTTATCACATATTTTCTCCCCCTCAAAAATGGCATATAAATGCTGTTTTTGAAGAAATGTTGAGAATAAATATGACCATTTCGAGTGTTGCGGGAAGATGACCATTGTGAACAATTTGTGAACAAAGTTTTAATTCAAATACTCCCCCTCAACAAGTGATATAAACGGTTGTGGTTTTGAAAAATCATACGGGGAAGTACTTGTTCTTTTGAGCAAAACCTTGAAAAATGAAAGGTTTGATAGGTTTTACTCAAAAGTAAGAAGCTTTCGCTCTTTTTATAAGGATTGTGGCACTGAAGTGTACCACAGGGTCCTTTCTTGAAAATTACGGGTTGTACACTGTTATGTGTGCACAAGCCATAGTTATAATTAATCACACATCCAAAAATTATGAAATAGAAGCAGTTCAAAGGGTACCAGGAAGTCCATCAATGTTTCCAGGAATGCGAACTGGGCATTGATAGCCGACGAGAGCAATCCTGGGATGACCACCTACAAAGCTTTCCAGCGTTCTGAACTGATCCCTTCGATACAACCTTTCATCAATCATTCTGATGATCCTCTGCACATCCCTTCTGTCCTGAGAGTTCCATCGCTTTTGAGACCCTGTGCCCTCATATATCGCCTTCAACCGATAAGCCAATCCGTCCCTAACCTTCTTCAAAGTGTGATCCCCAAACTTGTGAAGATCTCTACACGCCATCAAGCAATTTCGTTGAAGTTCACTGCGATAAATGACGCCGAATGGTTTGCTGACGAGTGTGTATTGTGGAAGCTGGTTGATGTCGGGAAGATCTAGCTGAGGTGGAGTGAAGTTGACACGGGTCTGATATGATTCAACTGCAAGCTGGAGATCTTCTACACGTTCCTGTATGACTATGCTTCTGATGAATATTAGCAAGGACTTGATGTATTCACGTTGTACTTCAGTCGAGAATTGTCTCATGCGTCCCTGTACTTTGGCAAGATACAGATCTTCAATGTCGTTGAGAGACAAATTCTGAAAGTCCGCTTCACTGAATGCATAATCTCTTTCATCTTGTCTTTTGACCACGATATTCTTGAGAAAAGTGTAGTCCCATTTAGACGAAAGATCATCATGTTTAACAGCAACGATTCCTTTAGTACTGAACACTTCATTTTGAGACTTCTAAACTTGGCAGCTTATGTAGTAGATTCGTCGGCGTTCCGGCTAATGGTGAATCCCATACATTGCATCACGGTCATACTGTTGGAATCACTCCTAAACTATAATTCAAGTGTTAGTTATTCTTATGTAATAGGTAGCTTAATTATGGCCTTTATGTTTGTTATTAGCCTTAAGCGTATGTAGAAGGCCCATGAGCTTAGGCCCAAGCCCATAGGAGAAAGGATGGAAACTAGGAGTGTTTCCCTAGCTTTCCTCCTATAAATACCTTATGTAAACCCTCACTTGAGGGTTGGTTGTTCAAGTTATTCTCTTTCACTCACATCTACGCATAACCGTGCCTTATTATTGTGTGTGTGTGTGTTTTACTTGTTCAATCGCCTTATCTCTTTCTATATTACTTGTGTTTGTAAAACTAGTGACCTAACAGTGGTATCAATCGCCTAATAGTTGAGTGAACGTATTGTTTGAAGTGAGTTTTGGTCTCACGCTTAACTTGCGTCTCCTAAACTTTGGCTTGATCAAAAACGTATTTTTTACACTTTTTAATCCAAGACTCTTGTCCTTTCAACGTTATAAGGTGTTAAACTTACTGTTTTTGGCAAAAAGTTTGGAACTTTATGTGTGGATCATTGTTTTTCTACTTGTTTTTGTACGAGGTTTAAGTCCTACGCATAACTATTTTAAGAGCTTTGGATCATCAAGTTTCACACTTTTGTGTCTTTTGGTGTTATTGAAGCTATTTCATCACACAAAAACTGGTTTAGAAACAACTTTGAGCAAAATTATATTTACGAGTAATCCTGCGCGTAGCAAAACCCTAAAACTACGCGTAAGGTTATCCTTGGTTTGATCTTCATTTTCGTGGTTTACTCCGTGTTTTCTTACTTGGATAAGTCTGAAAATACGTCGACTTTGGATATCTTTTGCACTGTGAAGTGTAAAAGATCACTTGGGATAAAACCCTAAAATTACGCATAAGCATAAGCTTACGCGTAGAAATCCTACGCATAAGATTTTTCTTACGCCTAAGCATAGTCTTACGCATAAGATAATCCTACGCCTAACTTTCTATGCCTAACTTTTGTCTACGCATAACTTTAGCGTCTTTTCCCTACTTACGCGTAAGCTAAATCTACGCGTAACTCCTTACTGTTACGCTTAACTTTGGTGTTTTTACGCATAAGTGCTACTTGGATTATTGTGATTTCTACTCCTAAGGACACTTCATCAACAAAGGTTCATTCGACTACAAAGATCCATTTTTTACCAACACAAGTTTTCAACATGTCACAACCACCATACTCTAACTATTTCCCTTACACTTATCCTCAACGACAACAACAACTAAGTCCACAACATCAACAATGGAATCAACAACAAGCTATTTATCAACAACAATTTAATCAACAACATACTCCACAACTTGGAGCAATTCCTCCACCACAAATGGTTCAAACACCGCCAAGTCTTCAAGTTCAACCCTACACAAATGACTTCAATCAACATCCATCAAGGAACACTATGAAGGAACCCACTTGGTTTGCAAAGATGTGTGAAGCTTTAAGCAGCCAACAATCAATTCATGAGGCTGGATCACTTGATAGACCTCCAATGCTCACTCCAGGAAACTACGATCAATGGGTAATAAGGTTCTTTAGGTTTTGTGATCTGAAGAAGCCACATGGAAAGTTCTTAAAGAAGGTTATCTTGGAAGGTCCATTTGAGATGCCTACTGTCATTGTACCCGGAGATCCAAATGCCATTCCACCAAGAGATGAACAAACAAACATTGCTACTGTTACAGACTTGAATCCTCAAGAACTTCTACACTATGAAGCAGATGAACTTGCAATGGAATATATCCTCTTAGGATTACCAAACCCAATTCTTCGTAGTGTTGATGCTCAAAAGACTGCACAGAAAATGTGGGATCATATTCGTCTTCTTATGGAAGGATTGGTACTCAATCAGGAGGATTTGGAATCCAAAATTTACTTGGCTTATGAACATGATGAGTGTCTAAATACTCATCATTTTTGTACCATTTGAACTGCAAAAACATCTGAAAACACTCAGAAATGCATCAAAATGATAAAAATATCACAAATAAGTGTTTTATATGTTTTAAATGCAAAAATATCAAAATCTGGTGAAAAACGTATCAAGTTTGCATAATTGGCAGTTTTAGTCCCCTAAGTTTCAAAAATTGTCAAAAACAGTCCCTGGTAAATCAAAATAAAGAAAAATATCATTTTAAGTCCCTAGGGATTCTTAAGTTGTCAAAATTGGTCCTTGAGATTTAAAATTGCAAATTTACAACTTAAGTCCCTAAACTTTGAAATTTGGCAAAAATGGTCCTTTGAAAATTTGAAAATGTCAAAAATAGTCCTTGCACTATTGAAACTTGTCAAAAGTGACCCTTGTGAGAACTTTGGAAAAATGGCAGAATTCGTCCCTCAAATATCAAGAATTTCAGTTTTGGTCCTTGTAATTAAAACCAAGCCTTGTCAATTACACTTGACCCTGCCATATATACCATTTGGACCCTTGACCCTTTCTTTTTGGACCCCTGGTCAAACCACCCCAGTCAAACCCATAGCCTTTTCCCTCCCTTATCCTGTTTATCTTCTCCACTTGGCCTGCAACCCCTGCAACCCTCACCTCTCACTCAGACCTTATCCCTTATCTCTTCCAACCCCCTCCTCATCATCATACCTAGTCACCCCCCCTAGTTACAAACTCAGAGCCCTACAGTCAAATTGTCCTTTTCCCGCCAAAACCCATCCAATGGCCAAAATGTGCTCCAGTCATCCAACGGCCCCAATTCCAAGTGGGAATCAATCAGAGGACTAGTGGGAAGCTGTTTGGGTATAAAAGAAAGAAGAAAAGCAAGAAGATAGAACAGTAGTTAGTTTAGTTTTAAAATGTATGTCGTTTTTAAATTCATAAGTCTCAAATAGACTCTTAGTTGTAATTTCAAGTTCATTTGTATCAAACTAAGTTATCTAAGTGTATTACAACTGTTTTCAAATATTAATTCAAGTTTGTGTTCATTTCATGTTTCCAAGTTTACTGTTGCAAAATTTAGTTTCAAACTCCTATGTTTAAGCTTCAAACAGCTTCTTTTTAAGCTCAAGTAAGCTTATTTAAGCTACTTATAGTTGTTTGTAAGCTTCTCAATCAATTCCAAGCAAATTTGAATTCTGGTCAACAATAGTCAACTGTGAAGAGAAATTGGTTCAGGCAGATTTGAAAATGGATAATGGTGTTGCAGAGCTTGATTTTGGGTTGGATTAGACTAGATTAGGGTAGTTATGGTCCTGGTTTTAGCCTGCAAAACAAGCTGGACTTGTGAGTATCTATCTCATTTCCATTTTTAGCTTAGTTTACCTATTGTATTTATGTTTGAATCTTGGGTCATTAAATGGTTTAGGCCTGTTTATTTAGTTGTATTTAGGTTAGCTAGATTAAATTTAAGTGTCTGCATAAGCTGAGTAAGTAGTTGGCTTAGTTTAGTTCACAACTCAGTTGGTTAAGGGTGTTCGGATCTGTTGATTTATCTGTGGTTAAGGTTAGTGCAGTGGTTAAGACTTGTAGTTCTAGACTTGTTTAGCTCTAATATACTCATTCCTGTCATCATTTTGTGTCTGCACAATCTTTAAGTCAAAATCTCATTTAACCTGTCCTAAATTCTCAACTGTTAGGATTTTTGAGAAATCAAAAGCTTGTTTTATGTTCAAAAATCATAGAGATAGATTGCATTTAGTTTATTTCATCATATTACATTAATATCATTCCACAAATTGGCTTCAAACCTCAATTAAGTCAAAGTATCAATTCTGTTTCAAAAGTCAAAGCTGAAAAAGTGATTTTGAGCCCAACCAAGATGATTTTTCTTGGGTTCATTTCTGAGCCAAATCAAAAGAAATTGTGGGTTTAAAAACTTCTGTTGGTCTATTTTGTTATTATCATTTTTGAAGAATTTTGTCAATTTTCTATAAGCTTCAAGCTGGCTTATCAAAAGGGCTTAAAATGCCATGTGCACTGACTCAGTATTCACTGAGTCTGCACAGGGTCTTGCAGTCCTAGCACCAAGCTCATCAGAGCTCAGCCAGGGCTCATCTGTGGTTTAGACATAGCCACCCAGGTCTAGTTTAGGTTCCCATTTCTTGTTTTTGGTTTCCAGCTTATTTAGTAGCTTATTATTAGGCTGCAAAGTAACCCCAAAACCTGTTTTTAGCACTTATTCTCAAATTCATCAAATCTGTTAAGCTTGCAATTCAAAGGTTAAGGCTTGTTGTTTTTAGTTCATTTTGAGTAATTTTAGCTTATTGTTGCTTCTGTTTCAGTTTGGTACCTATTTGTGTTTATTTGCTTATTCAAAAGTGCTTATTTATAAGCACTTACAATTGCAGTTGCATAATCCCACATACAACCCTCTGTTTTTATATTTTTCCTAGATTCTTAATAATATTTTAGACTTTTCTTGAATTTTTCAGATTTTTGTAAGTCAGTTTGCTATTTTTCTTAATTTAAAACAGTTTTTAAGCCTTTTTAATTAGCATTTAATACAAATAAATCAGAAAAGTTTCAAAAAAATAATTTTTCATTTTTCTTAGGTTAAGATAAATATAAAAAGTCAAAAAAATATTTTTCCAGATTTTTCTTAGTTAAATTTGTATTTTTAAGTAATTTAAGTAGTTTTAAAGAGTTTTTAATTCATAGAAAATACAAAAATATTCAGAAAAATATAAAATTAGTTTTTAAAATTCTCTTTTGTTATTTTAGATTTTTCCAAATCATAATTTCATTTTTCTAGCTTTATTTCATATTTTCTTGTATTTTAGGTTATTATTTAATAAGTAAAAATAGTTTTTAATTAATAATAATTAGATAAACAGTTTTAAAAAATAATTTTCTTTTTCTAAAAATTTTCTTTTATCATTAGGATTGTAAAAATGTCATTTTCATATTTTTAGGATTAATATTGTTTCAGTTTCACATTTTCCTTTGTACGTTACGTAGTTTTTTAGTAAAATTTGTAATAGAAAAATCAAAAACATCAGTTTAAAAATAGTGATAGCGTTTATTTAATATAATTTATCTTTTTAATTTCCTTTAATTTGCATTGAAGCCCCTGTAATTTATTAACTTTTTCTTTTAGTATAATCAATCACAATCCTTTTCCGTTCAAATCTTCTCGATCACTATTCGTTTGATTATTCTCGCACAGCTTGTTGGGACTTAACGACCTGGGGAAACACTATACTCTCCTGATCTTCATTGCATTTGTTTCTAGACTGTTTTAAGTTTCTTACGGTTAGCCATTCACAAGTGGCTAGCTTGCGTGAGAAAACTTGACGGTTTAGCACGAATCAAATTTTGGCGCCGCTGCCGGGGAGCTGTGCTAATTTTCTTACGTTTAGCAGATTAGTGATTTGAATATTCACTCCTTGTTTATACCATCTGTATGTATTTATATTTTCTTATAAAAATCAAAAATCCAAAAAGATTTTCATTCTTTGTTTTTACAACATGTTTATCCAAAAATCCAAAAATATTCATCTTTACCCTCTTACACTTTTTGATTCTTTATCCCTTTACCCTCTATCCATTTGATTCTAAACTTCTTCTATTCTCATGGAATCTCTCGACTACGACGAATTCTGGGACGAAGTTGAAAAACGTCATACTTTATCACAAATGTCAAGAATTCGTGTTGTTCGTGATGATCCATTAATTCTGCGTAGGGAAATTGAACGAGAAACCGGGGTGACAAAGGACCAGGTACTTCCCTCTGATAATGGAAGTACTAAATACGTCCAACCTACGGTTATCCAAAGACCTAAACCCTCAATTGCTCCTAAGTCGTCTAAAATTGATCCTACACTTTCACAATTTACGGTTAGAAGCAATCATGCAGAATTTAGACCGGTGACTAGCAAGAATGACTTGCCTAATCTTCACGTTTCTCAAGAACCAGAACCGGAGACCATAACGGAAGTGGTGGAAATTGCTAGCTCTCAGAGCACACCACTTGTCCCACCTCCGGATTTTTCAAAATGTTCTTCGAATCTTAATAGTCATTCGGATCACCATGTTGATTTTGTTGATTCTTTGAATGAACCGATTCCTTCTCATAACTCTCAAATAGAATCGTTTATTCCTTGTGTCGGTTGTGGTGAGCCTCTTTTTGGTTCACCCTGTCGCTGGTGTACTTGTGTACAGTGTGGTAACGATATTCATAACGGGAGTTGTTTGTTTTGTGGTTCGAGGAATTCATTTGATTATGATCCTAATCCGAACTCATTTAACGACCCCTCAAATTTTTCCAACTACCCACCACAGCCCGACTTATCTTCATATAATCAACATAACTGCTGTGAATTTTGTGGAGGTCCTCACCAAGGATTTGAGTGTCAATCCGGAAACACGTTTGTCTATGAACAGTTCTCCGGTGATGCTCAGAACTTTGGTTATGACCAATATCCATATAATTCGCCAGTCCAGACTCAACAGTTTTACTGTTGTGAGGACTGTGGAGGTCCACACGTCAGCTCGGATTGTCAAACGGGGAATACATTTCCTTGTGACAATTTTGACACATCATTTCAAGACCAACCTCCACAGTACCAAATGATTCAAGCAACTCCTCATGAAACTACGACAGACCTTTTACTGAAGGGTCTGGAGTTATTAAAAGAACTTAAGGAGGAGTCGGCTATGTCATTTCAAAACTCTCATGAGAAATCCATGGAAGTTTTGTTAGCTGAAGAGCAGGATGCTAAAATAAATTCCCAAATTGCCTTTGAAAAATCTATTAGGGAATCAATTGCAAACGAAAAAGCAGCCAGATCTAGCTCTCAATTTCGTTTTATTCCTGATGACAGTGATGATGAGGATGCACTTGGTATCCTACAATTTTATAAAGATTCATCAAGTTCATCAGTTGATATCCCAGCAGTTGAGATTCATTCTCAAACAACTGCTATCACACCCCGAAGCTCCCACTCACTCTCTGAACATGGGGGACGAGCATCTTGAAACTGTTCCTGAAAAGGAATCGGACGAATTCATAAAGTCTAGTGTTGAGAACCTTGTCCCAATCCCGAGAGAGTCACAGGGAACTTCTGATCATATGTGTGATTCTCTTTCCCCTCTTGAGTGTTCAAAAGATCATTTTGAAACTTTCTCCGATGTTAGCGACGATTGTACTTCTCATGGAAACATCGAGTATGTTGAGGCATCACTCCCACAGTCTGATGATCATCTTGAGGAGTTCACCGATGAACTCACTCACATCAATCCACTTTCATCGGAAAGTAATGATAGTCTTTCTGATTTCAAAGCCGATCTGGGAGAGACTGAAAGTCTCCTTGATAATGATCGTTCACTCACTTCTTATCCTAACAGTCCAATAGAGAATGTTAATCACTTTGTTCCTGAAGCATTCAAAACAACTCTCACTAATCCTCTATTTGAATTCGACTCTGAATTCACTTTAATTTCTGAGAATCCACTCTTTGATACTCAGATTGAGGATAGTGATGAGTATACAGTGGAACAAGAATTCACAGATTTACATCTTGTGATTGATTCTCTTCACGAGGAGTTCGCCGATGAACTCACTCATATCATATCTCCGCCGGAGTATGATAATTTCTACTTTGATCTAGACACACCCATAATATGTCTTGATCAAGCGAGCTTAACTGATGAGATTCATGCTACAATGAATTCTCCTATTGAGGATGAAGAGTTAGTCATGATTGTTATCATGATTTTCTTTCTTTTCTTCATATATTCTATCACTTCTCCTGTTCTTCACTCCTTCGGGAATGAAGACATTATCTTTGATCCCGGCATTTCCATGTACCATTATCTTGAGCCGGGAATATATCTCATCGGTGTGGAACTTTCACGTACTTCAATGTTTATACAAACATCTTGAGTGAAAGTCCGATGGAGATTGTCACTTCCACTTACTTCCCCATGAACAATTTAATTCGGGGTCGAGTCAAGCTAGCGACTCGGTAATCAAAAACAGTAGGTAAACATGGGTTTTCACCTGTGTGTACCACCCTAGTGTGGGGGAGATGCCCCACATGTTGTATATAGATCTAAAAAATGAATGAAAATAGTAAATATAAAAAAAAAAAAAAAAAAAAAAAAAAAAAAAGAGAATAATTGTTGTGTTTCTACACGTAGCTAGTAATGTTATCTTTTTACGTTCTAAGTTTCGGCATAACAGCCGGTACTTTGAATATTGAGGACAATATTCATTTCTAAGTGTGGGGGGGAAATTCTGGCGAATTTGATCATAAATGTACCCTTTTAGTCCCTTTTTCCCCCAAAATGGCCAAATTTTAAAAAGAAATTTTAGTGGAAGTACTATGTACTAAACACAACAAATGGTAATCAGTCCACCATGTCTAACCCACATAAGGACTGGCTAATCCAGGATCAAACGGCTCTTGGTAAAGATATCTCAAATCCGTTGACGGCTTGCAATTTGCCCAAAATTGTATGGTGTTCAGCTCACCATATCCTTAAAAGTGAAGAGTTGGCTAGCCCGCAAGTTTATGGCTTGTGGTAAAGGCAGTGGAAAAACCATAATTGGTAATCAGCTCACCAAAGATATTTTATCTAAGAGTTGGCTAGTCCAGAAGCAAACGGCTTCTGGTAAAGACAAATCAAATCCGTTGAAAGCTGGTGATTTGCTCAAAATCATTTGGTTATCATTGTACCAAGGTTCTTACTTGAACTAAAACATTTGGCTACTCCAGAAGTAATGGCATTTGGTAAAGAGATAAAATCCATTAATTTTTCTCAAAACATTGCTAGGGACTAGCAATATCTTAGTGTGGGGGATTGATGAGTGTCTAAATACTCATCATTTTTGTACCGTTTAGAATGCCAAAAATATCTGAAAACACTCAGAAATGCATCAAAATGATAAAAATATCACAAATAAGTGTTTTTTATGTTTTAAATGCAAAAATATCAAAATCTGGTGAAAAACGTATCAAGTTTGCATAATTGGCAGTTTTAGTCCCCCAAGTTTCAAAAATTGTCAAAAATAGTCCCTGGTAAATCATAATAAAGAAAAATATCATTTTAAGTCCCTAGGGATTCTTAAGTTGTCAAAATTGGTCCTTGAGATTTAAAATTGCAAATTTACAACTTAAGTCCCTAAACTTTGAAATTTGGCAAAAATGGTCCTTTGAAAATTTGAAAATGTCAAAAATAGTCCTTGCACTATTGAAACTTGTCAAAAGTGACCCTTGTGAGAACTTTGGAAAAATGGCAGAATTGGTCCCTCAAATATCAAGAATTTCTGTTTTGGTCCTTGTAATTAAAACCAAGCCTTGTCAATTACACTTGACCCTGCCATATATACCATTTGGACCCTTGACCCTTTCTTTTTGGACCCCTGGTCAAACCACCCCAGTCAAACCCATAGCCTTTTCCCTCCCTTATCCTGTTTATCTTCTCCACTTGGCCTGCAACCCCTGCAACCCTCACCTCTCACTCAGAGCTTATCCCTTATCTCTTCCAACCCCCTCCTCATCATCATACCTAGTCACCCCCCCCCTAGTTGTAATCTCAGAGCCCTACAGTCAAATTGTCCTTTTCATGCCAAAACCCATCCAATGGCCAAAATGTGCTCCAGTCATCCAACGGCCCCAATTCCAAGTGGGAATCAATCAGAGGACTAGTGGGAAGCTGTTTGGGTATAAAAGAAAGAAGAAAAGCAAGAAGATAGAACAGTAGTTAGTTTAGTTTTAAAATGTATGTCGTTTTTAAATTCATAAGTCTCAAATAGACTCTTAGTTGTAATTTCAAGTTCATTTGTATCAAACTAAGTTATCTAAGTGTATTACAACTGTTTTCAAATATTAATTCAAGTTTGTGTTCATTTCATGTTTCAAAATTTATTGTTGCAAAATTTAGTTTCAAACTCCTATGTTTAAGCTTCAAACAGCTTCTTTTTAAGCTCAAGTAAGTTTATTTAAGCTACTTATAGCTGTTTGTAAGCTTCTCAATCAATTCCAAGCAAATTTGAATTCTGGTCAACAATAGTCAACTGTGAAGAGAAATTGGTTTAGGCAGATTTGGAAATGGATAATGGTGTTGCAGAGCTTGATTTTGGGTTGGATTAGACTAGATTAGGGTAGTTATGGTCCTGGTTTTAGCCTGCAAAACAAGCTAGACTTGTGAGTATCTATCTCATTTCCATTTTTAGCTTAGTTTACCTATTGTATTTATGTTTGAATCTTGGGTCATTAAATGGTTTAGGCCTGTTTATTTAGTTGTATTTAGGTTAGCTAGATTAAATTTAAGTGTCTGCATAAGTTGAGTAAGTAGTTGGCTTAGTTTAGTTCACAACTCAGTTGGTTAAGGGTGTTTGGATCTGTTGATTTATCTGTGGTTAAGGTTAGTGCAGTGGTTAAGACTTGTAGTTCTAGACTTGTTTAGCTCTAATATACTCATTCCTGTCATCATTTTGTGTCTGCACAATCTTTAAGTCAAAATCTCATTTAACCTGTCCTAAATTCTCAACTGTTAGGATTTTTGAGAAATCAAAAGCTTGTTTTATGTTCAAAAATCATAGAGATATTGTAACACCCCAACCCGACAAGGGTAGAAGTGTCACATTCTGGTGTCATATCAGAACATACAAATAAAATTTTACAAGCGAAAGCCTTAAGAATAAAGTACCAAGTCATATAGACGAATGACTTACAAGGAAAATAGAAAATCCAATATGTCTAAAATAAAATGAAATCTCCAACAATATCCCAACAAAATAAATCCAAATAATAAGGTATCTAGGGTTGGTCCACTCAAATAATTCAACTCTCAGCCCATCAAAGCCCATCTTCAAACCTAACACCTGCCGCAGGAAAAGAAATGCGGCTGAGCTTAAAAAGCCCAGTGAACAGATATAACAAAGCGAAAGCTAAATAAAATCTGAAATGCGAAATGAAACAAAGGGAACGGATAACAAAGTCGCAGCGAAATAAGAACAATGAGTCAATGAGGGTCCTGCAGAACACAATTATACAGATATCCAAAACGAACAGATAACAAGGAGAACGAAACAAAGCAAAGCATCGATGACATATAAACAAGCACATACGAACCAGACATACGAGAACTGAAACATAAGCAAACATAGCAGGCGTCGCATCCACACAACATATACGTCATATAATCAATTCAGGAAATCAGAAGACATATAAGCCAAACAGATATCTACAGACAAGCGGAAGCAATTAATTAATAAGTGAGCATGGCACTTCGCACAGGTCAAAACCCTTAGTCAAAAACATAACCAGTATCATAACAGCAGAAATACTAACAGAGTCAAAACATGGCAATCACACGTAACAAGTAGGAAATACAGTATGAGCATTATAATTAAATGAATTAAAGACATAGCAGAGCAATTAAACAAGTTAACAAGCTAGAAGTCATAAGTTGAACCATCTACCAAATCAAACCGTAGCATAAACAGAAATGCAAACATGGCAGGCCAACAACAAGCAGATAAGGATACCACGGATAGTCATAGTCCACGAGATTAATCGAACGAAGTACACATAATAAATAAACAAAACTATCGATTACACATAAGCATATTCAATAAACAAAAGCAAAGGTTCCCGTAACAATGAGATCACATATCATCAGATGAAAACAGGTAACTCAGATAACCGCATATCAATCACATCATAGCAGGATAATCAGTAGTCACATAAAACGTAAATAGCCTAAACAATCCAATAAGCATATAATAACCCGGTACGTGAATGGAACGATAGTCTGAAGTAACGAAATGAGAGTGTGACAGATCAAAGCAATGGAACATATATATCTTGGTAGTAGAGTGAGTCATATAAGGGTACACAGAATATGGTGCGTTGGGGAATGTAGAAGGTACAATATAGGTATATTAAGGGTGTAAGGGTTGTCAGAAATCTATCCCGAGCCAACAAAACAAACCATATCAATAGTGGCAATAGCAGCCAAGTAACCAATAGTAGCCATTGTATTCGGAGGGGTGACCTCGGAATACCAAACCAATAGGAGGGGAGACCTCAGTAACAAATGGAGTAGCTAACTCCCAAAATTGTGAAGACGCGGATTGCACCCGACATCATTCACCAAACAAAGATCCAATCAGATTAAATCCCTCGAAACAAATCAAATCTAGGATGCATCCATACGCCCCCCAAAACAAATAATGGCCAAATCATATACATATAGTGAGCTCATAATCAAATCAAAATGGGGACGGTGTGGAACATCACTCAACCACACTAAAGTCATGCCATTGGTGCATCAATGACACGGTCAGGTTACCTTCCTGACTAGGAAACAAATTTTGGCTCGGGTATCAGACTGAAGGGTCAAAGCATATCATATCATAAGGGTTCATATCAAATTTCATATCAAAGTTTCATATCACAGGTTCATATCAAAGGTTCATATCAAAGGTTCATATCAAAGGTTCATATCAAAGGGAGCATAGCAAAGTCATAGGGAAGCCCTAATCATGAGGCTTAGAGTACAACGTAACAGTTCAAGCTAATATCGAAAGATGTATAAGAATCACGAGAAACCTTAAGAGATAAGGTCAGAATATCTGTACCTTAGACCGCAATGGAAACCGTATCAAAATACAAGGATCGGAAGTTACTCCTTCAGCGAATCTACACGAATTAATGATCGTTTTATTATTTAAGAACCATTTAATAAGTTATTACTGATTCAGTACCGATTGTTGTTCAGATTGACATATTCAAGTTTTCTTGCTATTTATAGTAACTTCTCATATTTAGTAACTTCCTAAATTTAGTAACTTTTGTAACTTCGGGTTACAATTCATAATTAATCAAACTTAAAAATTTTCAAAAGATAATGGGTTAACTTGAAGGTTTATTACAACAAATATCATAGTTTAGAGCTTTATTTATGCCAATTTAGCAAAGTCTAAGGTTTAATGTGTCAATTACCAAAGTTTAGGGTTAAACGAGTAAATTCAAGTTTTAAAACTTATAATGGAATTAGGACTGAATAGGAAATTTCGAATAACACTACTAAACCCGAATCGAACTCGAATAATCATAACATTAGCATATCCAGATTTACGACCCAAAGGTTTGGTTTTAACGTGGCATATTAATTCGTGAAACTTTTCTATTTAACGAAACAAAACCATCAAGTGATCATATATATCAGTCGTGACATGTTCATGACTTACATATTTATACATATTTATTCTTCTAAATGATCAATACAGTAAATGGTCTACATGAGCTCCCTATATTAGTGCAGGTCACATTTAAAAATATATATACTTTGTATTCAGGGCAGTAATTGTTATAATGTAACTATGTCCATTTTATTATCAACATATTCAAAGTTTATGTCATTATTTCATGTGGTTAATTAACGTGTGCATGTTTTAGGAAGAAGACCCATATCATACGACATAAATAAAAGGAAACAGTAGGGAGAGGTTGAGACGAGATCGAGACACGTTACCCTTGAAGCTTGACGAGAGACGAAACGAGAAACCAAGGACATGAGCCCACGCCTAGGCCACCAAAGTCACGGCCAGGAGCAGCCACAAACCCTCAATCAAACCGACGTAAAACAGCCTCCTTCGACCATTGAATACCCACGTCCAACAACCCTTCGAGCCAAACCCCGATCACAACAGTAACAACCCAAAACCCACGACCAGAATCAGGCTTTACCGCAACCCATGACCAAGAAAACCACGCCTAGCAGCAGCAGCATGAACCCAACGACCCGGCCAAGTAGCACCTTCGTACCACACATGAATTCAGCCCGTTCAAGCAGCCTTCGACCCCTTCCTGTGGAGCTTGGGTGTCGACAGAAAAAAAAAATGGAGGAGGGTGAGGGTTGTTTGCCGTCACTTTTCATTCTTAGGGTTTAGTAGGAGATTGAAAGTGAAAAAGGTAGGTTATAAAAATAATGTAAATGGGATTAAATGTGGTAAATAGTTGCCGAGAGAAAAAAAAAAGGATATCAAAACAGAATATGACTTTCCAATTCACAATTTTGATGAGCTTTTATTTAAGTTACCTTTTCTTGTTTTTCAACATGTTTATTTTTGTAAAGAATGGTAAAAGCATAAAACAATACTGATATATTTTCTTAGGGCTTTCTTAATATGAAATGACTATTCTCCAAAGTCACCCTGGTTGACATATCGGAAGGTCTCGTTCGAAGGAACAATGGAATTCGATATTGAGAATGATATCATCAATAAACATAAGAGAATAATTGAGAACGAATAAGTAGCCATAGCTACTTGTATCATGTGTTGGATATTTCGTGTGAAGTTGTCTACGCATATTTATACAAAAATAAGAAAGCTGTACATGTACTCTTTCGACCCATCAACATGCATGGGTTAAATTTCAATACCATGCACGTGATTTAATTGTCCCTTCATAATTTGACAAACGTATACATGTTCGACCCATGCATCCACTAAATATAAGTGTATCGATTATTTATTTATTTATTATTTTGTTTTTGTACATTAGTTTTGACAATCATTTATAAGCTTGGTTAGAATTGCATTTAATGAGCTTGACATGTTTTACGTATTTTATAAATATTAAATTTTAGGGGCAAAATAGTCTTTTCACACGCTTTAGATTTTAGGGTTTTACAACTCTTCCCCTCTAAAAGAAAATTTTCGTCCTCGAAAATTGAAGTCGCAGGGGTACACAGAGACGTACCGGCTTAAGGCGTAGCAATCCATAGTTTCATACAGGTCATAATCGTATCAGTTTCAAAGCGTACAAATCTTACACGTAACAGATATCGGTGAGAATCTCACAAAGAGGTACAAAATTTCAAACGAACATGAGGTGTGTCAAATAACGGATATAAGCCTTATTCCATTCACGTACCAACCCCAGGCATTTCCCAACACGTCGTATGATTTCAATAAGTTCAAATTATATGATCTCGGTATTATCACGTTGATCAGGCGTCATAATACTTGCATCACATAACAAGCCCTTATCGTCATCATATTCTGTCCCGGTCATGACAAATCACATAACCAATATCATGACAAAACATATCATATACAGATACCAAGTAACATACCAAAGCAGACCAGATTACAAATATATAGCATATATCACATCAAAACAACTTACCATACCACAAAGGAGAGAACGCCACCAAGCTTGCGTAAAACGGTTCCTCATGACTCATTACGGAAGATTCAAAGGAAAAGCTGAGATATTACCAAAATGCCAAAAGATGACGCTTCACGATTCAAACCGAGTTCTGAACAAATCAAGGAAGAGCAATGCCGATCAAAATCACATAGCAAAATATCAAACCGCCACAAATGCATGACAACAAATCGGAGTAACACAAATCGCGCCCAAATCATATGAAGTAGATGAACCTTCTCAGCCACCGGTTGAATCTTGTCTTCGTCGTTGCGTCTTTGGTTGATTCGTCCAGCTTCCTCCAGCAGCCTCCTGATGTCTCCAACAGCACGGCAGTCGGGAGTGGCTTCTGCTTCACGAACCTCTCCAGCTCAGGGACTGTTTCAGCAACGCAGGTTTGGCACCATCGTCTTCGGCTCCACAGGTGGTCTCCATCTAACGATCGACAAACGGATGTGCGAAGACAAAATAATAAAATTCAAATGCGAGAGAAGAAGAGCAAAACAGTGAAGACAAAAGATTATCGAAGTCAAAATTGAACGACAATCAAAAGGAATCGGAATATACCAGAACAGACGGAAGCCTAATGTCTACCCAATCCTCACAGGTCAATCCTAAGGTCAACAAGACGAAACCCGGTCTCTGATACCATAATTGTAACACCCCAACCCGACAAGGGTAGAAGTGTCACATTCTGGTGTCATATCAGAACATACAAATAAAATTTTACAAGCGAAAGCCTTAAGAATAAAGTACCAAGTCATATAGACGAATGACTTACAAGGAAAATAGAAAATCCAATATGTCTAAAATAAAATGAAATCTCCAACAATATCCCAACAAAATAAATCCAAATAATAAGGTATCTAGGGTTGGTCCACTCAAATAATTCAACTCTCAGCCCATCAAAGCCCATCTTCAAACCTAACACCTGCCGCAGGAAAAGAAATGCGGCTGAGCTTAAAAAGCCCAGTGAACAGATATAACAAAGCGAAAGCTAAATAAAATCTGAAATGCGAAATGAAACAAAGGGAACGGATAACAAAGTCGCAGCGAAATAAGAACAATGAGTCAATGAGGGTCCTGCAGAACACAATTATACAGATATCCAAAACGAACAGATAACAAGGAGAACGAAACAAAGCAAAGCATCGATGACATATAAACAAGCACATACGAACCAGACATACGAGAACTGAAACATAAGCAAACATAGCAGGCGTCGCATCCACACAACATATACGTCATACAATCAATTCAGGAAATCAGAAGACATATAAGCCAAACAGATATCTACAGACAAGCGGAAGCAATTAATTAATAAGTGAGCATGGCACTTCGCACAGGTCAAAACCCTTAGTCAAAAACATAACCAGTATCATAACAGCAGAAATACTAACAGAGTCAAAACATGGCAATCACACGTAACAAGTATGAAATACAGTATGAGCATTATAATTAAATGAATTAAAGACATAGCAGAGCAATTAAACAAGTTAACAAGCTAGAAGTCATAAGTTGAATCATCTACCAAATCAAACCGTAGCATAAACAGAAATGCAAACATGGCAGGCCAACAACAAGCAGATAAGGATACCACGGATAGTCATAGTCCACGAGATTAATCGAACGAAGTACACATAATAAATAAACAAAACTATCGATTACACATAAGCATATTCAATAAACAAAAGCAAAGGTTCCCGTAACAATGAGATCACATATCATCAGATGAAAACAGGTAACTCAGATAACCGCATATCAATCACATCATAGCAGGATAATCAGTAGTCACATAAAACGTAAATAGCCTAAACAATCCAATAAGCATATAATAACCCGGTACGTGAATGGAACGATAGTCTGAAGTAACGAAATGAGAGTGTGACAGATCAAAGCAATGGAACATATATATCTTGGTAGTAGAGTGAGTCATATAAGGGTACACAGAATATGGTGCGTTGGGGAATGTAGAAGGTACAATATAGGTATATTAAGGGTGTAAGGGTTGTCAGAAATCTATCCCGAGCCAACAAAACAAACCATATCAATAGTGGCAATAGCAGCCAAGTAACCAATAGTAGCCATTGTATTCGGAGGGGTGACCTCGGAATACCAAACCAATAGGAGGGGAGACCTCAGTAACAAATGGAGTAGCTAACTCCCAAAATTGTGAAGACGCGGATTGCACCCGACATCATTCACCAAACAAAGCTCCAATCAGATTAAATCCCTCGAAACAAATCAAATCTAGGATGCATCCATACGCCCCCCAAAACAAATAATGGCCAAATCATATACATATAGTGAGCTCATAATCAAATCAAAATGGGGACGGTGTGGAACATCACTCAACCACACTAAAGTCATGCCATTGGTGCATCAATGACACGGTCAGGTTACCTTCCTGACTAGGAAACAAATTTTGGCTCGGGTATCAGACTGAAGGGTCAAAGCATATCATATCATAAGGGTTCATATCAAATTTCATATCAAAGTTTCATATCACAGGTTCATATCAAAGGTTCATATCAAAGGTTCATATCAAAGGTTCATATCAAAGGGAGCATAGCAAAGTCATAGGGAAGCCCTAATCATGAGGCTTAGAGTACAACGTAACAGTTCAAGCTAATATCGAAAGATGTATAAGAATCACGAGAAACCTTAAGAGATAAGGTCAGAATATCTGTACCTTAGACCGCAATGGAAACCGTATCAAAATACAAGGATCGGAAGTTACTCCTTCAGCGAATCTACACGAATTAATGATCGTTTTATTATTTAAGAACCATTTAATAAGTTATTACTGATTCAGTACCGATTGTTGTTCAGATTGACATATTCAAGTTTTCTTGCTATTTATAGTAACTTCTCATATTTAGTAACTTCCTAAATTTAGTAACTTTTGTAACTTCGGGTTACAATTCATAATTAATCAAACTTAAAAATTTTCAAAAGATAATGGGTTAACTTGAAGGTTTATTACAACAAATATCATAGTTTAGAGCTTTATTTATGCCAATTTAGCAAAGTCTAAGGTTTAATGTGTCAATTACCAAAGTTTAGGGTTAAACGAGTAAATTCAAGTTTTAAAACTTATAATGGAATTAGGACTGAATAGGAAATTTCGAATAACACTACTAAACCCGAATCGAACTCGAATAATCATAACATTAGCATATCCAGATTTACGACCCAAAGGTTTGGTTTTAACGTGGCATATTAATTCGTGAAACTTTTCTATTTAACGAAACAAAACCATCAAGTGATCATATATATCAGTCGTGACATGTTCATGCTTACATATTTATACATATTTATTCTTCTAAATGATCAATACAGTAAATGGTCTACATGAGCTCCCTATATTAGTGCAGGTCACATTTAAAAATATATATACTTTGTATTCAGGGCAGTAATTGTTATAATGTAACTATGTCCATTTTATTATCAACATATTCAAAGTTTATGTCATTATTTCATGTGGTTAATTAACGTGTGCATGTTTTAGGAAGAAGACCCATATCATACGACATAAATAAAAGGAAACAGTAGGGAGAGGTTGAGACGAGATCGAGACACGTTACCCTTGAAGCTTGACGAGAGACGAAACGAGAAACCAAGGACATGAGCCCACGCCTAGGCCACCAAAGTCACGGCCAGGAGCAGCCACAAACCCTCAATCAAACCGACGTAAAACAGCCTCCTTCGACCATTGAATACCCACGTCCAACAACCCTTCGAGCCAAACCCCGATCACAACAGTAACAACCCAAAACCCACGACCAGAATCAGGCTTTACCGCAACCCATGACCAAGAAAACCACGCCTAGCAGCAGCAGCATGAACCCAACGACCCGGCCAAGTAGCACCTTCGTACCACACATGAATTCAGCCCGTTCAAGCAGCCTTCGACCCCTTCCTGTGGAGCTTGGGTGTCGACAGAAAAAA
The DNA here is from genome assembly GCA_019973895.1 of Chrysanthemum seticuspe. Classification (NCBI taxonomy): domain Eukaryota; kingdom Viridiplantae; phylum Streptophyta; class Magnoliopsida; order Asterales; family Asteraceae; genus Chrysanthemum; species Chrysanthemum seticuspe. The sequence goes on from BPTQ01000003.1 coordinate 123,313,668, forward strand.
AAATGGAGGAGGGTGAGGGTTGTTTGCCGTCACTTTTCATTCTTAGGGTTTAGTAGGAGATTGAAAGTGAAAAAGGTAGGTTATAAAAATAATGTAAATGGGATTAAATGTGGTAAATAGTTGCCGAGAGAAAAAAAAAAGGATATCAAAACAGAATATGACTTTCCAATTCACAATTTTGATGAGCTTTTATTTAAGTTACCTTTTCTTGTTTTTCAACATGTTTATTTTTGTAAAGAATGGTAAAAGCATAAAACAATACTGATATATTTTCTTAGGGCTTTCTTAATATGAAATGACTATTCTCCAAAGTCACCCTGGTTGACATATCGGAAGGTCTCGTTCGAAGGAACAATGGAATTCGATATTGAGAATGATATCATCAATAAACATAAGAGAATAATTGAGAACGAATAAGTAGCCATAGCTACTTGTATCATGTGTTGGATATTTCGTGTGAAGTTGTCTACGCATATTTATACAAAAATAAGAAAGCTGTACATGTACTCTTTCGACCCATCAACATGCATGGGTTAAATTTCAATACCATGCACGTGATTTAATTGTCCCTTCATAATTTGACAAACGTATACATGTTCGACCCATGCATCCACTAAATATAAGTGTATCGATTATTTATTTATTTATTATTTTGTTTTTGTACATTAGTTTTGACAATCATTTATAAGCTTGGTTAGAATTGCATTTAATGAGCTTGACATGTTTTACGTATTTTATAAATATTAAATTTTAGGGGCAAAATAGTCTTTTCACACGCTTTAGATTTTAGGGTTTTACAGATATATTGCATTTAGTTTATTTCATCATATTACATTAATATCATTCCACAAATTGGCTTCAAACCTCAATTTAGTCAAAGTATCAATTCTGTTTCAAAAGTCAAAGCTGAAAAAGTGATTTTGAGCCCAACCAAGATGATTTTTCTTGGGTTCATTTCTGAGCCAAATCAAAAGAAATTGTGGGTTTAAAAACTTCTGTTGGTCTATTTTGTTATTATCATTTTTGAAGAATTTTGTCAATTTTCTATAAGCTTCAAGCTGGCTTGTCAAAAGGGCTTAAAATGCCCTGTGCACTGACTCAGTATTCACTGAGTCTGCACAGGGTCTTGCAGTCCTAGCACCAAGCTCATCAGAGCTCAGCCAGGGCTCATCTGTGGTTTAGACATAGCCACCCAGGTCTAGTTTAGGTTCCTATTTCTTGTTTTTGGTTTCCAGCTTATTTAGTAGCTTATTATTAGGCTGCAAAGTAACCCCAAAACCTGTTTTTAGCATTTATTCTCAAATTCATCAAATCTGTTAAGCTTGCAATTCAAAGGTTAAGGCTTGTTGTTTTTAGTTCATTTTGAGTAATTTTAGCTTATTGTTGCTTCTGTTTCAGTTTGGTACCTATTTGTGTTCATTTGCTTATTCAAAAGTGCTTATTTATAAGCACTTACAATTGCAGTTGCATAATCCCACACACAACCCTCTGTTTTTATATTTTTCCTAGATTCTTAATAATATTTTAGACTTTTCTTGAATTTTTCAGATTTTTGTAAGTCAGTTTGGCTATTTTTCTTAATTTAAAACAGTTTTTAAGCCTTTTTAATTAGCATTTAATACAGATAAATCAGAAAAGTTTCAAAAAAATAATTTTTCATTTTTCTTAGGTTAAGATAAATATAAAAAGTCAAAAAAATATTTTTCCAGATTTTTCTTAGTTAAATTTGTATTTTTAAGTAATTTAAGTAGTTTTAAATAGTTTTTAATTCATAGAAAATACAAAAATATTCAGAAAAATATAAAATTAGTTTTGAAAATTCTCTTTTGTTATTTTAGATTTTTCCAAATCATAATTTCATTTTTCTAGCTTTATTTCATATTTTCTTGTATTTTAGGTTATTATTTAATAAGTAAAAATAGTTTTTAATTAATAATAATTAGATAAACAGTTTTAAAAAATAATTTTCTTTTTCTAAAAATTTTCTTTTATCATTAGGATTGTAAAAATGTCATTTTCATATTTTTAGGATTAATATTGTTTCAGTTTCACATTTTCCTTTGTACGTTACGTAGTTTTTTAGTAAAATTTGTAATAGAAAAATCAAAAACATCAGTTTAAAAATAGTGATAGCGTTTATTTAATATAATTTATCTTTTTAATTTCCTTTAATTTGCATTTAAGCCCCTGTAATTTATTAACTTTTTCTTTTAGTATAATCAATCACAATCCTTTTCCGTTCAAATCTTCTCGATCACTATTCGTTTGATTATTCTCGCACAGCTCGTTGGGACTTAACGACCTGGGAAACACTATACTCTCCTGATCTTCATTGCATTTGTTTCTAGACTGTTTTAAGTTTCTTACGGTTAGCCATTCACAAGTGGCTAGCTTGCGTGAGAAAACTTGACGGTTTAGCACGAATCAAATTTTGGCGCCGCTGCCGGGGAGCTGTGCTAATTATCTTACGTTTAGCAGATTAGTGATTTGAATATTCACTCCTTGTTTATACCATCTGTATGTATTTATATTTTCTTATAAAAATCAAAAATCCAAAAAGATTTTCATTCTTTGTTTTTACAACATGTTTATCCAAAAATCCAAAAATATTCATCTTTACCCTCTTACCCTTTTTGATTCTTTATCCCTTTACCCTCTATCCATTTGATTCTAAACTTCTTCTATTCTCATGGAATCTCTCGACTACGACGAATTCTGGGACGAAGTTGAAAAACGTCATACTTTATCACAAATGTCAAGAATTCGTGTTGTTCGTGATGATCCATTAATTCTGCGTAGGGAAATGGAACGAGAAACCGGGGTGACAAAGGACCAGGTACTTCCCTCTGATAATGGAAGTACTAAATACGTCCAACCTACGGTTATCCAAAGACCTAAACCCTCAATTGCTCCTAAGCCGTCTAAAATTGATACTACACTTTCACAATTTACGGTTAGAAGTAATCATGCAGAATTTAGACCGGTGACTAGCAAGAATGACTTGCCTAATCTTCACGTTTCTCAAGAACCAGAACCGGAGACCATAACGGAAGTGGTGGAAATTGCTAGCTCTCAGAGCACACCACTTGTCCCACCTCCGGATTTTTCAAAATGTTCTTCGAATCTTAATAGTCATTCGGATCACCATGTTGATTTTGTTGATTCTTTGAATGAACCGATTCCTTCTCATAACTCTCAAATAGAATCGTTTATTCCTTGTGTCGGTTGTGGTGAGCCTCTTTTTGGTTCACCCTGTCGCTGGTGTACTTGTGTACAGTGTGGTAACGATATTCATAACGGGAGTTGTTTGTTTTGTGGTTCGAGGAATTCATTTGATTATGATCCTAATCCGAACTCATTTAACGACCCCTCAAATTTTTCCAACTACCCACCACAGCCCGACTTATCTTCATATAATCAACATAACTGCTGTGAATTTTGTGGAGGTCCTCACCAAGGATTTGAGTGTCAATCCGGAAACACGTTTGTCTATGAACAGTTCTCCGGTGATGCTCAGAACTTTGGTTATGACCAATATCCATATAATTCGCCAGTCCAGACTCAACAGTTTTACTGTTGTGAGGACTGTGGAGGTCCACACGTCAGCTCGGATTGTCAAACGGGGAATACATTTCCTTGTGACAATTTTGACACATCATTTCAAGACCAACCTCCACAGTACCAAATGATTCAAGCAACTCCTCATGAAACTACGACAGACCTTTTACTGAAGGGTCTGGAGTTATTAAAAGAACTTAAGGAGGAGTCGGCTATGTCATTTCAAAACTCTCATGAGAAATCCATGGAAGTTTTGTTAGCTGAAGAGCAGGCTGCTAAAATAAATTCCCAAATTGCCTTTGAAAAATCTATTAGGGAATCAATTGCAAACGAAAAAGCAGCCAGATCTAGCTCTCAATTTCGTTTTATTCCTGATGACAGTGATGATGAGGATTCACTTGGTATCCTACAATTTTATAAAGATTCATCAAGTTCATCAGTTGATATCCCATCAGTTGAGATTCATTCTCAAACAACTGCTATCACACCCGAAGCTCCCACTCACTCTCTGAACATGGGGGACGAGCATCTTGACACTGTTCCTGAAAAGGAATCGGATGAATTCATAAAGTCTAGTGTTGAGAACCTTGTCCCAATCCCGAGAGAGACACAGGGAACTTCTGATCATATGTGTGATTCTCTTTCCCCTCTTGAGTGTTCAAAAGATCATTTTGAAACTTTCTCCGATGTTAGCGACGATTGTACTTCTCATGGAAACATCGAGTATGTTGAGGCATCACTCCCACAGTCTGATGATCATCTTGAGGAGTTCACCGATGAACTCACTCACATCAATCCACTTTAATCGGAAAGTAATGATAGTCTTTCTGATTTCAAAGCCGATCTGGGAGAGACAGAAAGTCTCCTTGATAATGATCGTTCACTCACTTCTTATCCTAACAGTCCAATAGAGAATGTTAATCACTTTGTTCCTGAAGCATTCAAAACAACTCTCACTAATCCTCTATTTGAATTCGACTCTGAATTCACTTTAATTTCTCAGAATCCACTCTTTGATACTCAGATTGAGGATAGTGATGAGTCTACAGTGGAAGAAGAATTCACAGATTTACATCTTGTGATTGATTCTCTTCACGAGGAGTTCGCCGATGAACTCACTCATATCATATCTCCGCCGGAGTATGATAATTTCTACTTTGATCTAGACACACCCATAATATGTCTTGATCAAGCGAGCTTAACTGATGAGATTCATGCTACTATGAATTCTCCTATTGAGGATGAAGAGTTAGTCATGATTGTTATCATGATTTTCTTTCTTTTCTTCATATATTCTATCACTTCTCCTGTTCTTCACTCCTTCGGGAATGAAGACATTATCTTTGATCCCGGCATTTCCATGTACCATTATCTTGAGCCGGGAGTATATCTCAACAAGCAACTCAACCAACTGCCTCAGTCAACCCAAACGATCAATCACAGCAACCTCAACAAAATCAATTGGTTCCTTACAACAACAACAATGATCAAGCACTTCATAGTCAAACTAATGAGGAATCCGATCCGTTCGAAGCATTGCAACAGGGATTTGTTATGATTGCTAATGCTTTTAGCCGTTATACCAACAAATCCAACAATCGTATTCGTTCCTCATCTAATACACGAAATCAGGCTGTTGTGAACAATGGACGAGTTGAAGTTCAGAATCGTGGTTATGGTCGTCAAATGGGAGGTGGTCAAGGGTTTAATGCTATGGGTAGGAATAACAACAGAGCTCCAGTAGTGGAACAGGGAAATGCTCAGAATGGGTTGAATGGTCTTCGATGCTACAACTGCAATGAGAAGGGACACCTGGCTAATGCATGCCCAAAGCCAAGGACTAGGGGCAGTGCTTATTTCAAAGAGGCTCTTCTTTTGGCTCTTAAGGATGAAGCTGGTGGATCTCTCACAAACAAAGAACAGAGCTTTATGGCAGATGCAGACTCAGATGATGATATGGAGGACTTGTAGGCCAATGCAGCTGTTATGTTGATGGCTAATATGCATGAGTTACACATGAGTGAAACAGGCCCAGTGTATGACACTGATGGCTTGTCTCAGGTACCCGAACAAACCATCATCATATCTGAACTAATATCTCCGCCAATATCTGAATCCGGCACGGCTCAGACTGTTCAAAATGAGTCATCTACATCTCATTCTGACGATTTTCAAATAAACCCTGTAGTTACATTTGACGATCAAGATGACCTTATGGTTTCCTTTGATAATCAAATTGACTCCGTGGTTGTAATTGAGGATCTAAATAATGATCATGTTGTGACTCACGTTGAACAAACCAAACTGTTGCCTCATCCAGATTTTGCTCATTTAATTCAAGACCATCAAATCAAAATTGAGGAATGTTATGCATTAAATAAGGAATTAAAAAGCAAAAATGCACTGTTAACCAAGGATTTTGAATGCTTACTAATGCAACTCAACTTTTTCAAAACTCAAGAAAACTGTGAAAAAGGTTTGGAAGCCGCTTTTGCTAAATCTCATCAAAAGGAAAAATATTTAGAGAGACAGATGCGTGATCTAGCCGCTTCGAAGAATGCTTTGTTGTCTGAAATAGAACAACTGAAACATGAACATAAAAAGCAAATTAACACTCTCACCTTGGAAAATCAAAAAGCTAAGGCTGAGTTGTTAACTTGTCAAAAACAGTTATCCGCATACAAAAAGCATTCAACGAATCGGGTAGATGACCTTCTTGAAGAAATTATCGGCTTGCAAAACAAAATTAAAGAGTTTAAAACTGTTGTTTACAAACATGGTGAATCAGTAACAGCTATTGAAAAGTTTACTTTAAAACCCAATCCAAAAGGATATGGACCAAATCTAGCTGATTACAAACCAAAGCTTTCACTAAAAACATTCAAACCAAATCCTGAAGTTTCCAGTGCAGAATATAAAATTAATGATACTGTTATGAGTGTTGTTGAATATCATCGTCAAGAGGAATTAGATGCAGAAGACGAGAGTCGATCAAAATTAAAAACTGTTGTTTACAACAAACCTTTTAATTATTCAAAACCGGTCACTTTCGTCACACCAACGGATTCTTCTAACACACCAAGGGTTATCATCAAAACACCTGAGTCTTCTAATGTTAATCCCCAACCAGATTATGCACAAACTTATGGTCCTTTACCTTCCATCAGTGAAGTAAACTCAAAACCTGAAAATCGAAAAATTCATAGATATTTTGACATTTTCATGGCTGACCTCAAGATTTTACAACATGAGATAGAATATCGTTCTGAAATCAAAATTGATCATTTTCAATCGCCTCTGGCGCGAGAACAAAGAGACATTTTTCAGAAAAATCTTTTACCTAACGTTAAAAATTTGAAAAATTGTGCATTAGCTTGGGAAAAGGATTTTCATAAGGAACTTGGAGTGATGAAGGTCGTTTTCGAGAAAACCGAAACATCTATTTCTAATACTAAACGTAAAAAGAAACTCTTGAGAAAAGATGTTGATCGACTCTTGAAAGATGTTATCTGTGCTGATATCCATAATGTTGTGTTATTCCATTCTTTGCCACATGCATCTGATTATATCTCTGCTGATAATGTTGACTCTGCGGTAACTGTTGAGAATACTGATAAGATGCTTCAAATCGAGTCTTTAAAAGCTGAAAATGAACGATTACTTAACGAACTTTACAATGCAAAACGTTGTCTTAATTGGTGTGAAAAAGATATTCACAATCAACAACTTGGTTTTCAAAAGAAAATCGCTCAGTTGCAAACAAAATCTTTTGATCCTAAAATTGAGCAACTGGATGATCAAAACGTGTCTTTGAAAAGTCAAATCTCAAAATATGAACAAGAACTTGTAACAGTTAAACAGGAATATGGTGTCATATTTGATTTACTCAATAAGACTCGTCATGAAGCATCCAACGAACTTGATCACTATCTTGCTCACACTAGAGAAGTCATGAATTTTGCTGGTAATATTCGTTCTAAAAATCAAGATTTGATTCACACTATCTCTAAGTTAATAGAAATGTTAGGAAAGTATGAACAACTTCCGCCAACCATCATTAAGAGATTAGCACCAGTAACACTTAGTAATCGTGCACCTAGAATCCCTACTGCCAAATCACAAGTTGCTAACGTGCTTCCTTCTACTAAAACAGGAATAGTTGCGTCTTTTCCAAACGTCCGCACTTCACAGCCTAGGAGCACTCAATCGAAGAATAGGAAGTTGCGACCTAAGAAAAGATCAATAAGGAATGCTAAAGTAGAAGAACACCCTAGGACTATGAATAAGACTCACCTTGCTTCCACTATAGATATTGCGTCTGGCAAATGTAATAGAAATAGTGATGTAACGAATGCTAAACCGTTAAGTACTTTTGATATTCAGTCTGATGCACCTTGTGTTATTTGTCGTAAAAGTATGAATTCTGATTGTCATGACAAATGTGTTGCTAAAGCTATAATCTCTCGTTTACGGAATCCTAAGAATCGGAATACCTCTAAGCCCACTAATCATTCTAAGTCTGTGCTTGGTAGACCTTCTTCTTTAGATTCTACGTCATGTGTGGTTGTCCTAGTAGCTCCAGTTTCACCTCCTAAGAATGTAGTACTACCTAGTGCATTCACAAAGACTAAAGCTAACAGTAGTTATAGATGGCTGATGAGTGTCTAAATACTCATCATTTTTGTACAATCTAAACTGCAAAATCATCTGAAAACACTCAGAAACACATCAAAATGATCAAAATATCACAAATCAGTGTTTTATGTGTTTTAAATGCAAAAAGATCAAAATCAGATGAAAAATGTATCAAGTTTGCAAAATTGGCAGTTTTAGTCCCCCAAGTTTTAAAAGTTGTCAAATCTAGTCCTTGGAATTCAAAAATGTGAAGTTTTGTCATTCAAGGTCCCTGAAATATTCTAAAATGTCAAAAATGGTCCTTGAATGATTCTTTGGTCAATTGGCAAGAAAGGTCCCTAAACTTTGAAAAATTGCAAATATAGTCCTTGGACATTTTAAAATGGAATTTTATGCAAAAATAGTCCATGTACTATTCATTTATGGCAAGTTTAGTCCTTATGATAAGTTTGGAATAGTGGCATTTTCAGTCCTTGAGGTTTGGATAATTTGCATTTTTTGGTCCTTGAAATCTAGCTAAACCAAACGGACACCCTTATATTATACCAAGTCCAAAACACAATCCCTAGGCCCAAATCCAATACTTACCCAGCTGGCCCAATCCCTTGACCCGACCCCCCGTTTAATATTAACCCATCCCTCGGTCAACAGAAGTCAAACAAGAAGAAAAACCGCCAGACACTGTTCATCTCCCACACAACCTCTGATTCCCCAAAACCAGTAATGGTTTCTCCACATTTTCAACACCCCTCCCTTACCTTGTCCCCTCCACCTCCACTAACACCAAAACCTTTAATTGATTGGAACCAACTCTCATTAATAGCTCAAACCTGCTTTGAAGAAATTGGCGCCAAAAACACAAGTGGACGGTTTTGATGCATTTCAATGATCCAATGGCTCAGATATTGTAACACCCCCAAAATTTCACAGCGGAAGCGTTCGGGTCATGGGGTGCTACTAAATCAATATACACAACACAAGGTAATAAAGAATGGAAATTATATTCCATTTTCAAAATATAGATTTATTTAAGAAATAGTTTTACATCATTGTTTCAAAGTGCGGAAGTAAAGCCCATAAAAATATTTGTTGTCCCATTAAAAGTTGTATTAAAATGTTTGGAACACTTCGGATGCCAGTCTTCAACGAATGCCTTTGCCATTGCCCACGCCAATAAGTAAACCTGAGAAAAACATGCTAAAATGTCAACACAAAGGTTGGTGAGTTCATAGGTTTAAGTTTAAGAAATCAAGTTGGACCACAGTTGCACATATAGCATCTCCGTGAATGACACTATATACAAAAAAGGCTATCACGCTAAGACCAAGTTCAGGCAACCGAAACTACGACAGTGTGCATGCATCTAGAAGCATTATAAATAAAAGCCCAGCAAGTGTATTTCTAGTACACTCAATCAATACGATATGGTATACGTTCGACGTTTGCCTATCCGGTCAAACTCAAACGGGGGTGTCATCCCCAATAGATCTATTCATAACAATCGCGCCTCCCCAAAGGGAACTAACGGTAGCATAGTTGGGATTCAAGGTTGTTTCACGTAATAGTGTTTTCAGTTTCAGGTCCGAAAAGAGTTTTGCATGTTTCTCACCCCAAAGTTTTATAAAGCAAGTAAATAAGAGTAAAAGTGGGGCTATAAACTCACCTTAGCAAAAGTGCAATCCAAATGTGGGATTTGTGATGGTTGTGGAGCGGCACCGACACGCGACCTAGATAAGGAGGGCAATGTTTTAGTTCATTGTTTTAAGTATTACTTACTTAAAATAGTTCAATTGTTTTTATAAGTGTATTATACTAAACTTTAGTTTGTAAAAATAATTACATGGTTTTACTAGTATGTATATGAATGTATATATACTTTCTCATGTTGACACTATAATGGTGTCGTCAAAATTAAATAAAGTTGGTTTATTTTCTAATTGCCTTTAGAAATAGTTATGTTAAATTTGAAGACTCTCAAATTTATTAAATGGTAAAATGACATAGTAGTCTTTATTTGTTTATCAAACTTTGTTTGTTACATTTTTAATTCGAAATTAGTAGCTTGTTTGACATAGAGAAGTCTAACCAAAACTTACTTGACGCTAAATTTTGACGTAAAGATTATCAAGTAGATTATATTTTTACTCACTTGTCTTCTTGTATTAAAACTTTACACTTGTTTACTTGTATTGAGACCTTTTACACTTGACGTTATAACAATATGTAACGAAATAAAAGGAAAGGATAGGCGGGAACAAGTTTAGTTTATATTTTGACTTCCGATTAAACACCTCGAGTTTAAATTTTGCGGTCTAGCTTGGACTACTCAAACGAACACCCCGAGACCTCCATGGGCTGTGGCCCGGTGTTGTTAGTAGTAGGGTACCCGGATTGGGCCTAGGCCCAAAGTAGAATCTGTACGAAGGAAGGGCTTTGGCCCATAGTTGATTTGGAAATCTTTTTGAGTTAGGCCCAAGTGAATTTTCATACCCACTGTTTGAGAAAGTATTAGGTGTAAATTACATGTACCAATATTAACAATATGTAGCTACTGCCTTTTCCTTTGACACTCGATTTCGATATACGTGGTTCTGGCTCGAGGTTCACTTGAATATATCACGACTCGGACTATGAAGTCGAGACCTCTCGACAAGGTTTATACGCACTAGACTCACATTAACTCATCAAAGCCATTTAAGAAAAAGGAGCCTACCCTCGTGGTGATAACCACAGTGGGGATTCTCTTCTTTTCGACTCGGAACAATATCATCACATTGCTAACAAAGACATTAGGCTCATTTACCTCGACAGAAAAACTAACCCATCCAAATCAATGACTAACTCAAAACTCAAGTGACCCTAACCATTTATCATATCACAAGATTTTGACCATGGTTTTGGAGATGTCTCGCATGTCACCTTTCTTTCTAGACTCGACAATATTAGATTAGACAACAAGTAGTTTGACAACAAATTTCAGGTTTTATTTCAATGTGACTCGGACTTTTCTAACTCTTAGCGCCTAGTTTGCTTGTTTTTCATTATTCTCGACAAGATGGTAACAACAACCCAACGACAACATCAATTCAAACATGACTAATTTTTCATTAATTCTCAAGGTGCTTTACAGACATTTAAGACACTTAACAATTAACTACTAAGTTCATAAATTTTAACAAGGTATAAGGTTGAAACAATTTCTTACAACGAAGATGATGACAATAAATTCGAAGGCCAACCCGAGAGTCTTTCACCGCCCACAAGTCCAATCGATCTTGAGCACAACTCAAGCAAGGTTTCTTCACTCCTTAGAGTTTTCTTATCCTTTTGTGGTGGGATTTAAAGTGTGACTCTCATGGGTGGTCTCGGCTAGGAATAAAAAGGGGAACACAAGAGTAGTTTTTGGCTAACTTTCTCATCTTGCAATTTGTTTTGAAGCCGAAAATAGCTAACCTCCAAAACCAAACGATTCTTGGATTGGTGTAAAGATTTGTTTTGTGATTCATCTTGATCTTTCTTGGACTCCTTTGAAGAGCAGCGGCGCACCAAGAGAGGCTTGGGGAAGCCAAAACTTACATGAAAATGGTATGAAAGAGGAAAGGTAGGTTGGGTAAACATGTTGGGTTACCTTCTTTTGAAGATATTCGGCCTAGGTGATGTTGCAGAGATAGGAGATGAAGAAGAGATTTGATATCTCTCTTTTGTTTTCCTTGGGAAGAGATGCTATCTCTTTCTTTGGGAAGAGACATGTGGGTATAAGTGAGATTGAGTCACGACAAAAAATGAAGGTGGGTGAAGGGGCGAATAAAACAAGAAAGAAAAACAAAAAAGATTAAGTTTTACTTAAAGTTTGTAAAGGTTATTTAGAATGTGAATGGAGTTAAGTTAACATGTATTTTTACTTTGTAAAGTGATAACTTGTATTGGTAAGTGTTTAAATTTTGAAGTGAGAGTTGTGTTAAATACTTTGTGTCTCGTGGATTAATACCGTGACTGATGTATTATCGTTCGGTAATTTTTATGATGTTGTGTCTTATAGATATGCTTCGGAAATATTATTATTTTTGTAATATTTTCCATTACGAGAGTTTATTATTAGCTTTGTTTGCCCTTATCATAGTGTCGGTACGCGTGCAGTGTCGGGCACTGGGGAAACGAGATAACCTCTTGTCTTACAATTTAAATCATATGAAAAAAATGAAATATTCATAAAATGATATGAATGCAAGAGTGATGCAGTTATCTACTGTATGCGAGTTAACTACTCAAATGATCAGGCAAAGCTTATGTATGCTTAATGACTAGATTTAGTAAATAAATTACTAATCATCAGTTAAATTTTAGTGAAAATTTACCGTGTGTCACATGCTAGTTTATGTTTTCTATTTTAACTGTAACCGGTCACGATTATAGATCGAAAAGAAAGAAAAAAAAAATCTAGACGCGAAAAATCAGTAGGAAAATTTACGGGTTGTTATAGTACCCACCCCTTAAAAAGGAACCACGTCCTCGTGGTTCAAGATGCGAGAATCGTCGAGGTCGATACAGTGAAGAGATGTGAGCATTTATACTCTTAAAATGTGACGTGGAAAAGGGCTAGTCGTTCAAAAAGATTTAGTGATAAAAGACATTAAGTAAATAAAAGATAAAGGATTTATTTAGCGGAATATTCAGAGTACATCGCAATTACACAGCAGCGCACAATAGATAGGAAACTTAAAGGATTAAAATAAGAGAGCGGAGAATTTCTTTTGTTGTTGTCACTCTAGATAGTAATGAAGTTGGTCTTGACGCTCTTCCTTTTCTCCAAGGAAATACGCTCTTCCTCGGGCTGCTTCAATCTGGTTGTTTTCTTTTTGCTCCTTCGGATTGGGACACTCATTCTTGTAGTGTCCTCGTTCTCCACACCCGAAGCAGGTTATGTCAGCAAGAGTTTTTGACTTGCAGTCCTTGGTCATGTGCCCAATCTTCAGGCAGTTGCGACACTTCACAGTACACTGACCACTGTGGTGGAGTTTACAATGGTCACACAAAGGGTGCTTCCCTTCATAGCCCTTCTTCTCTTCCGTTCCAGCAGAGCGGACCTTAGCTACCTCTTGCCTCTTGTTGTGATTGTTGTTGTTGTCTTTGGAGTTATCACTCCACTTTCGTTTGTTGCTATCTGCTGCTTCAGCGGCTTCCTCGATCACTTGATCCATCAGTTTGTTTGACACTTCAATAGTCTCGTGAAGATCAGTAGCCTTGGAGGTAGTCACATTTCCCTTGATAGATGGGGGTAGCCCTCCAATGTATCGCTCTATCATGCGAGCCTCAGTTGGTACCATTTCCGGACATAGCAAGGCTAACTCTTGGAAACGTTGGTTGTAGGATGTCATATCAGTGCCCTTTACCTTGAGATTCCAGAACTCATTCTCCAGTTTCTTGACCTCATTGCGAGGGCAATACTTCTTAAGCACCATGTCCTTGAATTCTTCCCAAGGCATTGCATAAGCAGCATCAATGCCTGCAGACTTCAGATAATTATTCCACCAAGTCAAGGCAACCTCTTGAAAAGTGAACGAAGAAAATTTCACTCTATCTTCATCTTCACAGTTGCAGATTCTGAACACAGTTTCCAGTTTTTCAAGCCATCGGGTCAAAACGACAACTCCTTCCGTTCCATTATAACCACCAGTCATACAGTTGCGAAATTCCTTGTACGTGCAGCCGCGTTTGCTACCAGTAAGCCTAGAAGTTCCGGCATCGGTGGTTGAGTTGTTTGAATTGATCGCAGCTAGCGCTGCTGCCACGCGTTCATTGACCAATTGATCGATCACAGCTTGATCCATAGCAGGTGGGTTTGTAGCAGCCCCGGCAGGAGTAGGAGCAGGAGTAGGAGTAGGAGTAGCGGCGGGTCGGCCACGGGTAGTTCTGGTTGACTGTCTCCTAGCCATCTTCTACGATATATGAAAAGACGATACTTGAGTTTTAGAATAGGAGGATTAACGTCGCATGAGGTTACGAAGGATAGGATTTATGAGTGAAATAAGAGGATGTGACCAGTGACAGAGGTGGTTTAAATATGTGTGTGAAAATAATATAATCAAGTAGTTGTATGTTACATAAAGAAATAAAATAGAAGCAGTTAGGGGCATAACATAATGCGATATTGTAATAGTGGGCATGTTACAAGCTTAACATGAAGAGGGGTAACAAGTCTAAGCATTCGTAGTCTACCCTACACTATCCTTAAATTAATTATTCCTTAATATCATTCAGTTTGTTACATCAACATTATTCTCATTTAAACTTCGCTACCCAATCAAACAAGAACAGCCTTAAAGTTTAAATGAGAACAGCTTATACACATTTAAACTTCGCGACCCAATCAAACAAGAACAGTCTTAAAGTTTAAATGTGAGTTAATTAAGAAACTTAATGATTTTGAGAAATAATTAATTTAATTCAAATAAGAGTTTATACGAACCTAAAATACAGTAGTAACACATAGCACGACTACATCGTGTAGCAGTAGGCAAGACATGGCAGACATCGGCAGCTGTGGCGGCGTTGAAGTGTTTTTAGAAAAATTTGGTTATAGTTTAGATTATGAAAAAGTACCTAATTCTCTATAACCTTGGCTCTGAATACCAATCTGTAATACCCCCAAAATTTCACAGCGGAAGCGTTCGGGTCATGGGGTGCTACTAAATCAATATACACAACACAAGGTAATAAAGAATGGAAATTATATTCCATTTTCAAAATATAGATTTATTTAAGAAATAGTTTTACATCATTGTTTCAAAGTGCGGAAGTAAAGCCCATAAAAATATTTGTTGTCCCATTAAAAGTTGTATTAAAATGTTTGGAAACACTTCAGATGCCAGTCTTCAACGAATGCCTTTGCCATTGCCCACGCCAATAAGTAAACCTGAGAAAAACATGCTAAAATGTCAACACAAAGGTTGGTGAGTTCATAGGTTTAAGTTTAAGAAATCAAGTTGGACCACAGTTGCACATATAGCATCTCCGTGAATGACACTATATGCAAAAAAGGCTATTACGCTAAGACCAAGTTCAGGCAACCGAAACTACGACAGTGTGCATGCATCTAGAAGCATTATAAATAAAAGCCCAGCAAGTGTATTTCTAGTACACTCAATCAATACGATATGGTATACGTTCGACGTTTGCCTATCCGGTCAAACTCAAACGGGGGTGTCATCCCCAATAGATCTATTCATAACAATCGCGCCTCCCCAAAGGGAACTAACGGTAGCATAGTTGGGATTCAAGGTTGTTTCACGTAATAGTGTTTTCAGTTTCAGGTCCGAAAAGAGTTTTGCATGTTTCTCACCCCAAAGTTTTATAAAGCAAGTAAATAAGAGTAAAAGTGGGGCTATAAACTCACCTTAGCAAAAGTGCAATCCAAATGTGGGATTTGTGATGGTTGTGGAGCGGCACCGACACGCGACCTAGATAAGGAGGGCAATGTTTTAGTTCATTGTTTTAAGTATTACTTACTTAAAATAGTTCAATTGTTTTTATAAGTGTATTATACTAAACTTTAGTTTGTAAAAATAATTACATGGTTTTACTAGTATGTATATGAATGTATATATACTTTCTCATGTTGACACTATAATGGTGTCGTCAAAATTAAATAAAGTTGGTTTATTTTCTAATTGCCTTTAGAAATAGTTATGTTAAATTTGAAGACTCTCAAATTTATTAAATGGTAAAATGACATAGTAGTCTTTATTTGTTTATCAAACTTTGTTTGTTACATTTTTAATTCGAAATTAGTAGCTTGTTTGACATAGAGAAGTCTAACCGAAACTTACTTGACGCTAAATTTTGACGTAAAGATTATCAAGTAGATTATATTTTTACTCACTTGTCTTCTTGTATTAAAACTTTACACTTGTTTACTTGTATTGAGACCTTTTACACTTGACGTTATGACAATATGTAACGAAATAAAAGGAAAGGATAGGCGGGAACAAGTTTAGTTTATATTTTGACTTTTGATTAAACACCTCGAGTTTAAATTTTGCGGTCTAGCTTGGACTACTCAAACGAACACCCCGAGACCTCCATGGGCTGTGGCCCGGTGTTGTTAGTAGTAGGGTACCCGGATTGGGCCTAGGCCCAAAGTAGAATCTGTACGAAGGAAGGGCTTTGGCCCATAGTTGATTTGGAAATCTTTTTGAGTTAGGCCCAAGTGAATTTTCATACCCACTGTTTGAGAAAGTATTAGGTGTAAATTACATGTACCAATATTAACAATATGTAGCTACTGCCTTTTCCTTTGACACTCGATTTCGATATACGTGGTTCTGGCTCGAGGTTCACTTGAATATATCACGACTCGGACTATGAAGTCGAGACCTCTCGACAAGGTTTATACGCACTAGACTCACATTAACTCATCAAAGCCATTTAAGAAAAAGGAGCCTACCCTCGTGGTGATAACCACAGTGGGGATTCTCTTCTTTTCGACTCGGAACAATATCATCACATTGCTAACAAAGACATTAGGCTCATTTACCTCGACAGAAAAACTAACCCATCCAAATCAATGACTAACTCAAAACTCAAGTGACCCTAACCATTTATCATATCACAAGATTTTGACCATGGTTTTGGAGATGTCTCGCATGTCACCTTTCTTTCTAGACTCGACAATATTAGATTAGACAACAAGTAGTTTGACAACAAATTTCAGGTTTTATTTCAATGTGACTCGGACTTTTCTAACTCTTAGCGCCTAGTTTGCTTGTTTTTCATTATTCTCGACAAGATGGTAACAACAACCCAACGACAACATCAATTCAAACATGACTAATTTTTCATTAATTCTCAAGGTGCTTTACAAACATTTAAGACACTTAACAATTAACTACTAAGTTCATAAATTTTAACAAGGTATAAGGTTGAAACAATTTCTTACAACGAAGATGATGACAATAAATCCGAAGGCCAACCCGAGAGTCTTTCACCGCCCACAAGTCCAATCGATCTTGAGCACAACTCAAGCAAGGTTTCTTCACTCCTTAGAGTTTTCTTATCCTTTTGTGGTGGGATTTAAAGTGTGACTCTCATGGGTGGTCTCGGCTAGGAATAAAAAGGGGAACACAAGAGTAGTTTTTGGCTAACTTTCTCATCTTGCAATTTGTTTTGAAGCCGAAAATAGCTAACCTCCAAAACCAAACGATTCTTGGATTGGTGTAAAGATTTGTTTTGTGATTCATCTTGATCTTTCTTGGACTCCTTTGAAGAGCAGCGGCGCACCAAGAGAGGCTTGGGGAAGCCAAAACTTACATGAAAATGGTATGAAAGAGGAAAGGTAGGTTGGGTAAACATGTTGGGTTACCTTCTTTTGAAGATATTCGGCCTAGGTGATGTTGCAGAGATAGGAGATGAAGAAGAGATTTGATATCTCTCTTTTGTTTTCCTTGGGAAGAGATGCTATCTCTTTCTTTGGGAAGAGACATGTGGGTATAAGTGAGATTGAGTCACGACAAAAAATGAAGGTGGGTGAAGGGGCGAATAAAACAAGAAAGAAAAACAAAAGAGATTAAGTTTTACTTAAAGTTTGTAAAGGTTATTTGGAATGTGAATGGAGTTAAGTTAACATGTATTTTTACTTTGTAAAGTGATAACTTGTATTGGTAAGTGTTTAAATTTTGAAGTGAGAGTTGTGTTAAATACTTTGTGTCTCGTGGATTAATACCGTGACTGATGTATTATCGTTCGGTAATTTTTATGATGTTGTGTCTTATAGATATGCTTCGGAAATATTATTATTTTTGTAATATTTTCCATTACGAGAGTTTATTATTAGCTTTGTTTGCCCTTATCATAGTGTCGGTACGCGTGCAGTGTCGGGCACTGGGGAAACGAGATAACCTCTCGTCTTACAATTTAAATCATATGACAAAAATGAAATATTCATAAAATGATATGAATGCAAGAGTGATGCAGTTATCTACTGTATGCGAGTTAACTACTCAAATGATCAGGCAAAGCTTATGTATGCTTAATGACTAGATTTAGTAAATAAATTACTAATCATCAGTTAAATTTTAGTGAAAATTTACCGTGTGTCACATGCTAGTTTATGTTTTCTATTTTAACTGTAACCGGTCACGATTATAGATCGAAAAGAAAGAAAAAAAAAATCTAGACGCGAAAAATCAGTAGGAAAATTTACGGGTTGTTATAGATATGGTGGGAAAGATTCAGAGGTCAAGATTGAGTGATAAAAGTCTATAAAGTGGAGCTGAGATGCATTGTATCAAACTATCTAGTGTAACTTTAATTTTTAATGTCGTTTTTATCATTTTAAGAATTCTAGTGTAATTTTAAAGCTTTCAAGTAATGTTCTAGCTATTTCAGTGTATTATTAAGCTTTTTCAATTATCAAATTCAAGGTTTAATCACATTTCATGTTTATGCAAAATTTCAAGTTTATGCAAAATTTCATATGATTCGAATGTTGTTGTTGGTTGTTTGTATGGACTAAAATAGATCATATAGGTTCCAAGATAGCTTCTAAAAGCTATTAGATATCATAAAATTCAGTTTAGCATCAAAAATCAAAAATCACCAAAAATACAAATTAAATAGTAGAAAAATCAAAAATCACATGGAGATGGTGTTCACAGCTGGAGCAGGGTAAATCTTGGATGGCCTTGGGTTAGTGGCTTAGTGGTAAGCCTATAGGAGTGGTCTTGATCATTGGTTCTATGATTTCAGTTGGATAGCATTTGTAAGCTTTTTGTTCATTTTTGCATTTCTTTGTTTTAGTTGTCTAGTAGTTGTAATTTCTGTTTCTCAGTGATCACTAGTTATAATTAAGTGTATCTAAGCTTTAAAATCAGTAGGTTGTTCTTTTAAATTTGTATTTTGTAAAAATCTCATTTGGGCAGTTAAATCAGTATAATCATAATTCTTGTGTTTTATGTTGTTAGTCCTGTTGGTTCATGCTTATTTAGTCTCATGTAATGATATCATAAGGGTTTGAATCAGTTTTATGGTTTACATTTGTTGTTTGCTTTGAAAAAGTTCCATAACAGTCAATATAAGTAGTGTTTGGTTCTTTGTGTTTGAAAGTGATATGGTCATTGGCCTTGTTTGAAGTTTGTTTAACTTGGTCTTAATATCTCATATCAACCAAGAAAACCAGTGTTCCTTTGGTTAAAAGTCAAAATCCTTTTGATCATGTTTTATGTGCCCACTGTTGGAATGTCATGATCTATGATCATTGTTTTGTGTTTATAAGTTGTTAATCTTGCTCAAATCAATCTTAACATACCTCAAAACAACATATTCAGTGATTTAAATCAGATTAAAGTTCATCTTGGTCAACTTTCAGTTTTTCTTCAAAAGTCAAATTTTCATTTGGGTCGTTTTTGAATAAAATATATAATTTTACTGTGTGCTTAATAATAAGTTTTAGCTTAAAAGCTCTTAGGGTATTAAAGTCTAGTTGCTAAACAAAAGTAGAAAAATGTTAGTTCACTTCTATCTAGCTTATTAAGTGCTTTTTAATTGGCTTGTTTGTGGTACCTGTTTGAAAACACTGCCTTGTGCACAGTGAATAGGTCCATATTGATAAGCTTGCACAGAGCTTATTAGTGGATCAAATCTTGTGATCTTTGGTTCTTTGGAAAGCCAACCTGGTCATCTTTGAGTCTCAAGCCTTGTTTTTCATTTTGAAGCTTGTTTGGTAGGGCTGCTATTAGCTTATACTTTGTCCCATTTATGTGTTTAGCATAAGTGCTTATTTGTTTGTTCTTGGCTTTTCAGTGTGCTTCTTTTTATCTTTTAGCTTCATTTGAGTAGTTTTTAGCTTATTGTATCTTATCCCATCCTTTGTTTCAGCTTGTGACCTTGTTTGAGCTTATTTCTCCAAAATAAGCTCATTAAGCCACTGTTGGACTTATAAGCTTGTAAAACTGCTTATTTGTAGTTTGTAAAATTTTTGTCTTTGTTAAAGTTTCATAATATCAGTAGTAAAGTAGTTTTCAAAAATAAAATCCAGAAAAATATCAATTTAAAATCAGTGATAGTGTTTATTTAATAGGTTTTAGCTTTTTGATTTTTCTTTTCAGCTTATTGATAAGCAAATCTTGTTTTTCTATTTTTGTTAGTTTTCTGTCATCATATAGTATTTTTAGAAAAAGTTTTATAATTTTCCTAATCTTTTTAGTATTTATTATAATTTTAAATAGTTAAAAATAGTAATTAATTAGTAATAAATAATTAAAAAGCATAAAAAATATTTTTTCAGTTTTAAAATTAGTTTTATAATATTTTAGATTTTTCTGAATCATAATTTTATTTTTCTAGCCTTATTTTGTATTTTCTTCTATTTTAGAGTATTTATTAAATAGTTAAAAGAGTTTTTAATTAATAATAATTAATTAAATAGTTGTAAAAATAATTTTATTTTTCTAATAATTTTCTTTTATTTTTAGGATTTCAAAAATGTCATTTTTATATTTTTAGGTCTTTTATTTCTTAGATTTTACTTTTTATTTTGTACGTATACGTAGTTTTTAAACGTAAATTTTACGTTTCCTTCATCTGATTGTTGTGCTTTCCTATTCTGTATTCCATTCCATTCCAATCAATCAGTAGTGTAATTTCTCAATCAAAACCTTTACTGATCACTATCCTTAGTGATCACTCTATCATCTGAGTTTGTTTTGACACACCATTGAGTCTCCGTGGGACTTAACGACCCGGGAATTCATTCTATTCTCCAGGACTTCATTGTATTTGTGTTTTAAGCAGTTTTAAGTCTATTACGGTTAGCCATTCACAAGTGGCTAGCTTGTGTGATTAGACTTGACTGGTTTAGCACAGATCAATGGCAGAAATGGATATATAACACATTAGGATTTAAATGGATGCCCAAAGTTATTAATGTGTGTATGTCTACTATCACTGCTTCGGAACCCTCTAACATTTCGGGTTCCACATCTACTTCTATTCCATTTGTGTCGTCTGTGTGTAATGCAGGTGATATAGATCATTCTCTGGATTGTTGATAGCGGATGTTCCCGACACATGACAGACAACCTTAAACTGTTATCAAACTTTATTGCAAAGTTCATTGGCACTGTCAGGTTCGGGAATGATCACTTCGCAACTATCATGGGCTACGGAGATTATGTCAATGGGAACATCGAAATCAGCAGGGTTTACTATGTGGAAGGCCTCGGTCACAATCTGTTTTCAGTAGGTCAGTTTTGTGATGGAGATTTGGAGGTTGCTTTCAGGGAGAAAACTTGTTTCATTCGTGATCTTCAAGGAAATGACCTTATGTCTGGCTCGCGTAATTCTAGTCTCTACACTATCTCTATGCAAGACATGGTTGCTTCATCTCCCATCTGCTTACTTTCAAAGGCAACATCAACAAAATCCTGGCTATGGCACCGTCGTCTCTCACATCTAAACTTTCAAACCATCACCAACCTTGCTCGACACAAACTAGTTGAAGGTCTCCCACGATTCCGGTATTCAAAAGATCACCTTTGCTCAGCATGTGAACAAGGAAAAAGCACTCGTGCTCATTTTCCTTCAAAGGTGGAACACAGCTCTCAGCATGTGCTTCATCTTCTTCACATGGATTTATGTGGCCCGATGCGCGTGCAAACGATCAATGGCAAACGCTACATCTTAGTAATTGTTAATGACTACTCACGATGGACTTGGGTATACTTTCTTCGAAGCAAAGACCAAGCTCCACAAATGATCATCACCTTTCTCACGAAAATACAGGTTCAGCTCCGCAACACCGTCAGGCTAATCAGAACAGACAAAGGAACTGAATTTGTTAACCAAACCCTTCGTGAATTCTATGAGAAAGTGGGAATTCAGCATCAAACATCTATTGCACGTACACCATAACAAAACGGAGTTGTTGAAAGACGAAACCGAACGTTAGTGGAAGCTGCAAGAACAATGTTAATCAATGCTAAACTTCCAGATTGCTTGTGGGCAGAAGCTGTATCTACTGCATGCTATACTCAAAACCGGTCTATGATCACAAAACGCCACAACAAAACACCTTTCGAGCTTGTCCACAACCATAAACCGAATCTCAAACACTTTCATGTATTTAGATCCCTTTTCTATCCGAATAATGATCGTGATGATTTTGTAAAGCTCAAAGCCAAAGCCGACATTGGAGTCTTTATTGGATATTGTGAGAATTCTAAAGGTTACCGGATCTAGAATCGTCGTACAAAACAGGTGATGGAAACGATTCATGCTCATTTTGATGAACTCACGGAAATGGCTTCTGAGTATAACAGCTTAGAACCTGGTCACAATCGTTTAAACTTCCCTCAACCCCCATCATCAGCTGAACAAAGCCCCCAGCTAACTCGTCAACAAATGGAAAGGTTATTTGCTCCTCTGTTCAGTGACGATATTGATGAACGTGCTCCAGGTGTATCCGCTGTTTCCTCTGCTCAACCTGATACTACTCTTTTACCTGATACACCTGCTACAACAACTACTGTTGAAGATGCACCTACACAAGTTGACTCCAACACAACAGTTGAACAAACCGCTTCTAACAATGATGAACCGGCTGATGATATTCTGAATGAAGTACCCCCACCTACAGATTTTGATCCAAATGCATTCTTTAACCCGTTTGCTAATGACACTGCTGCACCTGATGTCGCGGAATCATCAACAAACCATTTGAATCCTCAAAATCTGCACAATGTATACCAACATCAACCCTCTACACATCGATGGACAAAAGACCATCCTCTGGCTAATATTATTGGCAACCCGAATCAACCAGTCGTTACGAGACAACTTCTTCACACAGATGGTGAACATTGCATTTATGCACTCACTGTCTGCCAATCTGAGCCTAAAAACATTAAAGACGCAATGACAAAAGACAACTGGATTGAATCCATGCAAGAAGAACTCAACCAATTTAAACGTCTTGAAGTATGGGAACTGGTTGAAAGACCAACAGGGGTCTACGTCATTGGTCTCAAATGGATTTGGAAAAACAAATTGGATGCTGAAGGGAACGTAATCCGAAACAAGTCACGTCTAGTTGCTAAGGGTTATCGTCAGGAAGAGGGTATAGACTTTGAAGAATCTTTTGCTCCGGTTGTTCGTCTTGAGGTTGTTCAGATATTTCTCGCATTCGCGGCTCATATGAATATGACGGTCTTTCAGATGGATGTCAAAACTGCGTTTCTCAATGGACAACTGAAAGAAACGGTTTATGTCAGCCAACCCGAAGGATTCGTTGATCCAGAGTGCCCGAACCATGTCTACAAACTGAACAACTTTATGGTCTCAAAGAAGCCCCTCGGGCATGGTACGATAAGCTATCATCTTTCCTCATTGCTAATAATATCACCAAAGGTTCGGTTGACCCAAATCTCTTTATACAATATCACGGGGCACATATCTTAATTGTTCAAATTTACGTGGATGACATCATTTTTGGGTCTACACATAAAAAGTTTTCAATCGCTTTTGCAAAACTAATGAAGAAAATTTTTGAAATGTCCATGATGGGTGAACTTACATTCTTTCTAGGATTACAAGTTCATCAATCACCCAGTGGTATTTTCTTGAGTCAGTCCAAATATGCCCTTGAATTGTTAAACAAATTTGGAATGAAAACCTATGATACTTATGCCACACCAATGACTCATACCAAGAAGCTAGACGCTGATTTACATAGGAAATTAGTGGACCCTACCAAATACCGAAGTATTATTGGGTCTCTCATGTATCTAACAGCTAGTAGACCTGATATTGTCTTTGCCGTTTATCTATGCTCCCGTTATCAGTCGCGACCAACTGAAACCCACCTCTCTGAGGCTAAAAGAATCCTCCGATACATCAAGGGAACCATTAACTTGGGGATCTGGTATCCGAAGGATTCTGGTTTTGAACTAATCGCTTTTTCAGACGCTGACCACGCAGGATGCTTAGACTCAAGGAAAAGTACTTCTGGAGCTCTACAATTTCTTGGTGATAAACTGGTGTCTTGGCAATCGAAGAAACAGGATTGTACATCGCTGTCATCAACCGAAGCAGAATATGTAGCCATGTCCGCATGTTGTGCTCAAATCATATGGATGAGAACACAACTCAAAGACTATGGTTACGTATTTGACAGAATCCCGATGTACTGCGACAATCGGAGTGCCATTGCGATCTCGTGCAACTCAGTCCAGCACTCGAAATCAAAGCACATCGATCTTCGTTATCATTTCATCAAGGACCACGTGGAACAGGGTACTGTTGAATTATACTTCGTGGGTACAGAATACCAATTGGCAGATCTTCTCACCAAAGCCTTGCCTCCCGCTAGGTTTAATGAGTTGGTCCACCGGATTGGTATGAGGTGTTTGACTCAAGAGGAATTGGATGACCTCCTAAAACAGTCTTAAAAACCTGTCAAACACTAAAATCTCTTTTGTAAATAATTTTTCAAAAACAAAATACAAAAATATAAAACCTGATAAAACAACAAAAATATTCTTCTATCTATATTTCTTTCAACATGGCAAGTACATTTGTTCCGTCAACACTATAATCTTTCAAAATTCAGTATTTTTCCGATCAAGTGTTGAGGGGGAGAAAATAAATACTTAACTGTTTCAAAATAACTTTGAACTTGCATGTTATCCTATCCCGGTTGTTTCTTTTATCAATGGTGGTAAATTTTCTGGTTCACTGACACTCCTCGGACTAAAATTAATAACCTTTCAATATTTCTTAAGTCAAGGGGGAGTGTCGTCAAGTTTCTCTCTTAAAATCTTTGTTTGGTAACCAAAATGGAAGTTAAATGGCTTTGTTTGAAAAAGAAAAAAGGTGGAGGGACCAAAACTGTCAAAATGTTAAAGTTACATTTAATAAAAACATCTTCCACCTAACATTACCCTCACATTTATGACATAAACCTAAAAGATCCTACGCCTAAAAACCATTCAAGAAATCTGTGTTTCTGATCATCAATTTGTAAGTGGTTTTGTGTTCTTAACGTAATTTTAAACAATGGTTTTGAATTTCACACGAATCCAACGGTAAAAACTTAAGATTCATTGAATTTTGTGTTTTACGCGTAAGGGTTAGAACATATAATCATTTGTTGTGTGTTTTTGGTTAAAAAGATTGTGTCAAAATGTAAGATATAACTTTTCACATACACATCAAACCATAACACAAAGTAGCATATAGATGGAATTCTAGAGAGAGAAAGTTAGAGGTTTAGGGAACTTAGTGAGAGAAAGTGAAAGATATTATCATGAGCTCCAACTCTCTACCTTGGGAGGTAGAGAGTATTTATAGTCTTACATAAATCGCCATACATCGGGCTGTGGATCAGGCATACAGTGGGTAAAGACCCGTCAGTCCTCCACGGTGTTACTTAACTACATACTACTTAACTTAAAAGAACTACGACTACGAGCTTTCTAACGATTACATATACTTGAGGTGACCGACTCTTTAATACCTGGAATTTCTAATTCCTAACAATCTCCCCCTAAGGGAGGTCACCTCAATTATGTACCAAAATTACATTGAATACAAATAGATATTACAATAAAATTGTTCTTGCATTCTTGATGTAGTCCTTTGCTTCTAAGCTCGTAGTCATTGATTCTTCACATTGCATGTTTGGATACTCCAAGTGGAGGTCTTTTACTGATCCACGTGATAATAATTTTGAGCCATCTTTTGAGATCATCAGCTATAAAAAATCTCTAAGACATCCTTTGTAGTGTTGTGACTTTAGGATCGAAATGCTCACATTATGGATCATGAAATCTTCTCATCAGAGTAGCGGAAGCTTTAGTTGATTCATGATATTGGCAGCAGCGTAGCAGAAGCATGGAGTGAAAATATCAGAGTCATTGATGCACTTATCATGATTTCTTTTGAGATGAATGTGTAGTGTGAGCATGCGGCTATGGATTGACCGCTTCATTCTGATCAGCTGCAAACGTCGGGTGTACCTGCATACAACAGTTAGCAATAAATCGCGCGAAAGTGTCTTTGATCACTTTCGTTGAATTGAGGTACACGGCCCACGGTTCCCCGTTGATCAGTACGAGTACTGCCTGTGATCAGGTAGGATTCCTAAAAATCTCCTTGACAGGGTTTCGCAGCTGTTCTAGCTGTTCTCAAACCGGAACATCTCAAAGAAGACAATACGGAGTGAGTGAACCAGCGAATTTTAAGTCCACTGATTGATGAAAAGAGATTTGAAAAACAATCGTGTATTGCTCAATAGAAATTGTTTTTGCAATACAACGAAGGTTTTATTGAAAATCAATTATCAATCATAAAAACACCTTTT
Organism: Chrysanthemum seticuspe; assembly: GCA_019973895.1. Classification (NCBI taxonomy): domain Eukaryota; kingdom Viridiplantae; phylum Streptophyta; class Magnoliopsida; order Asterales; family Asteraceae; genus Chrysanthemum; species Chrysanthemum seticuspe. The sequence goes on from BPTQ01000003.1 coordinate 123,340,213, forward strand.
GGTTTGAAAAATTAGTACACGGTCGATGTGCTAAAGAAAAGAGTTTTTAAGCACAATGACCGGTTTTTCAAAGGTATCCGTCAATCCATAACCTGAACCAGGATTGATTCAAGAGATTGAATCGCCCCATTGTTTCTGTTCAGTTGTCACATGGTTAATCTATAAGATAGATCTCACATGCCACCTACCAGGAGCTTGTTTGATGTTGGCTCCAGAAGGCTTTCCATCTTCATTGTGAATATGTATACACATCACTCAGATGTTCTGGCAATACCACAAGGATAATGCGTAGGACTCAAGATATAATCTCTCTTTCCACATTGTGTGAGACAGAGAGTCTTCATTGAAAGTGTCCTAATGAGATTTATTGATGATCTCGTGGCTCTAGACTCAATTTGTGCATATTTGGATCCTGTGCCGGAGACTAGGGAGAGGGTCTCCTTCTTCAATATCAACCATCTCTAAGAGAAAGTCGATAGATAATGTCGGTTCCCCGTGAGAATGAAACAAGTCCTTTTAAGAGGAACTTGAGTGGTTTGGAAAGTTGAAGTGCAGTGCGTCACTGGGTCCATGACGTCTTGTCTTCAATACCGATGTTACCATCAGTAGCATATGAATTGAACCCGGTTTCTGCCCTAAGGTTGAATAAATGGAGGGCTATTTGTTTTCACCCTTTCCTCATTCAATTCTTTTTAATTCTTCAACCCCTTCAGTGCTTACCGAGACTTCATAGCTAGAACCTTGTTGGGTTTATTCCAGTACTAGCTCAGTCTTAGTCTGCACTCTTCCCATATCTCATTTTTCTCCTTTTATCATCATACCTAAGGACTTCTACACTAACTAGTGGATTGTCCCTGGGTTGATCCCTCCGGTTCTGGCGGATCATGGGAACACATACCTAACCTTATCATCCTTATATCACCGTACATAAAGTAAAGTTGGTCGGTCTATTTGGTATTGTTCATCTGCCATTGGAACCAATTGAAAACCATTTGAAAATCAATTCAGATACTTGTGATATATTATCAAAGCATTTTGTACCTGAATTGTTTTTGATATTTTTAGAACGAGAACTCCCCCTCAACATGTGCATCAAGTATTTGAGAAAGTTTTGCACACGGAGGCAAGAGAAAGAATTAACTTCTTTGATTACCATTTTCTAAAAGATATCAACATCACTTCCCACATCAAATCAAGTAGGTATAGCATTTCCGGGAAGGATGAGGTTTCCATGAATTTGCTCCCCCTCAATATGTGCCTCGAGGTTTGAAAAGAGTTTTGCACATACTAGAGGGAACCTGCACATTGAGATAAGTTGATCACATTTCAAATCATAGGTTTAAGATAGATGCTTCCCCTCAACATGTGCATTGAAAAATTGAAATCGTTTGTCACATGTGGGCAGGATAGCATGTACATCCTTATAAAACCATTTACCGAATTATCAGTTTAAATCCAATTTAAATCACACATTCTCCCCCGATCACAATTATCAAATCATTTGAGATTTGTGATCTCTTATAGATTTAAATTGATTTTGAAAGCTTTTTAAGGGGAATTGTGACTTGATTATGAAAGTGTTTTAACTGATAAGGATCGGATTTAAGACTTTAAACTCCATTGATAAAACATGCATGTATATCTTTTGAAAACAATTTAATGCCAAATAACTTTTTAATTTAATTGAAATCATTCTCCCCCTCAATCAATGACATAGGTTGTTGATTGAGAGATAGAGATTTTGACATATGAGTCCTGATGATTATCAAAAATAGAAACCGAGTTATTTTTCAAAGCATTTGGTTTTCAGCAGATAAATGATTATAGAATCAGAGCATGGAATTTTGAAAGCATGATAAAAAATAGCTCTGTTCTTTCTTTTAAAACCGGGTTATTGCTTGAAGATGACAATAAACCATAGTTTCTCTTTCTCCCAAAAATATATATATATATATATATATATATATATATATATTTTTTTTTAATATAAAAATTCGAACAACATCTAAAGTCCCGTGTCATTCTTTGAATGACAACATCAAGACCGTAGATATTGTCGAATCGAGAGAAACATGACAAAATGACAATATTTTTGAAGAATTTTCGAATTTTTCAAATTTTTTTTTTTTTTTTTTTTTTTTTTTTTTTTTTTTTTTTTTTTGAAGGTTTTATAATTTTGTATTTTGTTTTTCGAATAGATATATACAAGAGATAGATGAAGATAGACCTTTACTCCTCGTCTTCCTCCTGAAGACGTTTGAGAGTTTCTGGTTGAAGGCTTTTCAAGCCAAGTCGTGGAAGAATAAACTCAAAACGTTCTCTTGGAAGAGCTTTGGTGAAGATGTCTGCTAACTGATATTCAGACCTCACAAAATATAGTTCCACCACTCCTTTTTCCACTTGTTCCCTGATGAAATGATGTCGAATGTCGATATGCTTTGCTCTTGAGTGTTGAACGTTGTTGCATGAGAGAGCAATAGCACTTTTATTATCACAGTACAGAGGGATTTTGTTGAATTCAAAGCCATAGTCAGATAATTGAGATCTCATCCATAAGATTTGAGCACAACAAGATGACATGGCTATGTATTCAGCCTCTGTAGAGGAAATAGAAGTACTCATTTGCTTCTTTGAAGACCAGCTCACAAGCTTATCACCCAAAAACTAAGCACCTCCTGACGTACTTCGGCGTGTATCTTGACAACCTGCATGATCAGCATCTGCATAGGCCGTTAGTGACATACCGGTGTCCTTCGGGTACCAAAGACCCATATTGATGGTTCCTTGGAGATACCGAAAGACCCGTTTAACTGCTTCAAGGTGCTTTTTAGTAGGCTTAGCCTGGTATCTAGCACACATGCAAACAGCGAACAAGATGTCTGGTCTACTAGCAGTGAGATACATCAGGGATCCAATCATACTCCGATATTTCGTTTGGTCAATCATGATCCCTGAGAGGTCCTCATCTAGTTTGGTTCGGTCAATCATGGGGGTGTCAACAGGGTCACATGAATCAAATCCAAATTTCTTTAAAATCTCTGTTGCATATTTAGATTGATTTATGAAAATGCCTCCGGGACTTTGTGAAATTTGTAATCCCAAGAAAAATGACATTTGTCCCATCATTGACATTTGAAACTTTGAACTCATTTCATTTGAAAAACGATCACATTCCATTGGGTCTGTCGAGGCAAAAATAATATCATCAACATAAATTTGAACATGAATTATGTTGGGAATTAAGGAAAACTACAGATTCTGCCGAAGCATAAACTACTGATTCTGCCGAAGCCTCTGTCAAAGAGATTCTGCCGAAGAAGAATGGATTCTGCCGAAGTTATACTTCAGCAGAAGTGTTAAAGCAGATATTGTGTTGTTGCTGAAAGTGCGAACCACGTAGGAGAGATAAGCTCAGTTAGAGTAAAAGTCAGCGCCGTATGTATAGGTTGGCGCCGTATTAAGTAGAGCTTACTCAGAATAAACAATATGATTAACAAAACAATATGATTAGTTGCATGCTTGTCTAGATGCATGCTTAGTCTAGTTTAGTATTAGGAGCGTAAATTGTCAACGCTCGTTAGGGTTTCTTGCCTATATAAGAAACCATAATAGTTTGTAATAGAAAAGCTTTTCGGAAGTCTTAAAAGTCTTGTAATCTATTCGAAACATAGAGTTTCTATAATAAAAGATCCATAGAGGATCAAAGAGTTCTTAGTTGATATAACTTGTATTTACTTTCCGCTACAATACGAGTTGTAGAGATCTTCTATTAGTTTGCTTGTGATTACATAGGCAACACTAACGATCTCCGAGTGCTTAAGATCTATCAAGGTCTTTGTGTTCATCAAGTGGTATCAGAGCCTCGGGAAAGTCTCTACGATACTAAGAACCATTCTCACCCTCAAACAATCAAACATTCATTCACCATGCCTGGATCCGATAATGAAAATGAAGTCACCAACACAAACAACACCAACACCACTTCCATGCAACAGCTCAGTCTCTGATAACGCTACACGTGTCGTTCGGGGTCAAGGAAACTTCCTTTTCTTCGAGCAAGTTTTATAACACCCTAGGCAGTGAACCTAATCGTTGTAGTGTAGTAATTAGGGTAAGCCACGGGTATTGATATCGTTCTCTAGGGGAATAGGAATGCTAGTAGGGAGTTACTACGCTAAGGTTAAGGTTGAGGAAGATTATTTTTTATCTTTTTATATTTTATGAAAATGGAAAAGTACGAATCTCGGGTATTGGATTTGGGGGGTTGGTATTTCTACCGATTACTCTACTATTATCTAATTATCTAAACTAAGGTTGTGGGAGTCTATGTCTAATTAATGTGTGCTCGTATGATAGTTTAAAGATGTGTTTACTTAGTTTGTATTACTCCTTAATTATCTCCTATTGATGGTTGAGTGTCACGTCTTATTCCTAGTTGCGTTGTGTTTCTAAAGTTGTAGGGTATGCGTTTCTCCCTAACTCTTTGAAATTACCAAAGGGTCTTGTCTACAAATCCACGTAGAGATTATAGACTCCTACTCTAAGGCACTCTTCGGATGTTTTAGCCTACAATCACTCAGGTAATCATACTCTAAGGTTCACAAAGATGAATCAAGCATTAAGTACACAACGAATGACCTATCGCATTACTAGATCATTAGTCAACTAAGATAAGAAACAACCAATCAATATTCAATAATTAAGTTTCATACTTCCTAAGCAAACACACAAATAAATTAGCCGGACATGGAGAACATGCAAGCATACACACAAATAATCAAAGACATAATTGAATTAATGAAGCAAAGACTTATCTTGGTGTAAGATAGGGTTAAAAACCCTAAAATACTGTACAAGACACCTTAGGTTCGGTTTTAGGTTTTTACTCCAAAGACTCTCCCTACAAAGACTGAAAAATTCAGATTCTATATATAAGATTACAATTGCGACGGCGTCACCTTATGTTTAGTGACGCCGTCGTGTGCCGCCATTAGGGTTTCGTCTTGGCCACGTTAACCTTGCGACGGCGTCACCTTACGTCCGTGACGCCGTCCTCTTCAGCTTCTGACGTCGTCTGGATCGCATCTAGGCCGTCTGAGTAGCGACGGCCTACTCTTTCACAACTAGACGCCGTCTCTTGAAAACACGAGTTTTGCGTTCTGACCCGTCACAATAATTCTCCGACGGCGTCGCAAATAGAACCTGACGCCGTCGCCTTCTACATTCAGCGACTGTGAGTGTCTGATTTCGACTTTGGCCATTTTCTTCATATATTCGCGCCTTTCTGTCCAAATAAGTGTCATTCCAGCATTTTGCCTTCACGAGACCTAAAAAGTGAAAAGGAACGATATTAAGCAATAACGGATACAAAAGTGATCAAATAAGGACTTAAACGACCCCTCAAAATGGTACCTTTTAAAACCTTATCAAATATCCCTACACTTGTTATTTGCTTGTCCTCAAGCAAATGTGCTTTTAGCCAATTAATTTATAAGTTAGGGGTCATTCAGCATTAATTCAAAACGGTCCACAACACATATAAGCCCCGCAAAAGTCATAACAAGCACGGAAATTACATACTAGCACCTCACATAGGGTGTTTGGATACTCACATCTCTCTCAGGTGTATAAATGAAATATAACAATATAGGAAATGGAAGATAAACACTCATTAACCGGTCCTAGTACATAGATTACCATAGGCTTGAGAATAGATCAAACCTCCATCGCTTTGGCGTAAGCACCTAGGAAAGACTATCAAAGAGGTCTTTTAAAGGGTTGTAACGTTATGGCTTACGGTAGGGAAATAAGGGTTTGGTGGGATAGGCTATATAGTGGTGGTAAGTCAAAAATCTTTATGTTAACTGCATATGAAGAATGGCGTTGCTAAGCCAAGACTCGACACTCTAAACTCTAGATAACTGAAATAAACAAATATAAATTAAAAGATAAATGTAGGATGGTAGCCCGTATGTTTTTTTTTTTTTTTTTTTTCATACACTTTTACTCTACCATCCTCTAAGATAACATCATAATACTAGGGATTTATAAGCATATCCCTACACTTGAGTTTTTATTACTCTAATACTAATTTGACCCGAATTGAAAAGATCAAAACACTTGGGGTACATTATTACGCAAACAAAGGGAATTTGAATTTAACGTTCCCTTCCCGTCATTTCATAAACTTTAACTTTTCCCATGAATCCCAATCATCCCAAAACTGTATACAAAGGATATGACTCGACTTAGCAACTCTTGCAAGTAACTAGATAATTGAACTAAGGGTTTAGGGTGATAACAAACATTTGCACTAAAAGTGAGTGCATAAGGGGTAGGCTAAGGCGATTTGGGTGTATATTTGGGGGTGGGGTGTAAACAATGCTCTTCATTGATATTCCGGAAAAACCGAAATATCACGAGAACCGCGAAAAGGATAGGCTCTGAGGGGTTAACTAGGGGTATCGTGTACTAAAGATGAGTACAACGCAAAGGGTGTGGGGGAATTACTCAACCGATGTGGAAGAAATAATTATATTACAGGTATTAAACAAGGGTTTATCCTAATGCCTCTTATCATTTAGTTATTCCTAACTACACAAGTGTAGCCTCACTTGCGATCTCGGAATGCATCACAAAACAAGTTCTAGAATCTATTATACTATCGGTTCACACTCTAAGCATTAAAGATGAATGCTTTAATTCCTACTAATCTAAGGGCGATCCTCACATTTTGGGTGGAATTTGGGTGGTAAGGGTTTTTTTTTGTGCTAGTCATGCAATTTCCTATCCGTGAGACGCTTTTGTTAAGACTAATGGCCCACTCCTATATGTCATAAAAAATTTTAAATTTGGTGCCAAAATTACCCTAACCGACATTTCTCATGGTTTATTACACAATCACAATTGGACAAAGCAAATAGTCAAGGATAAGCATAGTTTCAAAGTTCCCGTTTTATTTTCCCTCCCTACACTTAAACTGAACATTGTCCCCAATGTTCCCCGAAAGTATCAAAGTTATGATAAAAGAAGGTAATTAAAAACGAAAGAAACTAATACTCCCCTGATTAGCTCGGTAGGATCCGTGTAAAGTGGTGGTTAAATTCTTTTCAAGAAGAATTATTGCGTGAAAAGCTCCTTCCAATCTTATGTAACTTCTTCTTGACAAACTAAACCTGCACACTTGTAGAAAACAAACGAAACCTTCGCGTAAAATCGGCGGTAATAATATATATAAGACTCGATTTAAACTAGGATATAATGCTTGTGGAATGAATGTTTACAGAATTTCTAAGAAAATTAAGACCTGGAAAATTCCAAAAATTTATAAGTAGCTCAGAAAACGAGAAAAAGTAATCTGATGTTTTTACTCCTTCCTGACGCCGTCAGGTTGCAATCCT
>BPTQ01000003.1:123349476-123405030 GCA_019973895.1 Chrysanthemum seticuspe
ACAGACTATTCCAAAATTTTCCATGGTAAAACTCCCCAGCAAATTCAGGAATAAACTAGTGAAAACATAGGCAATAACGAATTATAGCAAGGAAAAGTGAAAAATCCAGAGCACTTCCGTTTTACGACCTTACTGTGAATAAACCTGTCTTTCCGCGCTTATATACTTCTTTTACCGGTTTCAGCTTTAGTCTGTGAGTGTCAGCGACTTACATCTTCCGCTGCTGCAGTCCAAGATAAACGCTGTGGCAGCCTCTTAATAACACTGCCCAGTCTTGCGTTTTGAGCACAAAAGTTCTCTGCCGCAGATCAACACTTTCTCATCCGGCAGCGATGAGTCTGCCGGATCTACGCTAGGTCTGCTGCAGTCTTCGACTTCTCCTGCCGCAGTGCCTGTATTCCACTGCGGCAGCGTTCCAATTGCACCGGTTCTGCTTTGGGATTACCGCCGCTGTGCTGCCGCAGTGATTTGTATTCCACTGCGGCAGCGTTAACATTAGAATATATATCTTAGGCTTAAAAAGTCAGAAACACACCTCTCAGAAACCCCATTTTTGGATTTTGGCTTGGATTCCACAGAACATGTCATAAAATCCCAAAAATTGGGATAGAATGTGGTTCTATTCAGAAACGAAGTAATTAAGTTAATACAGAAACTAATAAACACACATACGAACGTACAAGAGGTACAGGCCGATTAAATAAACAGCCGCCATTAGGGTTTCGTCTTGGCCACGTTAACCTTGCGACGGCGTCACCTTATGTCCGTGACGCCGTCCTCTTCAGCTTCTGACGTCGTCTGGATCGCATCTAGGCCGTCTGAGTAGCGACGGCCTACTCTTTCACAACTAGACGCCGTCTCTTGAAAACACGAGTTTTGCGTTCTGACCCGTCACAATAATTCTCCGACGGTGTCGCAAATAGAACCTGACGTCGTCGCCTTCTACATTCAGCGACTGTGAGTGTCTGATTTCGACTTTGGCCATTTTCTTCATATATTCGCGCCTTTCTGTCCAAATAAGTGTCATTCCAGCATTTTGCCTTCACGAGACCTAAAAAGTGAAAAGGAACGATATTAAGCAATAACGGATACAAAAGTGATCAAATAAGGACTTAAACGACCCCTCAAAATGGTACCTTTTAAAACCTTATCAGACACTATTGATTTATCTAGAAAATATATGAAAGGAAAAAAAAATTTATTTGCAAGTAATTTATTAAAGATCATACCTTTGATAAATATTCTTTTTAAGGAAAGAAGTATCAGAGAGAAATTCTTCATGATCTTCTCAGGATGCCTAAATCTTAGTATGGAGAATTCTCAACAAGGAAAATATTAGAGAGATCTATCATTATCCAACATTACAAAATATGATGTTTTTAAAACGTGACCTTTTGTTTTTAAGGAATTTCCTTCCTTGTAGTTTTCAATCATACATGGATCGTATCAAGTTTTTAAAAGTACAATATACTCTTAAGAAACTTGGTAACGAAGCTATGATTCCAATTGTGGAAAACTAGAAGAGGGGGTTGAATAGTTTTATCGATTAAAACTTGTTTTAAAATATTTAGATCAACTTATGTCAATCTATTTAGATGTGTGTGTTAGATATTGATAAATATATATGTAAAGATATAATGCAAAGGTAAAGAGTAAGAAACACAAAACCACGAAACGAGTGTTTATAGTGGTTCGGCTACAAGGACACCTTCCTTGCCCTACTCCACTCCCCGAGTCACCTACTTGACAGTTCATTAGCACTACACGACACAAATCCTTATAGCGGAGAATCCTTCACAACGTCGCCTACTCTTTTTCCCATACAAGGCTAGACATCGGGTTCTTCCACGAGGTAGAACCACACCTATCACAATGTCGCCTGCACTTTATTCGGTACAAGGCTAGATACCGAGTTCCATTACAAAGGAGGAACTACTACCCAACACTACACAACACCTATCCCAAAGGAGACCCACTCCTTATTACAACATTGATAACGCTACACGCGTCGTTCGGGGTCAAAAGAACTTCCATTTCTTCGAGCAAGTTTTATAACACCCTAGGCAGTGAACCTAATCGTTGTAGTGTAGTATTAGGGAAAGCCACGGGTATTGATATCGTTCTCTAGGGGAATAGGAATGCTAGTGAGAAGTTACTACGCTAAGGTTGGGGTTGAGGAAGATTATTTTTTATCTTTTTATATTTTTAAGAAAAGGAAAGGTACGAATCTCGGGGTTTGGATTTAGGGGTTGGTATTTCAACCGATTACACTACTTATCTAATTATCTAATCTAAGGTGTATGTAGTCTATGTCTAATTATTGTGTGCTCGTATGATGGTTTAAAGATGTGTTTACTTAGGTTTTATTACTCCTTAATTATTTCCTATTGATGGTTGAATTGTCACGTCCTTATTCTTAATCGCGATGTGTGTCTAAAGTCGTAGGGTATGCGTTTGTCCCTAACTCTTTGAAACTACCAAAGGGTCTCGTCTACAAAATCTCTAGGAATCATAAACTCTAACTCTAAGGTACTCTTTGGATGGTTTAGCCTACAACTACTCTAGGTGTTATAGTCTAAGGTTCACAAAGATTAATCAAGCAATAACTACACAACGAATGACCTATCGCATTACTAGATCATTAACAATTAAGATAAGAGACAACCAATCAATATTCAATAGTTAAGTTTCATATTCCCTAAGCAAACGCATAAGTAAATTAGCCGGACATGGAGAACATGCAAGCATACATACAAGTAATTGAAGACATAATTGAATTAATGAAGTAAAACACTTATCTTGATGTAAGATAGGGTTTGGAACCCTAAAATACTGTACAAGACAGCCTTGGTTCGGTTTAGGTTTTTACTCCAAAAGACAACACACTGAAAACTAAAAAATTCGGATTCTATATATAAGATTACAATCGCGACGGCGTCACTTTATGATTTGTGACGCCGTCGGGTCGCCATCATTAGGGTTTCGTCTTGGCCACGTTAGTCTTGCGACGGCATCACCTTATGCTTGTGACGCCGTCCCCTTTAGTCTCTGACGCCGTCTGGATCAGATCTAGGACGTCTGAGTTGCGACGACCTACTCTTTTAAAGCCTGACACCGTCACTTGTAAATAAGCAATTTGGCTACTGAGCCATCACAAAAGTGATGCGACGGCGTCATAGATAACACCTGACGCCGTCCCCTTGTATTTCAGCAGCTTGAGTGTCTCGATTCTTGACTTTGGCCATTTTCTTCGTATATCCGCGCCTTTTCATCCAAATAAGTGCCATTCCAGCAATTTGCCTTCAAAAGACCTAAAAAGTGAAAAAGAACGATATTAAGTAATAACGGATACAAAAGTGATCAAATAAGGGCTTAAACGAGCCCTCAAAAAGGTACATTTTAAAACCTTATCAAATATCCCTACACTTGGTATTTGCTTGTCCTCAAGCAAATGTGCTTTTAGCCAATTAATTTATAAGTTAGGGGTCTTGAAGCATTGGTTTAAAACAATCCACAACACATATAAGCCCCGCAAAAGTCATAACAAGCACGTAAATTATATACTAGCACCTCACATGGGGTGTTTGGATACTCACATCTCTCGGGTGTATATGAAATATAACAAGTTGGAAATGGAAGATAAACACTCATTAACCGGTCCTAGTACATAGATTACCATAGGCTTGAGAATAGATCAAACCTCCATCGCTTTGGCGTAAGCACCTAGGAAAGACTATCAAAGAGGTCTTTTAAAGGGATGTAATGTTAGGCTTGCGGTAGGGAAACAAAGGGTTTGGTGGGATAGGCTATTTAGTGGTGGCAAGTCAAAAATCTTTATGTTACAAGAATACGAAGAATGGCATTGCTAAGCCAAGACTCGACACTCTAAACTCTAGATAACTGAAACAAACAAACATAAATTTAAAGATAGATGTCGGATGGTAGCCCGTTTTTTTTTTTCATACACTTTTACTCTACCATCCTCTACGGTAACATCAAAATGAAAGGGATTTATAGGCACATCCCTACACTTGAGTTTTTATTACTCTAACACTAATTTGACCCGAATTGAAAAGATCAAAACACTTGGAGTACATTATTACGCAAATAAATGGAATTTGAATTTAACGTTCCCTTCCCGTCATTTCATAAACTTTAACTTTTCCCATGAGTCCCAATCGTCCCAAAACTGTGTACAAAGGATATGACTCGACTTAGCAACTTATGCAAGCAACTAGATAATTGAACTAAGGGTTTAGTGTGATAACAATAATGCACTAAAAGTGAGTGCATACAAGGTAGGCTAAGGCGATTTGGGTGTACATTTGGGGGTGGGGTGTAAACAATGCTCTTCATTGATATTCCGGAAAACCGAAACATCACGAGAACCGCGAAAAGGATAGGCTCTGAGGGGTTAACTAGGGGTATCGTGTACTAAAGATGAGTACAACGCAAAGGTGTGGGGGAATTACTCAACCGATGTGGAAGAAGTAATTATATTACGGGTATCAAACAAGGGCTATCCTAATGCCTCTTATCATTTAGTTATTCCTAACTACACAAGTGTAGTCTTACTAGCGATCTCGGGATGCATCACAAAACAAGTTCTAGAATCTATTATACTACCGGTTCACACACTAAGCATTAAAGATGAATGCTTTAATTCCTACTAATCTAAGGGCGATCATCACATTTTGGGTGGAATTTAAGTGGTAAAGGGTTTTTGTGCTAGTCATATAACTTCCTATCCGTGAGACGCTTTTGTTAAGACTAATGGCCCACTCCTATATGTCATGAAATTTTTTAAATTTGGTGCCAAAATTACCCTAACCGACATTTTCTCATGGTTTATTACACAAATACAATTGGACAAATCAAATAATCAAGGATAAGCATAGTTTCAAAGTTCCCGTTTTATTTTCCCTCCTTACACTTAAACTGAACATTGTCCCCAATGTTCCCCGAAAGTATCAAAGTTATGATAATAGAAGGTAATTAAAAACGAAAGAAATTAATACTCCCCTGATTAGCTCGGTAGGATCCGTGTAAATGGTGGTTAAATCCTTTCCAAGAAGAATGTATGCGTGAAAAGCTCCTTTCAATATTATGTATCTTCTTCTTAGTAAATTAAACCTGCACACTTGAAGAAAACAAATGAAACCTTCGCGTAAAATCGGCGGTAATAATATATATAAGACTCTATTAAACTAGGATATAATGCTTGTGGAATGGATGTTTACAGAATTTCTGGAAAATTAAGACCTGAAAAATTCCAAAAATTTATAAGCAGCTCAGAAAACGAGAAAAAAGTAATCTGTTGTTTTTACTCCTTCCTGACACCGTCAGGTTATCCTGAAAAAAACTGGTCTGCGATTTTCTGGGAAAAAAATTCTGGAAAATTTACATCTTTAGAATCTGGAAAAATTTCTGCAAAACATCCATTATGACTCGATACAAGCATTTGACTCGAACAAACACACATATATATCTTTTAATTAATTGAAATTCTCATGTTTACGTTTCTTTTGAAAACGTGTGTAATCCTCCCTACACTTTTCCTTTATGTAAAATACCTTTATATGCAATTAAGACGAGGTTAAAAACAAAATAAAGCATTTTTACAAATTTAAACATAAGAGTAAGCAATCAATAAAAGATATATGACACTAACAAGCAAACAATTAAGCATGGGTTGCCTCCCACTAATCGCTTTTCTTTATTTATGAGTCTTGTACCTAGACTCGTAGTCGTGCTCCTACGTGACTTCATTACCGTCACCTTCTTCCTCATGACGATCTCTAATGGTTGGTTCCATGTTGTAGAAGTGCCCTATGATACACCTCTCTAAGAGTTCGTCCTCTCCCCACTCATTTCTATATTCCGGTCCTAAGTTCAAGCAATCCTTATAGAAACCGAAAATCTTGGCCATAACATAATCTACTCCTTTCTCTTTATCCTCCCCATTCCTATAATAGACCGATAGTTTAAGTTCCTTTTCATCATTAGAGAGTGATGAAAACTTCTCAATCTTAAACGGCATTTGGTAAGCTATGTCATCAGTCTCATCCTTGAATCGCACTATTCCTAACAAGGGATCATAGGTCATCCCGGTGCTTTCTATGAAAGGTTTCCCTAGAATAACATGGGACAAGCTAGGATCTATGGTCGTACTAATATCATCCACTATTATGAAATCCGTAGGAAACGTGGAACTACCTACATAAACGGGCAATCCTTTAACTCTACGACAAAAATTGCAACTAACACTAGGATTATCGGGGTCTTACCTAGTTGGGATAGGCTTCTTCATTACCCAATTGTAGTAGGTGCTAGTCATTAAGTTGATTGGGGACTTGCGATCAATGTAGGCCTTTGCCACGAAAAGGTGTCCTATGCAACATGGTATGTTAAGATTCCAAGGGTTCCCAAACTTGATTCTAGGGCTTTTCCTAACATACATGTGACGGAGGTCACGCACTAAGTGAGGGTGGCGAGATAGCTCTTCTTCCGTAGGAAATTTATTGAAATAGTCATTGTCTACTTCATCTACTTCCTCGGCTGTTTCATTATCCCCAAGTATATGGTCCTCTTCATCATTTGTTCTATTAGGTTTCACTAAGGTGATGGTATTGATGAATTGGACGTGTTTAGCTAACTTACTTGGGTCCTTAATCTCTACACCGGAAGGCTCGGGAGTTGAGATAGCATTAACCTTCCTATCACTATTGGTCATGGCTTTCAAGAGGTTATCTATCTTCCTATCCATCTCGGCTTGTTGTTGGTTAAAACGGTCCGAGAGCTTAGCTATTTGAGCTTCTTGGGATGCGACTAGGTGTTGCAACATCCCCTCAATGTTTTGTTGGTTAGGGCCATGAGATGGGGGCCATGAGAAATCATTGGAAGTGAATTCTTTGGTTTGTCCCCAATAGAAGTCGGGCTTGCTCTTCCATGCTTCTCGGGTATCATTGAAATTCCTAGGTCCGAGTGTTGTAGGGAATCTTCCTCCCGTTCCATTAATACGCGAAGATGCGTAGTCAACGGAAGCATGTTCGGGGAATCGGGTGCAAGTGCGCGAGTTATGAGGATCACTACACGGCTCACACGAGGAAGAAACTTTGTTCACATGGCGTGAAGACTTAGGATTTTTGTAGGAACTCATTAGGAATTTAACTTGATCTTCAAGTTCGAGCATCCTACGGTCGGAAGGTTGTGAGTCAATGGGAGGCAAGGAGATTGCCTTAACGGTTTTGGGCAACTCACGGGGGTCATTCCAACTTTCGTTGTCATAGAGAGCAAGGTCCTCTATTATACCCCATGATTCTTCCGCGGTGAGATCACTAAGTTTTCCACCGGCCGCTTGGTCAATGGATCGCTTGGTGGGGAAGTTGACATGATCATAGAAAAGTTGGACTTGGAGCCAAAGATCAATGCCGTGATGAGGGACTTTATGAAGTAAGTCCTTGAATCGAGTCAATGCTTCGTAGAGAGATTCACCTTGACGTTGCTGGAACATCAAGATGTCATTCCTAAGCTTAGTGGTTCTCACCGGTGGAAAAAATTGAGCAAGGAAGCGAGAGGTGAGATCATCCCAACTTGAGATGGAGTCGGCGGGAAGTCGCTCAAGCCAATTACTAGCTTGGTCCCGTAGAGAGAATTGGAAGAGACGCAGACGCGTGGTCTCCCGAGTAGTAGCATCAAGGTCGATGGAATCGACAATTTTAAGGAAATCCTTAAGATGCTGATTAGGATCTTCGGAACGAAGTCCATGGAATGCACATCCGTTTTGCACCAACCGGATGGTGTTGGATCACAGGGCCGTAGTTTGGGCTTGATCGGGAAGCTCAATGGTGTTCCTATAGCCTAGGTGGCTTGGTCTCGAGTATTCACCAAGAGTACGGGCTCTTGGCGGGTCATTTGGTGGTAGGTTGATGAATGGTGGTTGGTTATCACCTTCCATGATGAAAAGTGATGGGGTTACGAACAAAGGTCACGAAGAAGGGGGATAGACTATGAGGAAGCTAAAAATTGAGAAAATTTTTACTTGATAGGAATCAAGCAAAGAAACCTAAACGAGGTGGACTACTAACTAGCTATTCTATTCCCCGGCAGCGGCGCCAAAAACTTGATAACACTACACGCGTTGTTCGGGGTCAAAGGAACTTCCTTTTCTTCGAGCAAGTTTTATAACACCCTAGGCAGTGAACCTAATCGTTGTAGTGTAGTATTAGGGTAAGCCACGGGTATTGATATCGTTCTCTAGGGGAATAGGAATGCTAGTGAGAAGTTACTACGCTAAGGTTGGGGTTGAGGAATATTATTTTTTATCTTTTTATATTTTTAAGAAAAGGAAAGGTACGAATCTCGGGGTTTGGATTTGGGGGTTGGTATTTCTACCGATTACTCTACTTATCTAATTATCTAATCTAAGGTGTATGTAGTCTATGTCTAATTATTGTGTGCTCGTATGATGGTTTAAAGATGTGTTTACTTAGGTTTTATTACTCCTTAATTATTTCCTATTGATGGTTGAATTGTCATGTCCTTATTCTTAATCGCGTTGTGTGTCTAAAGTTGTAGGGTATGCGTTTGTCCCTAACTCTTTGAAACTACCAAAGGGTCTCGTCTACAAAATCTCTAGGAATCATAAACTCTAACTCTAAGGTACTCTTTGGATGGTTTAGCCTACAACTACTCTAGGTGTTATAGTCTAAGGTTCACAAAGATTAATCAAGCATTAACTACACAACGAATGACCTATCGCATTACTAGATCATTAAAAATTAAGATAAGAGACAACCAATCAATATTCAATAATTAAGTTTCATATTCCCTAAGCAAACACACAAGTAAATTAGCCGGACATGGAGAACATGCAAGCATATACACAAGTAATTGAAGATATAATTGAATTAATGAAGTAAAACACTTATCTTGATGTAAGATAGGGTTTGGAACCCTAAAATACTGTACAAGACAGCCTTGGTTCGGTTAAGGTTTTTACTCCAAAAGACTACACACTGAAAACTAAAAAAATCGGATTCTATATATAAGATTACAATCGCGATGGCGTCACTTTATGATTTGTGACACCATCAGGTCGCCGTCATTAGGGTTTCGTCTTGGCCACGTTAGTCTTGCGACGACGTCACCTTATGCTTGTGACGCCGTCCCCTTCAGTCTCTGACGTCGTCTGGATCAAATATAGGACGTCTGAGTTGCGACGACCTACTCTTTTAAAGCCTGACACCGTCACTTGTAAATAAGCAATTTGGCTACTGAGCCGTCACAAAAGTGATGCGACGGCGTCACAGATAACACCTGACGCCGTCCCCCTGTATTTCAGCAGCTTGAGTGTCTCGATTCTTGACTTTGGCCATTTTCTTCGTATATCCGTGCCTTTTCGTCCAAATAAGTGCCATTCCAGCAATTTGCCTTCAAGAGACCTAAAAAGTGAAAATGAACGATATTAAGTAATAACGGATACAAAAGTGATCAAATAAGGGCTTAAACGACCCCTCGAAAAAGTACATTTTAAAACCTTATCAAACATCATCAAGGATATAAATATCCTTGGACACAACCTATCTCTATTTGTACATCGATGCACCATATCGATTGTACACCTTTGGCATCTTTCACTAATGCCTTTGACATAATCTTTTGGCACCTTTCGCTAATGCCTTCGACTTGACCCTTTTGGCATCCTTCACTAATGCCTTTGACACGGACGTTTAACACCTTTCACTAATGCCTTCGTCTTGACCCTTTTGGCATCCTTCACTAATGCCTTAGACACAACACTTCTAGAGAAGAAGAAAGAACTATCAACAAGAGAACTTTAGTAGTCTTGATGATGACGAAGCATGGAAACTCATGGACTTGAGCTTGCTCGACTTCAAGAGGTGGCGATATCACCTTTAAGAGGAACCTAGAGAATAACACAAAAACAAACACAAACTACATAGAAAGATCCTTTGGATATGAGGTTAGAGAGTTTACAATACTAGGAGAAAGTATGTGTAGGAGTGGCAACAAACAATGAAGAAATGGCTCACTATTTATAGACAAAAACATGCTACTGTTCCACGGATCCCACGAATCCCTTGCTAGAGGGATCCGTCTAGTGTAATTTGAGGGATCCGTTAGACGCTCCTCACTACCCATGGGTTATGGGTTATGGGTCATGGGTTATGGGTCATGGGTCCTAGACTTTGGATCATGGGTATCCAAGTAGAATACAATGTATCTAGAAGATACAACGTATCTAGTCAATGTGTTATGGGTTAGCTCCATGGGTCATGGATAATACCCATTATGACTTATGCATGATGTCATGCAATGGGTCATGGATTATGGATCATGCTCCATGGGTATGAGTCATAGACTTTGGGTTTTACTCAACTACATTCAATGTGTTAAGTCAATGGTTTAAATATTTAAACTTCTACCCATTCTATTACCCATTATAATACATACTAAGTATGTATATATCTACTCAATATGTAAACACTAGTTGTTATACATATACATTACTATAACAATAAAAATACTATTACTTGTTTAGTAATTTATATGAAAATGTAAGTGTGTTAGTAAACTATTGGCTCAAACCATTTACGAATTTTATTTGTTTCATTAAAATGATTTTACGTTTACTATCGACAAAACATTAGAAGATCGTAAAATATAAATAAACGTTTTTACGGCTTATTTGTATTAACAGCTTAGTCTATAAATACCCCCTCTTGTCTTGGGCATTCTTTTCCTCTTGCTATTTCACTCTTTCTCTCTATATTTCTTATCTCTATCCCTCTAAGTCTAAACACCTCTTGTGTTTCAAAATTCTTCTCTTGTCATCTATTGTAAGAACACATCATTCCGCAAGAGAGATTCACAAGAACTTAATTCACTCTTGTAAATTAACTTGTGGGTATTCTCCTCTAATATTTTTTCTATTAGCATTGAGTCTCTAGTCTAGGTTAGTTTAGGGCTTGATTTGAACATCAACATTCATTCAATTTGGTTGTAAGAAAAGTCTTATACCTTGGTGGTCAAGCCTAGATCGGTGGAGATCTATTTTGGGGTTTAATACTTCTGGTGGAAAGTCTTAGTGGTCTTTATGGTTAAGTCGAATCACGAGTCTTTGTGAGTGGTTTTTGAAGGCGAAATACCGATAGGAGTAGCTCTTTTTTGTCAGCGACGATCTTAGTGCATATCGGTGGAGTGAAGTTTGTATGGTTTGTAATCCACTATAAGGATTATACTAGCAGAATAGTATAGGTGTCGTGGATTCGCAACTGGACGTACTGATGGTCTAAACTTCAAAAAAGCCGGAAGACCGTATTCACCCCCTCTACGGTTTTATAGTGTTCATTTATTTAAATGTGTATATTTATTTAATTTTATTTATTTATTTATATCTCTATACTTATTTTAGTTATATTTGATTGTAGCAATTTTTTGACTTGGAGCGCCACATGCGTGGACCACGATGGAAGACCTTCAGCGATGGCATTGATGCATAGTTCGCTAAGCGTTACGGAGACAATAAATATAACATGAAGTGAGATCATTAGACTGGCAACGGTGGGGCTTCTCATGTGGATGTGATAAGACCCCAACATCCCCCGAACGTGGAGTAGTCTGACTCGGAGTTGCAGATCAAATTATGGCTCGACCCAAAGCACGCAATTTATATATAGCTCATTATATACATGGTTTGATTTGTCGTTTTTAATTTGTTTAATCTTATATACATGTGTATATCCAGTTCGAGAGGCACAAGAACAATGAGTACTCGTCCCTCCTTCAAAGTTTCTACAACCAGCATTGCAAGAAAGGGGTATGGTTGCAGGAGGAAGCCGACTTCAATACTAATATTTTATTTTTTTATTTTTTTTCAAATACGCACTTTATGATTTATTGAAACACAATGTAGTAACTCGACTAATATATTAATTTTCTCTTTTTTTGTAACTATATAGGAAGAGATGGTCAAGCTGCGTGATCTGGGAGCCAATACGCCTACTGGGGTACCCTACACCAAGGAAGAGATACTTGCCAAAGTGATAAAGGGCAAGCAACGCGGCCACTTAGCCGGGAGGGGTAGGAAGTTAGCCTGCAAGGGCAAAAGTAAGGTGTTTGACACGCGCCTACAGGTATGCACTCCTAGGATTAGATTGATCGTATGATGGCCGAGAGAGACAATCAAGTTCCTGCGGCCGCACGAGAGGTTAAGGCCGCTAGGTGCGAACTCAATGAGGTGTTTTCCGTATTAATGATTAATCCCCAATAGTCCGAGTTATGTAGCCAGGTTGGTTCACGGAGCGAGCTCGGCTCGGGCAGCGGAAGTGGGGGCGGGAGTGGCGATGGCGGGAGTGGCGAAGGCGGGAATGGCGATGGTGGGAGTGGCAGGGGGTGACGGGGATGACGAGGGGCAGTAGTATATGGCCGGTATGGGCTATTTTGTGTGACTTTATATTTTGGCGACCCGTATGTTTATATGACTTGTACCTTGCGGATATTGCAACTTTTGTAGATTGGCAACTAGATTTTTAGATTAAAACATATGTTTTGTAATGTTTTAGCCGTTATAAGTTTGTTTAGCGATTATATGTGTTGTAGTCGTTATATATAAATTTTTTAGCGTTATATGTTATTTTTCGATATTGGCATGTTGGTTTTGGTTATGTTAAGAGGTTTGGTTGTGTACATATTTTGGTAGATTTTTTCCCAAAAAAATTGGGAAACTGCTGCTGTGCAGCGGCAGCATAAAGTTTTGCCGAGGACATGTCCTCGGCAATACCTATTTACAATTTGACTTTCGTTGACCTGCAATTGACTTTCATTAACTTTTAATTAGTTTTGATGAGGACTTGTCCTCGGCAAATGTTATTCAGAGTATGACTTTATTGACTAATTAATTAGTTAATCATTTGACTTTCATTGACCCCGACTATAGTTTCCCCGAGGACATGTCCTCGTAAAAAGACATAGTCAAACATTCGCAACGTCTGACTGGAAAGTGCGTGGGTCCCACTATGTCTTCGGGGAAATTCGTCGGTATTGTGATTGCCGACGAGGCATTGCCGAGGACTGTAGCCCGAGAACATGTCCTCGGCAATAACTTTTTCCAAGGTCATGTCTTTGGCGAAAGAAAAAAAAAAATGTCCTCATGAAAGGGGTTGTTTGTACTGATGAGAGGGTAAAAATGATAAAGCTATAATAGTTATATAATCGTATACATTATACTTATATATACTACATAATAGTTCGTCACTTTCTCTCTCTATCGAGAAGGCGATTGCACAGAATACTCGCTAGTGTAAGAAAAGGAGAGAGTGAAAGGATTCAAGAAATTATAAAACGATATCCAAGAAGTTTGCTTCCTCCCTCTCTTTTTCAATACACATAAGAGGTTAGTTTAATATACTATTCATGATTTTCAATTCACAAAAAGTTGTATAATTTTTTATTTATTTTGTTTTACGTTTTATCAAATTTGACAAAAGTATCAAGAAACAACCATATGATGCTTTCTGTTTTACCCCTTTTTTTTCTTTAATCTCCATTATCCTCTATCTATGTCAATTATAGGGTTTATATTTATATGAAGATCATGACATCCATCAAGACTATCATAGTCATATGGAGCTAGTAAATTCAATACCAGTTGAGGTTATAAAAGTACTAGTATCACCTTCTGAATTCTATGTCACAAGATTATATTTTCAATTTCTCACATGGGTTCGAGAAATCATCGCCACAAGACCAGATCCGCAGAGATAACAAGGTTAGAATACAAGGGTTTGAGCCACCACCACCGTTGGGACTAGAAGAAGTGGATGAGGGACACCCTAGTTTACCGTACGAGTCAGGAGCAGGTATGTTGTCTGAAATGTTTAATTTCCCAACAGGCGGATCCATTACCAATTCGGCTTCTGAATTGTTGATGAACCAGATAAATTACCATCAACAAAACCAAGGTAATAATCATCGGCCAGATTGGTATGGTAACACTACTGCTCAAGCTCAAGCCATGCAACTTTTTTTAACAAACCCTTCACACGAATCACCCGAGTCTCCCTCTCATCATCATCATCAGCACCAGCAGCAGCTTCATATGTTACTACCAAATACTGTCCCATCTACCAGTCCTACCCTTCACCATCAACAAAGCTTTGGTAGTACAACGAGTACTGGACAAGGGCATTTTGGTCCATCTACACAATTCTCTTGGGTTAATCCTCCTGGTGCTACATCTCATGAAGCTGAAAGTGTCGGTGGTAGTGTTGAAGGTCTTTCGCTTTCATTATCTTCATCTTTACAACACCTAGAAGCAACTAAAGTCGAAGATATGAGAATTGGGGACGATTCTGGTACCGGTGGGATGTTGTACTTTAACCAAGTTGGTGTTGGTGGTGGTGATCCTTACAGGAATATGCATATGCAAGGAGCAAGTGGTGTTATGGGACAAATTCAAACACATCATCCTATCCATATGGGCTTCGGATCCTCTTCGTTAGGAGGTATTAAAGTGTTGCGAAATTCGCGATATGTCAAGCCAGCTCAAGAGTTGCTTGAAGAATTTTGTAGTGTTGGAAGAGGCAATTTCAAGAAAAATAAATCCGGTTCAAAACATAATAATCCAACCGAAGGCGGTGGTGGTGGTGGTGAATCTTCTTCTTCGAAAGATTTACATCCCTTATCATCAGCAGAAAGGATTGAACATCAAAGAAGAAAGGTCAAACTTTCGACCATGCTCGATGAGGTAAGTCAAATCTATCTCTCATAATTGTTAATAATCTACCATGGCCGGCAAAACATTCCGGCGACTAATGGATGTTATTTTGGAAAAAGCCGGCTGACAAAATATGCTGAGTTTGCTTACATCCAATTTGATGATAAATTTTTTAATTAATTTTAAAATTTAGTTTTAAAAATAATTAGTAGACTAAATTTTGATTTGGTAAACTATGACAAAGTACTTACATAGTATAATCATCATCTTTGATTTAAATATTAGGGTCTAATATAGCTTGTTAGCTTATTAATTCATCACAAAAATGATTTCTTAAAATATGTTTTAAATGTATCTATATCCATTATTGAAGTTTTGAAATTTCAACACAATCTACATATTAACAAGTCATAATATTTAATTAATTAACCTAATGTAAACAGTTAATCTTTGGCTATATTGAGAAAAAAACGCACATCTAAAATTGATACAACAATCTTGATTCTGTCCGTTATATGACAAGGATTATTTTTTAGCTAACAATCTTGTTTTTGTCTTGTGAATAGTTCAACTACTATGTTTGATTCTTGATCTCGTACAATTTCTTCTCAAGAAGTACATATATGATGTCCTTTTCTAGTAGACAAATATATGTTAATGTATCTTTTAAGTAATTGGAGAGACTTAATAATTAATAAGATCCAATGTAGGTGGATCGGAGATACAATCACTACTGTGAACAAATGCAAATGGTGGTGAACTCATTTGATCTTGTAATGGGGTTTGGGGCGGCAGTGCCATACACGGCATTAGCACAAAAGGCCATGTCACGCCATTTTCGGTGTCTGAAAGATGCAATAGCGTCCCAATTGAAGCATAGCTGTGAATTATTAGGGGAGAAAGACGCTGGCTCTTCCGGGGTTACAAAAGGTGAAACTCCAAGGCTTAAGTTGTTGGAACAAAGCTTGAGACAACAAAGGGCATTCCATCAAATGGGCATGATGGAACAAGAAGCTTGGAGACCCCAAAGAGGTTTGCCTGAACGTTCCGTTAACATCTTGAGAGCTTGGCTTTTCGAGCATTTTTTACACCCGTAAGTCTCTTACATTCTTTGTTCATCTCATAATAGAATAAATGAGCATAAAATTTTTTTGATCTTTCTGCTTTCTTTGATAACGTAGGAAAAGTGTCATCTCAAATGAGTAAAAACTCTTATTATGGTTATCAAACAATAATTGTCAATGATAAGGTAATGATGAAGTCATATATCATAAAGAGTTTAGCTAATGAATCAATGTATAGGTAAGTTGGTGTGAGCTTTTAGTATTTTATCATCTATGTGGAAAATGTAAAATAATGAATATATATTGGAGTGTGGAGTGATGTTGTCTTTCCAACGATAATGCTAATAAAGTGGTTCTTTCATTATTTGCGTCACTTGACTCAACTGAGCCTTTATAAACCTAGTATCTATTAAACACGTATGTCAAAACTTTTTTGATCATTTTCCATGAAAGAACTCAAGATATATACACAATTAATCCTGGTTTGTTTAAATGCATACATCTTAATAAACGCTAAAAAGCATTATTAAACTAAATATATGTTGAAAATGATCCTCAGGTATCCAAGTGATGCTGATAAACATTTATTGGCTCGACAGACCGGGCTATCTAGAAACCAGGTTTGTTTGTACTTAATTTTTCATCTCTCTCCTCTAGATTAATATCTTTTTTTTTTTTGGGTGATATAAAGGTTTACATTAACATGGAAGGTAATCCATTATGTTACAATATTAAGTAAAATAAGCTATTCTCTACCAAAATAAATTGACCATATTGGAGCACTAATCATAAACAATTAACTACATACAACCAGATAGAAGTGGACTTAAATTCCATGATTTCTGAATTTTCACATAAAATCCTTAGACGCAAAACTAAGGATTAAGTTGTTTAATGGTGCTATTGCATAAACTGTCTTAATGTGATGTACATGCACATATACATAGATATGAAGTCAAGCATACACATGTCTATGATTATTAGTGTGACATTCGAGCTTTACATCATGATAATGAAATCTTAACAATGTTCCTTAAAGCGTAGGATAAAATTCAAAAACAACAGCAGATTCGACATGCAATTATTAGTAAGTTAACCCATCCTTTTCTTCCAATAGATTGGATTTGCATGAGTTCTTTTTCCTTTTCTTCACATAGCTCTTTCAGATAGTCAATTGTCTTTTTGCAACAATGCTTGTTTTAGTGTAGCAAAATTAAGACACAACAGCTTATATGGTAAGGATTAAAATATTCCCTTCTTTTTTTGTTATAAAACTGTTCTTTTTATTTATTTCATTAGAATTCATAGTGTATTTTGAAACAGGAGTGTCAAATTATTATTTTTACTTGACTAAATTGGTTATTTAAAGTTACTAGCTAGTTGTTAAACCTCGCGCACACAGAAAAATTGTTAGTTTGTATATTTATTTTTATATTATTTATTAGTTTTTGATTATTACTTGCTGATTGAAACTAAAAATATAAAAGTTAATTGAATCTTATTATATTATTGTAAAGATTGTTTTGATTAAAAACCGAAAGCTAATAACCCGTGTTTCAGCTTGCTATGTTGTTATACCCGGTACGTATACAAAGCCTTTTATAATTATAATGCGCGGATATTTGATATGAGTTTCTCTTTGTTAGCTTTATAGAAGTGATGGTCATTTAAAAAAATATATTATTATTATTATTATTATTATTATTATTATTAGAGTCGATGTGGCTGACTTGATGAAGCGGATACGAAAATTCTTCATGACTTAAAATATTGAGGCACGAGTTGATGTTCACATCCTTAATACGATAAGTTTTGCTATAGCTAAAGAGTCCGGACCATATAGTATTTCGGCTTCTCACTAATTTTTTTGTAAGTCTTTTGAGTTTTTAATAAACTAGCTTTAATAATAATAATAATAATAATAATAATAATAATAATAATAATAATAATAATAATAATAAAAGCATAAAAAAAAAATAAAAAAAAATGTTATTTTAATATATATAAAGTGTATGAGGCATTGAATAAATTTATAAATTACTAAAAATATGGAAAATAACATGCAATTAAATTTAAGATTAACAACTAAACTTTTTTTTAAAATAACCTTATTTCCCAAAGTTTAATTTTTCAAAAGTTTGACACATGTGTTTTTTAGTGTTTTTTCCTGAACGAATTTACCAAATATTGACCAAAATCAAATCAAATTTAATTTAAACTTTTATTTGCCGATATAAGCCAAATCAATCTGTCTACTTAATCAAACATGCTTTTTATAATTAGTATTTGAAATGATAGTTTTTTTATAAGAGAAATGATACATAGACACTTAGGTCTAAACTTAGATTTAAAACCAAATGTCAGCATCCTGATGGCTGCAGACAGGGACCCACTTATTTTACAACTCATCAGGATGATGTCAAGTGGTTTTAGCTCTACGTTTAGGCCTAAGTTTAGCTTCATGTATCAATTTTCTTTTTATAATATTAAAGAATTGATCAATCAAACATGCTTTTTGATTAAAACATGTCATCTAATTAAACTTGATTAAGTAATAATCAGTTTTATCCAATATTCGATTTTTTAAGTATATATTTATGTCGTACGTTAATAATTGAAGACAATCATTTGTACAAGATATAAAAGAGTAAGCTAGGCTTGGGTTAGTACCAAAAAAGGAGAGGCTGATGCACCTGTGAACAGTAAAGAGGACAGTGCATCTATTTATCCATCGATCGTAAGTACAGTTGAGACAAGACGTGTGATTCATTTCACAGCTCTCACTGTTTCAAGTAATTATAGGTAAAATTTGTATATCTGAACCACTCCTTACTTTGCTTTCTCTCAACCAATTCTCCCCTTATGTAAATCCAATTTCTTAAGTTTCCTACACAAGTATATTATTTACACATTATCACTTTGTTTTAGAATTTGAAGTAACATTTTACAATTGATAACGTAAACTAACGCAAACCAAAAAATTGAACCTTCGACCAAATAGGATGTGACGTACCACCATCTAAGTTGAATATTTAACTTGTGATACACACCTATATATTTTAATAGAAATCATGTAGCACTAAACCAAGTTTTATATAATTCGATGGTTATTCAATTGGGTATATACTATCCAAAATGCTATACTTAATTGAAGTATTTTATGAACTTAATTGTTTTTCTGGATGAAATTTGAGAACTTGGCATCTTACATTTATCTAAGGATCTTGTGTTAAAGTTAACTATTAAATTGAAGCTAAACTACATAAAACTCAAAGTTTATTTAAACGAAACTAGTTAGTCTCCCAAGAGATATAAGGTTAAGAACATAAGATCATTATAACTTATTCCTTCCTTTTACGGTTTTTTTTATCAGTTTATTTATTTGTATCCGCATTGTATCATGATCCATGTATACGCACGTATATATGTGTAACCAAGGGCGGAGGCTTTACGAGGCTAGTGAGGGTGACGCCCCCCTAGAATTGTGCCAATACTATATATACTTACTTAATCACACAAGGGTGGTTTATTTTCTTACTATATGGCCCTCCCATAAAATGCAACCCAATTATCACATTTTGAACTTTGAATATGTACATCGTTGATATGCATGATATGAGGGTACTAAGATGAATAGTAAATAGGAAATTAGAAAACACACTTGGCTTTATCATGGCGACAGAAGTAAGATGACTGTTGGAAGGCAGAAGTCATAATCAATGTACAGTTTATGATGACAAAATATATGTCGACTTCACCCTGGTTTTTTAATTGCATGTACTACTTGTTTTTTCTTGTGTTTTTATTCATAACTCATTTCATGAAGCTTTAGATCCTGGTCTTGAATATTAGTATACATGTATTGCTTGTCTAACCATAAAACCTCATGTTTTGTACGTTTGTCTAATGTGAAAGAATATGTTTAGCACAGACTTATATTTATCCTGACCAAAAGTGTTAATTACAAAATCATAACAAAGATAGCTTCTTAGTTTTATCTTCTTTAAGTATCCTGCCTAGGGAATTGATAATGCACTGAAGAACCATTATGGAGCAAATCTATGCTTTTGCTGGATTAAATTTGCACTTTTGCTCGACCAAAACTTTACATATATTACAAGTGAAAAACCATTATCGAGCAAAAAAGACATATAGCAAAGAATTTTTATGAGTTACTTCTGAATAAAGATTCTGTGATGTTTCTATTCTTTTCATTAGATGGAGTACTTTTTACTATTTATTTCACTAACAGGAGGCTATTCGGGTAAAACAAATAGAACAAAAATCTAGTATTAAAATACAAATTTCAAATCCAATTGTTTATTTGACATTTATTATTAAGATCTAATATATGGCATGCATGTACTGGTAAATCTGATGATAATAAATTAATGGTATGTTTGTTTGTGTTTTGCAGGTATCAAATTGGTTCATAAATGCAAGGGTCCGATTGTGGAAACCCATGGTAGAAGAAATGTACCAACAAGAAGGCAAAGAAGAATTAGGTGATCAATTACAAGATGAAGACCAAGATATCATTGATCAACAAGAAAATAATAAATCAGACACCAACATTAATTACAACAATAATAACCAACAACACCAAACCAATGGTCCCTCATCATCATCTTCTTCTTCTGCACTAGCACAAACTTCTATGCCTCCACCACCACCACAACCTCCAGCCACCACACCCACATCTGCTAAAAGATCTGAAATCAATGACTCTGATTACGACGCATCGAACCATGCAATTAATATGCAAAAATGCTTAGCAGAAAACCAAGTTACTCCCATGTCATACCCTGGAAATACATCCATTGTTCCACCATCTTTTCAGGCTGATGCTGACATGGGTTCAACTCTAATAAGTTTTGGTACCAATACTGGTGACGTGTCACTCACGTTAGGGTTACGCCATGCTGGAAACATACCGGAGAAAGATTCTTTTTCAGTTAGAGACTTTGGGGGGTGTTAAATTATTAGTTACTTGTCTATAAGGTACTTAGTAATCTTAAATACTTTTTTAGGCCATTATTCTACCAAGAAGCTCATAAGTTTTCTTGCTTTTATTTTTATATCTTATTCATGTTAAACAATAAACATAAAAGGGAAAAGTTTACACCATAATAAAACTGTATGTAGTTTGATAGCAGTAGTCTAATTGTATAGTATGTACCATGTATATTTTTTCTTATCTTGCTCTTGTATTTAACTTTCTATACTCCAGTCTTTTTTCTTATTATAAGTATGCAATATTGCATAACTTTATTATTTAAAATGTAATTTCTTCCATTTGTTTTTTGTAGGTAACTAATTGTATCTTGGATTTTATGCAAATAAATAAATAAATAAATAAATAAATAAATAAATAAATAATAATAATAATAATAATAATAATAATAATAATAATAATAATAATAATAATAATAATAATAATAATAATAATAATAATAAGTATCGTAGTTCATAGTTAATGTATCATACAATTAAAATAACTGAAAATGATATTCAGTTTTCACCTTTATTGCAATAAGCGAACTTTTACAAAAATTATGCAATAACATGCATGATGAAACCTGTCAACATGTGAAACTATAAAATGTAAAAGTTACCCTTATTGTACAAACAATGAAACTTGAATATTATTCTTTCTAATAATATGATACCTTAATTAGGAATTAACCTATAGTTTGATATGTGTTTTTTCACAGAAAACTTTCACACACTTAAATTATGTATGTCTACAGTCTCTACTCCATATTCTATCACTATTCTTTAGATGGAACAATATACACATAGTTGAAGTGTAATACTGAATATAACCTAGGTGAATCACATGGCATTACCAAAATTTGATCAAGAAGTGAGAACTTTTTATTGCCCTTTATTTCTCATGGTATTTGAATTATATAGAGCTACATCTTAATTATATATGATATCAGAGGCGAAAACATCCGGCCACTAGAAAAACAGAGGAAAAAAATATATATGTACTTATAACATAAAGATTTTTGGATCAATATCATAACCGTTTATTAATGAAAGGAACAGGAATTCTAGGACGATTATGGCTATGTTGTCGTAAAATATTACACGTGGTTGAGTTAGGAGCATTTTAAAAATTCTAGGCATTATCAAAGTTACATTATTATTAGAATGCTTAATTGGTGGATATAATAGTTCATAATAGTATACTCCATAGATATACGTTGTATGCTGTTACAAATACTACTAGCAAAGCCAACTAACCAGACGAGAATCATCCACAAGCAAGATCAAGAATTATAGACATACTACCTAAGTAGTTATGATGTCGAATCTAAAAAGTTGTTGACATTTACTTTGAATACATACAAAGTTATAAGTCATTTCAGCATCAGATTTTATGGCTTATCTAATGTTGTTATGACAATCTATGAGGGGTTGAGCCGTCATTATATTCAAACGGTTATTAAAGGAAAGCACATTTGAGTATACATGAATTGATACACCTCCATTTTGGTAAAAATAATTCATGTTTAAAAAAAAAAAGAAAAAAAAAAAAAAAAAAAAACTCATCTGGTATTATATATTCTGAAATACATTGGTTACAAATAGTTTGATGAAATAAGGTTTTTGATACAGGATTATAAAAACAATTGCACTGAAGCTTACCTTACCTTGATGATTGATCAAACAAAAGATAGCAACTTCCTAGGTTGTTTGGTTACATATATTCTGTTGAGTTCCTAATTGATGTAAAGTTGGTGAATAAGGTTCAGAATATAAGGCAAAATCTTATAAAAATATTCCATGTTTTGTCTTTTATTTCTTTTAACCTCATAACAGAGTAGCTGTCTATCATTGTCCTTTGTCACACACAAAAAAATTCCATGACAAGTTGTTGTAAATACGTTAGTGACCATGTGTCAATGTGTGTTTAATTTGAGAAAGTTTGAGGCATGGAAATCTTACCACAAGTCCTTAATCAATACTACTATACGTTGAAGGTAATGGTTTTCCACTTTTCTCACTTTAATTGCGTCACGAAACATTAATCAAGTTACTTCTTTTTAAATTTATATTTCACCCCACTTTCTAATATGTCACAAAGCACCATTTGGATGTTTACTAGTATAAATTTGCATCAATAATGAGGTAATAACTGTTTCGGTATCACTGTTATCATATTACTCATAAAAACCTGACAGATGATGAGGCTGGGGACAATCGAATTGAGCAAATTATGAATGTATGCATTTCGATTCAGAATGGTTTTTTTGTCTTGTTCAGTGTCCTATATCTTTAATGCTATTATATGATCACATCTACTCGTATTTTGTGGGTCCTAATTTCATCTTTATTGCAGAACCCTTCCCAAGAGTGTTTTAAAAAAAGACGAATTTGGCAAGAAAGGGAGTATATGTATATGTGACAATGGCAAGGACATTTTGTTGTCTCCACCAGGCTAATTAACTTGGGGCCCCCTGATGATGAAGACAATCTAACTCTTCTTTTATTTTGTTATGATTGTTTTAAGAAAATCTAGTTTTATCATATGCCTTTATCATGTGTACTAAATACTCCATGAATTCGGTGATTCATAGCATAAAAGCATAAAGCAATGTTTTTTTAACGGCAGACATCAATAAAGGCTAGCAAGCCGCCAGAGGAAAGAAATTACAAAGATTTTGTACAAACTACAATTGGACTATTGATCCAATTAATCCATTTTTTCTTTTTCCTTCACTTCTAAGAGAGATCCATGTATGTGTTAAACAACATATTTCATTGTTTGAAACACAATAGACATTGGATATATGCATATATGATATATGGTAAAAACCTATATATGGAATTTACTAATAGAACCTTCATGGCACCAGAAAAAATTCAATAAGTGATCTCACACTGAACATATTTCATAAAATATTTGAAGATTGAAGTAACTATAGAGTTGTCATGTTCATTTTAGATGGACCATATATTATGGATTTACGAAAAGATGTGTCTTCTACATAGTTTATGACGTTTCAATCGGGTTTATTATTATTGATGTTACTTGCACATTCGTAGAAATAGGACCACCTGATCGAAAAGAGATAAGAGTACACAAAATTTATAGTGAAAAGATGCTAACATGAGGTGTTTTATGGGTCATTCTTTAATGCTTAAATATGAGGGACACCTCCTTGTCGGGCCTTCTTGCACGCCTAACTTAGAACATGGTTGTCGGGGCATCCGTGATCAAGCAGCATCCACTAGAAATTTTTGTAGTATAACAATGACAGATTAGGTAATGGATTGAATTGTGACCACAATATATGTTTGCTGTTATATATATATAGTTTTGTACAGGCATGAATTTTTTGGAACCAACTCAACTTCAATGGGGGCATCACCACCAGAATTATACATAGGCCCCTCGTAGAATGAGCTCCCACGTACAGCTTACAAGATACATGACACTTAGCTTTCATATATAAAGAGCATGTGGTAGCTTGGTGGCTAGTTAAGTAACTATGCTGCAACCACTTCAGTTTAATTCCTTTGTTCTAATTATACAACATAGATATTTGATGTATTGTGGAACATTAAAATTTACAGATTCTCGTACTTATACTTCAAAAACGGATTAACTGACTTTTTTTAATTTTGCAATGAAGGTATTACAAGATGTTAGGTCTCTAACATAATGAAATCAATTACGCTAATCATGGTTTAGTAGGCGTTTAAGATGAATAAGCTAGAGAGAGAAAGTTCTAGTGAGAGAAAGAGCTTGTGAGAACATGTAAAAGTGTATTGCCAAATGAGAGATAACACACACACTAACACCTAGTGATGCAGGTTTTCTGACCAGGTTTTAATATTTATAAAGTCTCGTTTACCTATAGTCCACCTTATGGACTCACGGGCAGTGTACCCGGTCGTGTGTAGTGTAGTAATCAGTAAAACCGAGGTCGTCCTAAGAGCTATGTGAGCGGATTCTAATTAAGTCTAGGTGTCATTGGTTTTAATTGTTTTAAGGTTTTCAATGATTATTAAACTAATTAACAAGAAATGAAAGAAAGCTGATAAAGGTAAAGTTGTGATCAATAGGGGTAAACTGTGCTAACCTAGTTATTCATCCTATCATGTTATGTTCACGTCTAACTTCTTTCAATTGATTCAAGTGGGGTTTTAAGTCGCTAGGACAACATTTGGTCAGTACGTCCTAACCTATCAGCAAAGGCTTCCACCGGAGATCAAGCTACTACCATTGAAAGTCCAATTGTTTTTAGTCCCCAAGCCAAGTCATTAAGTTCCGCTACACGCAAGATTCGTAACAATGAGTGCCCGGGCGCTAGCATCTTAGACACTCATCCCTAACTTCTTAAGTTCATCCAAACGACTGGTGATCATTTGGTCAATTCGCACAAGCGAAGAAGGGTCGTCAGTTGGTCAATTCTTACCCTTTCCACTCAGTCTACCTACTTAGGGTCAGTTGATCAATTATCCTAAGCAACTAGACACTACCGCCATTCAAAACTACCGAAACTAGGGTAGCTACCAATGAACTATGCATACATACACTAGAAACAATTATACGGAAGCATGTAAACGTAAACAAAACAATTAAGGAATCATCACTAGGCTAGCACCAAAGGTGCTTAGCCGATCATATTAAAAGAAACAATCAATTCAATGTTTGACATAATGAAATACATGAATCGAAAGTAAAAGAAAAGATAATCGCTAATGCTTATCATTAGGCAGTGATTTCTCCCTTGGAGATGGCTCCGTATGCTCTTCTAGATCTGCCTT
This sequence comes from Chrysanthemum seticuspe, assembly GCA_019973895.1. Classification (NCBI taxonomy): domain Eukaryota; kingdom Viridiplantae; phylum Streptophyta; class Magnoliopsida; order Asterales; family Asteraceae; genus Chrysanthemum; species Chrysanthemum seticuspe. The sequence continues at coordinate 123,375,067 of BPTQ01000003.1, forward strand.
TGGACCCCTACTCACGTTCTCTGCTTTTTGGTGTGGAGTGAATGATGTGAAATGCAGAAATTAGGGCTTGTATTTATAGGCGAGATCTAGTTACGGCGTAACTTTAGTTGAGAGTTACGCCGTAAACTTAATAATTCCATAATAATGCTCTCGTAAAGCTGGTTACGACGTAACACATGGGATGAGTTATGCCGTATCTTCAATACAGGTTACAAATGACATGATTATGTCGTAATCGTTGGAAGGAGTTACGGCGTAGATGATAGCGGCGTGGAACATCTTTTGACCTAATTGGTTACGGCGTAATCCTTAGTTGGGAGTTACGCCGTAATCTGTTGTTGAGTTTGCCTTCTGAGTCACGCACTAGCTATGGCGTAATGTGAGAGTGGAGTTACGCCGTAGCTACTTCACAGTGGGCATACTATCATAAATCTCTTATAAAATCTCCAAATCCGCGTATCTTTAGCTCCAATGCTCGTAATTTACCTGAAGGTGAAATATAAAGGAATACAAGCGTAAATCCATATAAATGATATAAAATACGAGCATTATAGGGGGAAATTGACACTTAATATTCAGGACTATTTGATGTTATCAAATACCCCCACTTGAACTCTACTTGCCCTGAAGTAGACCTTATTAGATAAATTTCTAAGAAGATGTCTCCCATTACCTAGAAAATATAAGTTTAAAAATCCCTTATGCTAGAATAAATCAAAGCCGAACACCTCAAGAAATGGGAACAAAACACTCAAAATCTCTCAACTAGTCTAAGTGTCAATTTCAGGGTGATCACTCAAAGCACAGACATAGCATGTATTTTATCATAAGCTTGACGGTTACACAAATCTCCACCACTAGAGTTAAGGACTAAACAACTTTTGTAGGCAATATGGGTAGAGACGACATGGGTTAAGATTGAATTGTCATTACTAAAATGTCATGGCAAAGTGGACAAAATCAATGATACATAACCAAATCCATGGCCAAGACACCAAAGATTGCTCGCTTCATCACCTAGACACGCTTCATGACTAAAGGGTAGGATATGACATGGGATTTAATTGGTGTAAAGTAAAAATAACAAGCAAATAGTCTAAACCTATAACCAAGTCATCACCGTTTACCATTCATCCAAAGTTCAAGTTTCAAGGCTAAGAAACCGGATCATGATATACCAAGTAGATGTGCCATTAGCGGACGTCATGATGGGCACATTACCTGTTCTTCAACTGTTGGCGCAATAATTGCCAACTTCATTCTTCAAATGTGACCGATGTGGCCTCCTCGATACTAATCTCTGATGAGCTTTAAATATAGTGCTTATAACATTGCACTTAACAATAAATAACTACAACTATTCTTTATTATTATTATTTTTTTATTTTTTTATTTTTTTTTACATCATAACATAACATCCCCCCACTTGAGATGAACATAATGAGAATCTGGGTGGTCTTCAATGATCTTCAAATATATGTCTTTGACGAAAGCGTGATTTCCGAACCTCTCTACTTGAACCTTGAACTTAGGCAAATAATGACTTCTCGATCACAAATTAAGACTACACGGTAGGCTAAGGTGAATGGGTGTAACGAAACAATATATATTGGGTGAACAAAATGAAAGGAATGGATTAGATGGGTGTATCTAGGGTTATCTTGCACTAAAGGTGAGTGCAAGAAAATGGTTTAACATGGGGGTCGAGAAGTCGAGGTGACTAATCGATAGACGCACAAGGATAGGCTGTTTGGGTGAAAATCCTATAATATTGCCTTCTTAAACTGAATATTCCAAATACATTAAGCGAACTCAACATACCTCGTCTATGGTCTCGAAATGATGCAAAGGCCAAGTTCTAAAGTTTACAAGTTACCGACACACTCATAATTTGGTGGATTTGGGTAGATATTAGGAAACGGATAAGGCAAATCTCACCATATAATCAAGGGTTATAATGTGCTCGGCTGAAGGTCTAATCTAGTTAGGTTAAGAAAAACATGTTCAAATTTTAAAAATGGCATAATTTTTAATAATAAACTAGAAAAACGAGGGCAATAAAGTTCAAGAGATAATTCAACTCACGCCCCCCCCCCCCCCTCACTTGAAATGTACAAAGTCCCTTTTGTACTAAACATTAAATAAAGGTGAAGAGAAAGTAGAAATTTTCTCCGAAAAAGAAAGAAGGCCCACGATAGAGAATCGTGCCTTCGCTTAAGCATCCACGAGCAAACTTCATTCCCTAAAATCACACTAACCAACAAGCATAATTCTAAAAACAAAAAGAAATCTAACTCAATTTCTTAGGAATCACGGTTGCATTTAGCATATGCAACAAGCCTTTTAAACAACTTGGTGTGCTGTAACACCCCCAAATTTGGCACAAAGGAAGCATTCGGGTCGTGGGGTGCTACTAATTGGTATCACAACACAAAGTATAGAACAACGGTTTTGCATTAATAAAATTTCATAAACAAATGTATAAGGTTTACATTATTCAAAAATTAGTGCGGAAGTACAAGCCCATAATAAAAATAAAGCGGTCCCAAATACAACAGAGTATCCTATGACCATGCCATACCAAAAGCCTCCAAAGTAAGGTGTCACGTTAAACCTGAAAATCATGCTAAAAATGTCAACACGAGGTTGGTGAGTTCATAGCCCATACTTTACTTGTTTTGAAAACACTTTTGGGAGATAATACATGCTTGTTTACTAAATTTCAATACTTGCAAATGACTTGATTCTTGAAAACTTTATGTACTTCGCTAAACAACTTATTCAGTGTTCAATTTATCATTACAATAACATTATTTCATACACTGTGCTAAATTCCTATTATTTCATTTTGGACATATATGTGTATGTAATTTGTGTGCATCATGATTAAGGGTTCATAGTTCATCTTTGGGTAGAGGCACCCAGTTCATCTTTGGGTAGAGGCACCCAGTATATTTGATACATGTGACTACATTTATCCTACAGTTTAGCTCCAGCTGGTTAGCGATAATAACTGATTGGATTCCTATTATGCACGGGACCACATGGTGGTCGGATTTCATGTTATGGATTGCATTTCATTTACTACTGGCTCAACACTATTACTTATACATATGTCCTACTCGTATTTCAATGCACATCAAACTGATTCACTACTTTAGTTACAAACCTATGAACTCACCAACCTCGTGTTGACATTTTTAGCATGTATTTTCAGGTTTAACGCGACACCTTACTTTGGAGGCTTTTGGCATGGCATGGTCATAGGATACTCTGTTATATTTGGGACCGCTTTATTTTTATTATGGGCCTGTACTTCCACACTATTTTTGAATAATGTAAACCTTATACATTTGTTTATGAAATTTTCTTAATGCAAAACCGTTGTTCTATACTTTGTGTTGTGATACCAATTAGTAGCACCCCACGACCCGAATGCTTCCGCTGTGCCAAATTTGGGGGTGTTACAGTTGGTATCAGAGCCAAGGTTATTGGGAACTGGGTAATTTTCAAACCTCGACTATAACCACTTTTACAAAAACTTAACCCTATGATCGACACATGCCTGCCTGCCAAGCCGATGCCTCACTTAAAAATTTGTTTCTGTTACATTTTATAAGATGTGTGCATTACTATTTAATGTGTATACCCATTTAATTTTCTCTTTGTGCTATAAGTATCTTCGACATACTTATGCTTACATATCATACTTTTTGTAGAGTTGCGCCTTTTTTTCCTGCGTAATCCCATCACTCGTCCTCGAGTGTGCATAGTCGTTTTGGTCTTTTGGAATGGATTTTTGGGAAATGAAAGACATGATGCTAGAGTAACTAATTCAAGTATATCAAAATTCATTGAACCTGGGTGAATATAGACTGATCACCTATATTCAGCCAGGGACAGTGGGACATAGCCTGATCACCTATGTCTGACTCAGAGGTGAATTTTGCGATACTTGGGGTAGTTATAAAAGTATTATGTCCGGTTGGTTTTTGGTTTGATTTTAGAAAAAGGGTAAAGTTTTTGGTGTGTGTATTCGAGCATCGAATTTTATAAATTTACCCCTACCCACAATACACTGGCATCACAATTCTTGTTTACCGCAATATTCTTCCTCTTGTATGGGACACTTTTCGTTGCCGTTTAGTCATGATATGACTTCAGATTATTTTTGAAATCATTGAAACAATCTAATTTTTTTTTCTTTCGCATCTGGTCGGGCTAGACCGATTGGTCCACAAGTTTACATTTTGATTGCGTGAAGTTATCGAGTCTATTGAAACATTTGGAATTGGTCTCGGCTACGTTTGAATGGATTGATATATTTTGTGACTTTGGGTCTCGTAGAGAATTTGAAATCGCTTACCCCCATAGCCCTATTTTGTTTTTAGTCTTGTTACAGATGCCTCTATCTTAAGCCTTGTCTGCGATCGATGTTGTTTCATCGATGCCGTTCTTTTGATGACATACCTTGTGCTCTATCGACGTGTATGCTTTTAGCGTAACCGTTTAGAACCGTCGACCTTTCCTTTTTATTTAGAACTTGAATTGACATCGTTTGGTGATCGGATTCCTTTTGGAATTATGACTTTGTACTCGAACGTTGTACTTTTCGTGTTGAGTACTAAGTACGTTGTTGAGGCAACTAACTGATTCTCTAGTAACAATCAACTTCTCCCTCATAGTCTTATTTTAGATTGTTAAACTCTCCATTTGGTAGAGATTTTATGCTTGGCGGAACCTTTGAGATTTTAAGGGGTAACCTAAACTGCGACATTGGGAACAGACGCCTAATCTTTCGCCCATCTTTTGGGAATACCAATTATCTTTGCTACCCTCTCATGATATAATAAATGGTGAACCTATTAACATATATAACGCCTTCAATCACCCTACAGAATATTTTGCCACCTTCCTACATAATATTTTGCGATCGCCCTACAAAATATTTTACTAATCAGTCATGAAATCAAAACTTGTGACCGTATTCCTATTCATAAACAAAGTTTATTTTCCTACTACCCTAAACTGTTTTATAAACTATTTACTCCTTTGGATGCCATCATCTCATAAACTGAACAACTAATATATTTTTTTTAACTAAAACCAAACTTTTTAGTGAATCCTACCCCTGTGCTTGAAACTTTAGATAACCATCTACCAAGTCGTGACATTGTCTCATCATCGTACAAATTACCCTATTCGTTTCATATGATAAGATACTCTTATCGGTTGCCCGTATCATCACCTCTTATGAGCCATTGCGCTATCGAGCGACATGAATTGAATCGCGAGGACGCGATTCCTTTTAAGGAAGGTAGACTGTAGCACCCGGTAAATTTTCAAAAAAACATTTTAATACTAAATTATATTTATTAATATTTGTTTTTCATTTTGGACTTTTCCGAGCCAATTTGATTTTGAAATCGAGAACTTTATCGTAAAACGTGAGAAAACTATACATAGCGCACCTCGGCACAAAAAAAACGCATGAGACTACTTAATATATGATTTTATATATTTACGAAAATAATTTTCGTGTGAATACTCAATCTTATCAGAAAAATTAGTTTAAAACAATGGCGTAAGTTTTATTATTTTTATCTCGCGTTTACTTGTCCAAATAAGCCCCCATCCTAATATTTGCAAAAGTTAACAAAAACTTCACTTTTGGTCCCTGTGGAGATGTTTTCATTTGCACCCTTTAACTTACTTAACATTGACACTTTGTTTTTTTCAACTTTCCACACTATATATAGGGCAAAGTAGAGTTAATTTTTACATTTAACACAAACCCTAGCTCCCTCCTCCTCTATACCACAGCCGACACCACCACCTCCGGCGCCGCCATGTTACCACCGACCATCTCCATCACTGCATCGACCATCTAGTCTCGGGAGGGCTTATAGGGAACACACCCACAAAGTTCATTTAAAAATTAATACAAGGTTTTTTTGTTTAAATAGAAGAATCCTTGAAGGAGTTACGCCGTAATTATGGCAAAACCTGGCAGACGCTACTGGAAGGTAGCTACGGCATAACCATAGCATGGGATTACGCCGTAATGGGTAATGCTCTGGAGAGAATCGCCACTGATGATGTGTTACGGCGTAATAATTGGGATGAGTTACGCCGTAACTGATGGACAGTCCTGGTCCCCGTTCAAGTTACTTGTGATAGCTTATCTAAATCCTGCAAAAATTGTTAAAAACACAAAACCCAACAAAAATAGAGATAAAAGAAATAAAAAAGATAATTCGGGTTGTCTCCCGAAAGAGCACTTTTCTTTATTACCGAGTCTTTAAGTTAGACTCAAAGCCATAGGGCTTTACGGTGGCCTTTGAACTTGGCCAACTTCCTCCATATCCTTCATCAAATTGTGTCTGACCAAGCAACATTCGTAGCGGTGCGGAGATACTCCTTTGTCTCAATCTTCCAAATCTTGCAAAACTTTTCGTCCGGCCTCAAGGGGTATCTTGTAAATTCATATTTTTTAGCTACAATTGCTGGCGGCCTCTTATACGGAATACCAAGAAGTTTGTACCTTCTTTGTTTATATACTTCATCATCGAGGTTCAAGGTAGTCCATGATTCCCTCGATGTCATCATCATCAGACTCAGTACCCTTAAACCACTTATCATCTAGTAAGTCTTCCACAAGTACACGCTTGCATTCTTCTTTATCATTACCCGTCGTGTCTTTGATATCTTCATCCATCACTTCACTCATATCGTTTGGAATTTCTTCGCTCGGGTCTTCTTCACTCATACATCCTTTCCAAATCTTCTCCTTAGTGCAAGCATCAACCTTTCCATATTTGATTTTAACCCAATCATCAAATCTCAACTTGTCTAGCCAAGGTAATTTTGTCCTCTCTTCGTCATTGGTCGAGGTCCACAAGAATTCATCATCTCCAACTCTTGCAATGCTACTTTCCCCGTTACATTCATCATCAAACGGGTTACAAGACACTAAAAAACTTTCCCAATAGTCTTTATATTCTCACACAAATGCTTTCGAGCTATTTTATCATTGGTGTTGCTTGAGGGGACATTCTTGCAGTAGGTATAATCTTCGATTGGTTTTTCATCCACTGACTCTCTTTGGAGACAATGTTCTTCATAATCGAGCTTTAGCTTCCTTAGTAGACCCGGATTATTGGTAGCATCCCCGAATCTTACCAAATACCAATCATCAAAGGATAGATCTCCAAACTTAACGTCATGTCTTTCTAGCTCATGAGGGCATGTCCATTCTTCGCCCTTCATATTACCACCCCGTTTCAATATTCACGGAAAGGATTGCATGTAGGCCATGATCTTGTCGACTCGTCTTCCGTGATCATTATAGGATTGCAACAGTGCTTAATAGGTTGTTCCTCCTCTTCTTCGATTGAGAACTTTGCCAACCTTTCATCATCCTTAAATGCAGACCATGTGTATTTGTTATTTTTAACCCTCTCTTTATCGTCTCCTTCGTCGCAAAGTTTGTTATGAGGGCTACATGAGGCCCATAGACCGTACCACTCACCATTATCCACTGGTATTGCTTTGCACCTGTTAGGTTACCATGTTTTTAACACAAGAATCAATAGAAGAAATAGAGAAGAGAAATAATCGGATGAACAAACACACACACACACGTATGAAATATAGAAGAGTTATGCGTAGAGTAAATGTGTGAAATGAACAACCAACCCTCAAGTGAGGGTTTACAAGGATTATTTATAGGGCAAGGAGCTAGGGCAACACTACTAGCATCCTTCCCTTCTTATGGGCTTGGGCCAAGGCTTATGGGCTTTCTACATAAGCCTTGGCATGATAACTAACATAAAATCCAGAATTAAGCTAACTATTACATATTAATAACTAACACTTGAATTCTAGTTTAGGAGTGATTCCAACAATCTCCCCCTAAGTGTTAGTGATTGATGATATAAACGTTGTAGGTGCTGATGTAATAGTAGCTTTGACATCTTCTGACATTCTTCTTTCTTGTGCGAAGAAGTGCCTTGATTAGAACAATCTCCCCAGTGTAGAGAAATTGTTTCCTTTGAAGTATTCTGCTTTGACGTCATCATTTTCTTTGTTCTTTGATCTTTGTTCTTTGTGATGGTAGTGCTAGTATGTTGTGGTTGTCTGCATCAGGTCTGCTTCGCTGCTTCAGTGTCTCCACGTCTTTCTCCAACATCATCACACGCTCTTTAACGTTGGATTTCAATACTGATGTAGTTCTCTTAGTCTTTAAACTTTGTAGATTCTTTGACTGACGAAGAATCATTCTGACTTTGTGTTGCCTTTTGAGAGAACTTCCATTAGTGTTGTTGTTGGTATGAGCATGTGGAGAATCTGCACGATCTTTTCCACCCGCAAGCATCCATAAGAAGAAAACATAAAACATGGGTTAGAAAAATCCAGCGCTTACAAGTTTGAACTTCGAGAGTGTTAACAGCATAGTGTGAAAACACAACTCTAATTCTCACAAAGGCTGTTCCTGAAATGGAGTCACACAAGTGAGATAACGCGATATACCGAAGTACACCTACAGTTCAAATGAGTCACTGAGGTATACCGAAGCATCACCCCACGACTGTAGACCGTTTGAGACACACTAAGTGTAATCCACGGGGAGTTACCGAAGTGACCTGCTGTCAGGGCTGTTTGATGTTGACCCTGGCAGGAGTTTGCATTCAATAACTGAGGATCACATGTGTGAACCTCTCATAAATGTTCTCGACAGATTGCTAAGATCTGTGAAGGACACGATAATGTATCACTTGTGTTCTTATTGTTGAACAACAAGCGATGAATTGTCAAGTGTACCTAAGAGATCTTTTGATGAATCTCGTGGCTCTAGACTCAATAGTGCACTTTGGTTTTCCTGAGCGGAGACTAGGGAGAGGGTCTCCTTCTTCAATACCAACATTCTCAAAGAGAAAGCCGATAGTTAACGTAGGGTTCCCTGTGAGAATGAAACAAGCTTCTGTTGAGAGAAACTTGACTGGCTAAGAAGGTTTAGTGCATACGTCACTGGGTCCATGACGGCTTTGATCTTCAATACCGGTGTCATCTAGTGACAACCAGTAGCATATGAATTGAACCCGGTGTCTGCCCTAAGTTGAATAATCTGGAGGGCTATTTATTTTCACCCTTTTCTTTACTTTTTCTTTTTAATTCTTCAACTCCTTCTTTCTCCTATTCTCAATTTCTCCTTTTTATAATCAAACCTAAGAACTTCTAATTCTAACTATTGGTGGTGTCCTTGGGTAGATCCTCCGGCTCTGGCGGATCATAGGACGGTTATTCCTAACCTTAGTCATCTTATAACTCCATTGCCATAAAACCGATTTCTTGAAAATTTCTCAAAGTGTTTATGAATAAGAAATATTTTGAAACACTTCGAGAGTTTTATTTTGCAGAAATACTCCCCCTCCACACATGCTTATGTGTTTTGACAGAAATTTGCATGGTGAGAGAAGAGCGCGCACTTTGTGAATTGATCGACTCAAGATAGACAATCCCCCGCGAGACACGGTTACGTTGCATAGTTAAAGAGTTACATTGTCAGCTTTTAGGTGACAACTAGCTCAAATAACTACCTTGAAGGTGTGGACAAACCTCGAAAGGTTGTCAAACCCGTCAAAGTTCATGTCTATCAAGAGCTTCTTGAATAGGTACAATTTACTTGGATAAGTCTTGGAAGACAAATCTTTTCAATGTATGATTGTTCAGATCCCGTCAATTCATGGGTTGAAGTCTTTTCACATGAGGATTCAATAGCAATTCACAACATATTTCTTATCGCATAATTTTTTTCTCCCCCTAAAAAATGGCATATAAATGTTATTTTTGACGAAATTTTGATATCGAATATGACCATTTCGAGTTTTGTGGGAAGATTATCACGAAGAACAGTTTTGTGAACAAAGTTAGTAAGCAGATACTCCCCCTCAACAAGTGATATAAACTTTTGAGGTTTTGAAAATCATAAGGGGAAGTACTTGTCCTTTTGAGCAAAACTTTGAAAATTGAAAGTTTTTGATAAGTTTTACTCAAAAGTAAGAAGCTTTCACTCCTTTCATAAGGATTGTGGCACTGAAGCGTACCACAGGGTCCTTTCATGACAAGTACGGGTTGTACACTATTATGTGTGCACAAGCCATAGTCATTAAATAATCACACATCCAAATCAATATTGAAAATGAAACAGCTCAAGGGGTACCAGGAGATTCAGGTAGTCCAGCAATAACTCCAGGAATGCGAACTGGGCGTTGATAGCCTGTGAGAGAAATCCTGGGACAACCACCTACGAAGCTCTCCAAAGTTCTGAACTGGTCCCTTCTATAAAACCTTTCATCGATGCGAGTGATGATTTTCTTCACATCCCGTCTCTCCCTCGAATTCCATCGCTTTGGTGACCCAATGCCTTGATGTATCTCTGATGTAGGTTTTACTGACCAGGTCTTAATATTTATAGTGTCTCGCTATACCTATGGTCTACCCTAATGCACTAACGGGCAGTGTACCCGGTCGTGTGTAGTGTAGTAAATGGTAAAGCCGAGGTCGTCCCAAGAGCTATGTGTGTCGGATAATTACTAAGTCTAATTGTCACAGAATATAAATGGTTTGATAGGGTTTTAATTAATTAAACTACGAATGCAGAATATAAAACCAATTAAATGGTAGAAAGGAAATCAATAGAGGAATAGTGGTGCTAACCTAGTTAATCCTCCTAACTAGTTATGTCTACGTCTACCTACTTTCAATTACTTCAGGTGGGGTCAAATTCGAGAGGACATCATTTGGTCAATTCGCCCTAACCTATCAGCAAAGATGCCACCACAGGAGAAATCAGGCGCACCGTCATAAGTCCTGTTGTTCCAGGTCCCCTAAGCCGAGTCATTAAGTACCTCTACATGCTAGATTCTAAATAGTGAGTGCCCGGCCATTAGGAACTTAGACACTACACCCCCTAATTCTTAAGTTCATCCAAACGATAGGTGATCAGTTGGTCAAATCGCACAAGTAGAAAGGGTCGTCAGTTGGTCATATCTTACCCTTCCCGTCTCAGTCCGCTCACCTAGGGTCAGTTGGTCATATCTCCTAGGCAATTCGCCTCTACCGCCATTCAAAACTACCGAACCAAGGGTGACTACCAAAGAACTATGCATGCATACACTTAGAAATAATTGTACGAAAGTAAAGGTAAACGCAAACAGAACAATTAAGGAATCATAACTAGGCTAACACCAAAGGGTGCTTAGCCGCTCATATTAATCATGCACATCAATTCAATATTCAAAGGTACGAAATACATGAATCAAAAGTAAAAGAAATAATAAACGCTAAAGCTTATCGTAATGGTGTGACTTCTCCCTTGGAAACAGCTCCGTATACTTCCCTAGACCTTCCTTGAGTATTTTCCCACGTTCTCAGAGTATTGTGTGTGGAATGTGATGATTAGAAATGCTGGAATTCGTGGGGTATTTATAGGCCAGGTCTGGGTTACGGCGTAACAAAAAGATGAGTTACGCCGTAACCTTCTATTCCGTCGTAAAAGCACTAGATCTGCTAGTTACGGTGTAACCTTATAAGTGGTTACGCCGTAGTGTTCAATAAACCTGGTTACGTCGTAAGTGATGCAGTAGTTACGGCGTAAGTATCAGCGGCGTGGAACCTCTTTTGACCTAATGGAGTTACGTCGTAATCTTTGGAAGGAGTTACGTCGTAACCTCTTGATGAGTTGGACTTCAAGGTCACGCAATAGTTACGGCGTAATGTGAGAGACGAGTTACGCCGTAACCTCTTCAAAATAAGCATACTGTGAAAAATCCTAAGTAATGTTTCCATTTCCGCGTCTCTTTAGCTCCAATGCTCGCAATTTACCTGAAAGTGTAAAAGAATAGAAAACAAGCGTAAATCCATATAAATGATATAAATAACGAGCATTAACGGGGGAACTTGACACTTAATATTCAGGACAATTTGATGTTATCAAATGTCCCCCCACTTGAACTCTACTTGCCCTCAAGTAGACCTTATTAGATAGATTCCTAAAAAGATATCTCCCAAAACCTGGAAAATATGAGTTTACAAATCCCTTATGCTAGAATAAAACAAAGTCGAACACCTCACGAAAGGGGAACAAACACTCAAATCTCTCAACTATTCTAAGTGTCAATTTCGGGGTGATCACTCAATCGCACAGTCATAGCATGTATTCTATCATAAGCTTGGCGGTTACACAAATCTCCACCACTAGAGTTAAGGGCTAAACAATTCTCGAAGGCAATATGGGTAGACACGACAAAGGAGCATTCTTCTTTTGCGGCTTAGTGGGACAGTTTCTTGCCATGTGACCCAATCCTTGATAGTTATAACACTTAACCTGATTACCCTGATTCACATTTCCATAATTCCCAACGACTGGAGCTGCAACATTCCCATTCTGATTACCCACTGCTCTATTCCCAACATTTTGACCCATCTGATTACCCTGATTCAGAACCGCCTGATTACCCATGCGAAATCCAGTAGCATATCCCTGCTGATTCCCAATAACTCCAACCATTTGTCCTTGATGACCCATGTTCACACCCGGCTGTGGAATTTGCCTGTTGCGAGTGTTTGATGAAATCCTTTGGTTGTTGTTAGTTGGTGTGTAATAGCGACCTCTGAATGCTTTACCCAAGAATGCAAATGCTTGTGACAAAGCTTCTTCTTGTTCAATTTCAAGATCAGTGATTCCTTGTTCCGGGTAATGTTGTTGTTCTGGTGGATAGAGTTGTTGTTGAGGGATACCAGCTTGTTGTTGTGGAATGTATTGCTGCAAGTTGTTGTTGGTGGAAGATGATGAAGCTTGTGAATTCACTGGAGTTTGAGTCTTTGCAATGAGTGCCAATGGATCATGATTCTTTGCTAATCTTTCTTTCCTGACTTCATTCACTTCATTTTGGTTTTGTTTCAGAAAATCGTTGAGTTGATCAAAGTTCACTTGATGTAAGTCTTTTGTTTGGTTGAGAATAGTGACATATCGTCCCCATTCTTCTGGTAGATTGTTCAGGAACTTGATGTTGCTCACGATAGTTCTGGGTGTCAACTTGTTTCTGATCAGCTCATTCATTAAAGTGCAGAACCTTCCATAGTAGGATTCAATGGATTCTCCTGGAGTGGATGTAAACTTCTCCCAAGCAGTTAGCAGCTTGTTCTCCGTATCTTGTTGACCAATTTCAGTTCCATGACAAAGCCGTCTAACACGTTCCCACATATCGAAAGCAGTTTCACAACTGTCTACAGCAGCAAATATGTCTCTTGGTAAACCCAGTTGGACAATATGAATTGCCATGTCATCTGCTTCGACTTGTTTCTGATCCTCTTCAGAGTATTCCGATTCTTTTTGAAGACGAAAAAATGGTGGGACGGGAGGTGTTGCATCAGCATTTCCAGGGTCTTGGACTTGTCGAGGTATGAAGGGTCCATTCTGAATGGATTTGATCATCAATTTCCCATTAGGTTTTGTCTTGATGTAACGAAGCATACAACTTGTCCATTGAAGATAACCACCTTTTTCCAACATGGGAGGACGATTTTCGGCACCGGCTGCATGAATGTCTTGTTGAGTTGCCATTGATGAAGGTATGATATGATAAATTTGATGTAGGATCGATTCAACGATAAAGGAGTTGTGTTGGATGAAGATTAAGCTCGGTTGTTGTAGTGAAAATTTGGTCTAAAAACTTAAAAACCTCAATAACTTCTTTTCGGAGCGTTTTTAGGACTTGAAGGTTGACCCAAATAAACTTTCAGTTTAGTTAATTTGGCGGTCTATTCTCCTCGTTCTTACGGTCGTTTTGATGGGTAGATCGCTGAAAACGGAGTTACAGTTCAAAAGTTATAGCCGTTTGAAGTTTTGCTCAAAATCTTACTCGTAAAACTGTTCTTAAGCGTAGAAATGAGTGCTTATGCGTAGGATTCTTATGCGTAAAAATCTTAGGCGTAGGATCCCTTATGCGTAAAACCCATCTTATGCGTAACCTTTAGAGTTATGCGTAGGCTAAAAAACTTAAACGTAGAATCCTTATGCGTAGAATTTACTTATGCGTAAGATGAGCTTAGGCGTAAGAAAATGCTTATGCGTAAGAAATTATACGCGTAAGATTTAGCTTAGGCGTAAATCTAGGTTAAAAACCAAAAATCCTTTACACTGTCACAGCGTAAAAGATATCCACAAGTCGAAGTGTTCCACACACTTATCCAAGTGAGGGAAGCACTGAGTAACCGTTGATGCACGAAGATTCTTCACCAAAAAGTTATGCGTAGAAAACTAGGGTTTTGACTTTTTGACCTTTACGCGTAAAAAATTCCCAGCGATTCAAACACTTTCTCTTGCACAAACAGCCTTAAAAACACTCAAATAACACAAAAGTTTTGACCTTTTTCACCCAAAGTGCTTAGATAGCTTATGCGTAGAAACGTACAACGCAAAACATACGAGTTAAAAACTGAAGAAAAGCACGTAAAGCTTCGAACTTTTTTCCAAAACTAGACTCTTTACCACTATAAGAACCTCAAACCATAAGAATCTTGAATATTTTAGAGCAAAAAGTAAAGTTTTAAGCTAGAAAACTTAGAGAACGAGTCTACGCGTAACCACTACACAAAAAACTTCAACCAAACACTCCTAAACCATTGTTAGGCGATTGATACCAATTGTAGGAACTCACTTTTACACCAACCTTACGCGTAACACACCTTATCACAAGATGAACACGTTAAACCACAAACACTTATGCGTATAAGAAGATGAAATAAAGAAAGGAAAGATGGTGACTTGATGTTCTACAAACCGTGTATGTGAAGAAAGATGAAGACAAGAGAGTTGTATATTCCAAAGGAAACACACACACACACACACTCAAGCACACCCCTCAAATGAGACTTTGAGGGGTTTATATAGTACAAGTAGTAGACGCCCTAATGGGCTTGGCATGGGCTCGTTTGGGCTTGGGTTGGACATGGATTGATATAAGGCTAGCTTAACTTAACTTCTAACCAATTAGCTTAGCCCAGTCCACGAGCCCGTTGACTATTCTATCACGATATCTAACACACGTTACAAAGTTCCTAAATGTGAATGACCATCACTTCTAATATAAACTATTAAGGCTAACAATGTGCCTGGTTTAAATACTCATCTTGTTTTTGGATAAATGCTCCCCCTCAACATGTGCATTATGTATATTGAAATCGTTTGGCACATGGAGGCAGGAGTGCCTTTGAAGGACTAAAACCAATTCCAATAAAATAGATTTGAGATTTAAATCACGATCTCTCCACCGATCAAATATTTCAAACCAATTGAGACTTGTGATCCCAATTGATTAAAATCATTTAGAAAAGTTTGGGGAAAGATGTAGCAAGATTTAATTTTAAAAAATGACAGATAAGGACCAATTAAAGACGTTAAAGATTGTTAGTGTCAGGTATGATTGTTTTAAGAGATCTTTAAGTAAAATAAAACAATTTCACAATCAAACAAGAACAAAAAAAATTTCATTTTGACAGATCTTTGAGTTTTAAATAAAATCATACCATGACATAACATTAAATCTTTAGATCAACACATTTTAACGTACAAACCGGAAATTTTATGAAGAAATATTGTTTGAAAATATTTTATTTTAAATCACTCTCCCCCTCAATCGATGACCGTAGTCCATGATTGAGTGACTTAAGTTTTGATAAAATGAAGTCCGGTGATTTCTAAAATTAAGTCAAATTTATTTTCAAAACAATATTTTTCCATTTTCAAAACAACATTATTTAAAAATTGTTTAAAAAAATGGTATCATCACAATTGTCATGCACAAAGATACGTTAGGTGGTTGAGAAGCTTATGTTGTTGCTGTAGGGCTTGGAAGAAAAACCGTCTGCAGATGCAGTGAGACTTCATACGTTGCATTTTAATGCCAACTGAGATCAAATTAAGCTTCGTTTCTTCATTTGCTGATGAAGAAAAACATCTGTTGATGCAGTGAGACCTCTTACGTTGCATTTTTTCATGCCAACTCTCCATAGAAGTCAAATTAAGCTCCGTTTCTTCATTTGTCAACCCAAGATATAGTTACCCTTTCCTTTCGGCATCCAATCATCTTCAATTGTGGGATCTGGATCGGGAACATTCTTATAAACCATGCTATCTGCATACGTTAGTGAACATACAAACAGATATATGGTGGTCGACAACACCCAAACAGCAATCGACTAGTAAAAGTCAATCCAACATATCAATCAGTTCATGTAAAGTATGGGAATAATGTGTTTATCAAACTCTAATCATCTAAACCTAACAATCATATCCTAGGCACCTAGTCCTTCAACGTAGGTTAACATCATTTTTAATTAAGCATATAGGATAATTAAGAAAGTCCGTTAGATGATATAAATTTGAAAACATTCTCCCCCTCAATCAATGACTCATTTTATGAAAAGATTAAAAGCGTTGAAGTCATTGATTGAGTTTTGAAAATTAATAAAAATTCTGAAACTGATTGATTTTTTCAACTCATTAACCACCATTTTGTTAAAACAAATATTTTTCTGAAGAATTTTTTGAAGGAAAAATATTTGAGTAGGAACAGCAGTCCTTCGACATACTTTTCTCATTTTGTTTTAGGATAAGTGCACGAAATTTTAAAAAATAGGTTTAGCGCAACACTTTCCTTCCTAGAAGAGCGGGTTGCTATCTGAAATAATAGCAAACCATAGTTTTAAGCACGGGTTACAGTCTGAAGTAACTGTAAGCCATATTTAGAGACATGTTTTGGAAAAGAATATATACACATCCTGCTCGAATTTCATCTATGGTCCTGTGCCATTATTGAATGACATTTCTAAGACCGTAGATGTTATCGATACCAGAAGACATGTCTTGAAAAACATATTTTTGGTATTTTTCAAATTTTCTGATTTTTATGGGTTTTTGAAGATTTTATATTTTTCTATTTTGATTTTGTTGGTTTTATATTTTTGTATTTTGTTTTTATGATAGATATATACAAAGATAGATAAGATGATATAGATTAAGAAGATGATGATACGAGTACCAAGATAAGGATATCGAACAGCCCCGTTGTAGAAGATAGAAATCGTCATCTCTTAAACATCCACCACCAAAGCTTCCGAGGCTCTTGAAATGAAGAAAGAAATTGAACCATCTGAAAGTGAGACTTTGGCAGCTTCCCCCCAAACCGAAAATCCTTTAGCTGAGCAGATTCAAAGCTTTCTTTCAAGCTTCCCTTAGCCAGGTGCACAAAGAAGCACACCATTATCATCGATCTTGCTGCTCCTTTTAAGAATGATCATTGATTCTTCATTTGGGGTTATATCATCAACAAGAACAGCAACATATCATCCTACTCATAAATAATCTTCTCACATTTCATAACCACTGAAGTCTGAAGCAATCCATTCCAAAAGGTGTCAAGAGAACAATTCCCACAAGTAGTTGAATTGATGCAGTCAATTTCTTTGTATAATGCTCAAGAACTCTCCCAAATACACATCATGAGGGGAATGAAAACATCTCCCCATGTTCACATTATTTCTTCCCTGATGATCGTGTATGAAGCTCAAAAACCCGAAGTACACCAATACCCAAGAGCTCTCCCGAATACACATCATGAGGGGAATGAAAACACCTACCCAATGTTCACATTTTTCTTCCCTAATGATCGTGTATGAAGCTCAAGAACCCGAAGTACACACATTCCCAAAGAAAGAATAACCGATAACATTGAAGAAGCAGGCCGAATCACTGATTATCTCTGCGGATGACAATCTCTGCGGATGTCAACTCCGGAATAAGTGATTATATCTCTGAATCACTGATTAAGCACTCAAGTGAGACAACTGAGCATCCCCAATGTACACAATCTTTATCCTTCATGTTATACATTTATCTCCCCTGAATATGTCATACTTGTGTACCTCTTTTATCTTCATAAACTTTCTCTTACATCTCTTCCCCCACGTAGTTGGAATAAGAGCACTAAATGCCACGATGAGATAAACATTGAGTTTCTCTGCGGTTATGACATTCGTCTTCCCGAGATATCTTCAATCAATTAGAAGAATTAAGTTCATCAAGTTTACTCACGTTTAGTTGCGTGTCTCCTTCCCTCTTTCTGGTTTTGATGATTCAGAATCAGCAACACATAATCAGCCCGTATACTATAAATCTGTTGAGAAGAACATCATAAGCTCAGATGTATCTGTGAGAATCAACTTGCTGAAGAATATGAGCAAGTCTAATTGAGGATTAAATTTGGCTTTTCAATCTCCCTCAATTAGTGCTCTCCCCTAAATTGACGAAGATTTTCAAGTGTTCTTCTCAGCCCCGATTAAGAAGAAGTCTTTAGATCATCAAATGCAATTCGTCTTTAGCCTTCTAACATGTAGCAAAAAATGTAGAACAGACTGTAGACTCGTCCTTCTTCAAGATTGTCCGAATGGGGAAATAGACAGTTAACATCTTCTTCACACCAAGAAAGCATCCCAATTAACTTACATCTTGCAATTCCCCTTAACTAACATCCCTCCCAATCAAACAAGAACAGAAAGATGTTCCTCAAGAAAATTAGTAATCAGCCCGCAACGAACACACGAAATGGTAATACCAAGCAAACAATCACATCAAACAAGAACAGAAGGTTGTTCGGAATCATCATGTTGATGTGCACGTGAAGCATTAACCGAAAGCACTTGTCTTTAAACTCATCAGCCTGTGTGAAGATGTCAACCAACGGCTCTTAGAAGAAACTCCATGTAACGATGACCCGATAATAAGAAGCTCGGTTCTTACATGATTTTGGAGCCGTTTGACCATTTATTCTCAAATATCAACCAACCATGCAAAAAATTCACACTTCTTCTCCCCCTCAAGAATTGCATACGGAGATGCCATTCTTGATTAAACAAGTGATTATCATCTAAATGTATTCTATTCACACTTCTCCCCCGCAAAATTAGCACATGATGTCGCCATCTTCATTATAAAGAGCAAGTGGAATAAGAGTAATTATCAGTAGTCTGGTTCACTTGAAGACTAAAGCGCATGGAAAAAGCATGAAGCATGTTAATGAGAATGGTCATAATAAGAAGATTTTTCTTCTTCCGAAGATAATGCGCACTGAAGCGTACACATTTCTTTTCTTTAGAGAACGAGGCTTGAACTGATGTGTTCAAACGTCATAAGAAGATTTCTCTTCTTCGGAAGATAAAGCGCACTAAAACGTACACTTTTCTTTTCTTTAGAGTACGAGGCATGAACAGTTGTGTTCATACGTCATTATCTCTCTCTTTTCATTTACACTTGGAAAACTTATAATCAAACCCATTATCATTCAGTAGGCTCTTTGTAGTGACAGCTGATGGAGAAATCCCAATATGATGAATTTGACCCTGAAGTAAACTAACCCGAACTCGTGACTTAAACTTGCACATATGTAACAAAGAGCGGTGCTGAGACTTCATCCTCCATTGAATCTCTAAGTACTCTATACTCTTCATCCAACCAACCATCAAGTATAAGACGTACATCACCTCTTGAAAATCCACAATTGAATTTGACACTGAGCACTACAACGTAACTCCTTAAAGTGATAGTTATTTTGTGGTGGTAAGAGCCCAATTCCCCCAAGTGGAAAAAGAAAAGGTAAAAGACACCCAACAATAACTAGATTTCCAAGTCTTCATTTTTTTATAATAAGCTCGAACAAGGATCTTGAAGAATCTTCATCCAACCATCCCCGATACCTTCAGATACTAAGTACACTTGCCCGTGATATTTCACTTCAACCTCAAATAAATAATAGTGAATTAACCCCGTTGTCACATCTTCTGATTAAAAGCTCACATCTAGCCTCCTTTGACGTTTTAAGTGAACTATGATAATGGTTTTCATCCCGACCATGGTTAAAAGCACATAACCCCGTAAAACCATGTAATAACCAAACTGCCATGACGAAAATCGAAACACACATCCAATTCATGAAGTACACCCTTTTTATCCCTTCTTCGAAGTAGAAACCGTAACACCAGCATCAGAAGAGATCCTGAAATACTCTTTCCTTTCTCCAGGATGGTTCAATCGTTACGGGATTTTACAATTCTATGGTTTAAACCGAGAAATAGTTTCTTTCGCGGGATTTTACAAAACCAAGAATAAACCGTAAGATAGATCCGGAAATGCACTTTTACAATTACAAGAATGTTTCCATTGTCACGGGATTTTACAAGTCTATGATTTAAACCGAGAAATAGATTCTTTCGCGGGATTTTACAAAATCAAGACAAAACCGTAAATAATGTCAGTATGAATGTGTTATGACAACTTTGGTTTCGGTGAATATCTATTTTAGGGGAACATGCAGCGGTTCATCAACGGTTCATTCTCCATCTTCAACACTATTATCAACAATTCTTTACCCATATGTAGACAACTTCACAAACCATACTAAGTCGAGTAATATACACTACTTCCCCCTGAGATTGACCGTAAAACATCAAAGTACACGATTCTCACCCATGATGGTTTCGAACTTTCGGAAGCATCATTAACTTGTACGACCATTTGCACGAAAAGTTCTTGTCATAAGCAAACATCTTGAAAGATCATGACTGATGTTGAAGATTCTAGAAAGATTTTGCTTGGACTGTGAAGTATCATTGACATTCAGTGGCGTCGAATATATCATGAGATTTGTTGATCACATCTCAACCAATCAATCCATTGGTAAACACATCATTCACGTATTCTGACGGCTATTGTAGTGACCACATGGAGAAGGAAACTCGATATATCAAACTTGAACATGAAGAAGAATTTCCAGATTTGCTACTTAAACTTGTACTAAACCTCGGGAAAAAAGAATCGGTGTACCCAATGTACAAAACCTCTTGAAGTATCCACAACTGCGTGAGATACCGAAGTGATAGCAACGTTGTGGGTTAAGCGAGAAAGAATCACAAGCTTAACTAAATAGCCAAGTCTTTATCACACACAATAAATGCCCAAACAAGTCATCTTCGCGGAAGGGAAGAAAGAAAGAAGACGAAGTAAGTAGACGCGCTCGGAAAACCTCACTTCAAATTCAAATAAGAAATACCGTTCAAACAACCCCGTAGTCATTTTTCTTCAATACACACTTCAAACCGTGAATAATATTCTTTGCGAAAATGTATACACCAAAGTATCAAATCTCATAACTCAACGAATCTCATCATCTCAACATTTCACATCAAATTACATTGTCAAATTATTTCATCAGATCTCATGCACGTCTCTAATTTCATCATCAAATTTCATATAATAAACAAATCAATAGAGAAGCCCGTCTGACCTAATCATGTGTACGACCCAAACTTGGTTCCAAGTCACAGCCCATGATAATCCAAACCTAGGCTTCCCACATTCAAATCCGAGCCCGGTCAGAATACCATATAACCATCAAATGTGAGACTTAGATATACATTCATAATGATACTTTGGAACCGATTATTAAATAATACCCGATTAAATAATCCATCTGATCATAATCTCACGGCCCATGTTCGGTCTTAACAATTTTAACACCACTCGGTCCAATCCAAAGTACACTAAGCCCATTACACACTTGATCCAATCATCTCACACCCCAGTATTGAAGCCCGAATAAGAAAATACAAATTTTGATATTTCACAAAATTTGAAATTTCACTAGAGTAACATGTATGAGTCTATTGTATTTATTAGCTCAACAATCACACGAAGTCACACCATGAATAATTCACACGATATGCCAAACTTGACTTAGGTATGAGACATCACACGGCCCATCCATGAATAAACCATACCGGTCCATCTGATCTACTCCTAGCCCACGAAGTTTAGACCAGATCCATAATCCTAACCCTAAACTTTCGGACTATAAAGCACATCACAACACATCACTGTACCCTAATATTACTCATCTGAAATCCGCCCCCATTCATATCACTCAAACCCTAATTCTTCTCACCAAAATTAATCCGCCTCCCATCTTTATCTCAGGAACGACACACACTAATTAATACACCTCAAACAAATAAGCCGCACCTTCTTCAGATAATCCTAACACCTTTATTAATCTCATTCACCAAACCAAAATGCTTCCAACATCAAACCATGTGCATACCATATTCACGTACAAGAATGACCTCGCCACAGGGATGGCTATGAGTCCTTCATTAATACCACAGGGATGGTAAGAGATATGGTCACGGCTTAAAGGTAGGTTTAAATTATCATCACCGTTTAAAACTAATTATCTTTGAACGAATCAATGAAATAGAGTAACACTCTTGTTACATATATTCATTAAATTCAAAAAAAGGAATTTTTGCGACATATAGATTGAAACGAATGAGAAATCGTACACTGAATCCAAAGAAAAAGAATTAACATACTTGTTAAATTTCTTTTCTTTATGTTCTAAAATGAGTTTGAAGATAAGGCTTCATAAATTAGAGATCAATGATGCAATATTGTATTCGTGTGATTTGACCTAAAAGGTCTTGATATTTCTGTGTTATCAACGAAACAATGGCTGAGATCTTTTAAAAACCATTTCCTTTTTAATTTTTATACAATGTGTGACTCGGATCTGTGATGGATTCTTTAGTTTGTGTATAGATTCTTTGATATCTGTGTGTTTTACAAACCATTCACAAACACGAAACTGAGGTCGGATGTATGTTACAGCTGTAATAGACTTGTGTTGATGGAATTAGTTGCAAGCTGTGGTCGAAGGATTAAATGTTTTGGTATTGAAAGTTATAGAAGCTTGATGATTATTACTTGTTGTAGTTGTTGTTGTCTGTTGGATGTCGAGTCTTGATGTTTGATGTTGTATACTGAGATAAATGAGTAGTGGTGTTATGATTTTTTTGAGTCACGTTTAGTCTTGAGTCATGAAACATTAAGTTAACAACTCGCATCTGTTATCAACTCACATCAATTATTTTCTTCGTCTCCTTTTCTGTCTAGTGCATAGATGCATTAGACAAGTTGCATCCATGTTTGTGTCAAGTCGCTTCACCCAACTCCCATCTTACCCAACACCCATCTTTACCCAACTCGCATCATACCCAACTCGAATCACTACCAAATTAGCATCTTTACACAACCTGACAACACGCTTCAGAACTAACCCGCATAAGTAACAACACGCTCAAAAGCGAGTTGAGTGCAACTCGCATCATTTTAGTTTAGATAACTCGCTTCAGTTTTGACTCAACTCGCATCAACAACAACTCGCTCAAAAGCAAGTACAGATATACCATATGCGAGTTAAGTAACTCGCATTATTCATGACCAACTCGCATTCAGAAATGCAAGCACTCAACTCGCATCAGGTTACATTTTTCCAGTCAACTCGCATGCTAAAAAGGTAACAACTCGCATCATGTAATGTTATTCCTATAAAACAGGAACTGGTACATTTTTTTGACCCAGAAAAATAACAACTCGCTTATGAGATACAATGAATATGGACTTGTGTTGCACAACTTGCATCTAAGAATGCTCCAAGTATCTTGACCCAGAAACATCATTAAGAAAACCATCTTTTGACCACTTAATAACCACAAGGACATGACCAGAAAACGTATAAACTGATGCAGTAATAACTGATAGATGACTTTTAAGACAATTTTTTTGACATCAATGAAATGAATACAAATGTTCAAGCATAATCAGCTTAAGACCAGTATGAAACTGATTTTACAATAATGTGACCAGACTTCACAAAAAAACCCCAATAGTCAACATTATTACAGCAACAACAAAAACTGATTCAAAAATGATATTAAACAACATAATGACCACTTGCATCACCACATATCAACCCTCTTTAAAACCACGACAAACCGCAATGCATACAAACCGTATATCAAACCGCATAAAAAACATGAGAATCATCAAAACAACACAACCTTGGCTCTGGTACCAAATGTAGGATCGTGAATATTATGTTGTTTGATGATTCGGGTGGTCTAGGATTGTGATGATATAAGAAAGCCATTAGAGAGATAAAGAGAGTAGAGAGGAGGTTCTTGAAAGAGAGTTGCTTTATAAAAATGAAATGTTAGATTCAAGAAGCCACACCCCTTCCATGGATGGAAGGGGTATTTATAGTTACAAAGAATACGTCCTCCTATCGGACTGTGGATCAGGCATACAGTGGGTAAAGACCCATCCTTCCTCCACGGTGTTACTCTAAACTAATCTACGCTACTAACTAACTAATAAACTAATAAATAACGTAAATAATGACAAGTCTACGAGCTAACATATGCTAGACTATAATTGGGGTGACCAACACTTTAACATGGAATTTTCTAATTCCTAACACGTACACCAGAACAAAACGGAGTAGTTGAAAGACGAAACCTGCACGTTAGTGGAAGCTGCAAGAACGATGTTAATTAATGCTAAACTTCCGGATTACTTATGGGCAGAAGCCGTGTCAACTGCATGCTACACTCAGAATCGCTCAATGATTACAAGCGCCACAACAAAACACCTTATGAGCTTATCCACAACCATAAATCGAACCTCAAACACTTTCATGTATTTGGATCTCTTTGTTATCCGAATAATGATCGTGATGACTTTGGTAAGCTCAAAGCCAAAGCTGACATTGGAGTCTTTATAGGATATTGTGAAAATTCTAAGGGTTTCCGGATCTGGAATCGTCGTACAAAGCAGGTTATGGAAACGATTCATTCAAATTTCGATGAGCTTACTGAAATGGCTTCTGAGCATAACAGCTTGGAATCCAGTCATAACCGTTTAAACATCCCTCAAACCCCATCATCAGTTGAACCAAGCTCCCAGCTTACTCGTCAACAAATGGAAAAGCTCTTTGCTCCTCTGTTCAATGATGATATGGATGAACGTGCTCTAGGTGTATCCAATGTTTCCACTGCTCAACCTGATCATATTCCAATACCTGATACACCTGCTACAACAACAACTGTTGAAGAAGCACCACCAGTTGACTCTACAACAATAGTTGAACAAATTGCCTCCAACGACGCTGAACCAGCTGATGATGTTCTGAAAAACGAAGTACCCCCACCTGCAGATTTTGATCCAAATGCATTCTTTAACCCGTTTGCTAATGAAACTGCTGCACCTGATGTTGCGGAATCATCTACAAGCCATTTGAATCCCCCAAATCTGCACAATGTATACCAACATCAACCCTCTACACATCGTTGGACAAAAGACCATCCTCTTGAGAATATTCTTGGTAACCCGAATCAACCAGTCGTAACCATACAACGTCTTCACACAGATGGTGAACATTGCATTTATGCACTCACTGTTTGCCACACTGAACCTAAAAACATTAAAGATGCAATGACAAAAGATAACTGGATTGAATCAATGCAAGAAGAACTCAATCAATTCAAACGTCTTGAAGTATGGGAACTGGTTGAATGACCAACAGGAGTCTACGTCATTGGTCTCAAATGGATTTGGAAAAACAAATTGGATACTGAAGGGAACGTAATCAGAAACAAGTCACGTCTGGTGGCTAAGGGTTATAGACAGGAAGAGGGTATTGACTTTGAAGAATCATTCGCTCCGGTGGCTCGTCTTGAGGCTGTCAGAATATTTCTGGCATTCGCGGCTCATATGAATATAACGGTCTTTCAGATGGACGTCAAAACTGCTTTTCTAAATGGTCAACTGAAAGAAACAGTCTATGTCAGCCAGCCAGAAGGATTCGTTGATCCAGAGTTCCAGAATCACGTTTAAAAACTGAACAAAGCTCTCTACGGTCTCAAACAAGCTCCTCGAGCGTGGTACGATAAGTTATCATCCTTTCTCATTGCCAATAATTTCACCAAAGGTTCGGTCGATCCTACACTTTTCATACAAGATCACGGGGCTCACATCTTAATCGTTCAAATCTATGTGGATGACATTATTTTTGGGTCAACTGTTAGATATTAGTTTTCACATACACATCAAACCATAACACAAAGTGGCGTATAAATGGAATTCTAGAGAGAGAAAGTTAGAGGTTTAGGGAACTTAGTGAGAGAAAGTGAAAGATATTATTATGAGCTCCAACTCTCTACCTTGGAAGGTAGAGAGTATTTATAGTCTTACATAAATCGCCACACATCGGGCTGTGGATCAGGCATACAGTGGGTAAAGACCCGTCCGTCCTCCACGGTGTTACTTAACTAAATACTACTTAACTTAAAAGAACTACGACTACGAGCTTTCTAACGATTACATATACTTGAGGTGACCGACTCTTTAATACCTGGAATTTCTAATTCCTAACAATCTCCCCCTAAGGGAGGTCACCTCAATCATGTACCAAAATTACATTGAATACAAATAGATATTACTTTAAAAAAATTGTTTTTGCATTCTTGATGTAGTCCTTTGTTCCTAAGCTCGTAGTCATTGATTCTTCATATTGCATGTTTGGTTACTTCAAGTGGAGGTCTTTTACTGATCCACGTGATAGTAAATTTGAGCCAGCTATAGAGATCATCAGCAATCTGGATCATGATATCTTCTCATCAGAGTAGCGGAAGCTTTTGTTGAATCATAATATTGGCAGCAGCGTAGCAGAAGCATGGAGTGAAAATATCAGAGTCATTGATGCACTAATCATGATTTCTTTTGAGTTGAATGTGTTAAGTGAGCATGCGGCTATGGATTGACCGCTTCATTCTGATCAGCTGCAAATGTCGGGCGTACCTGCATACAACAGTTAGCAATAAATCGCACGAAAGTGTCTTTGATCACTTTCGTTGAATTGAGGTACACGGCCCACGGTTCCCCGTTGATCAGTACATGTACTGCCTGTGATCAGGTATAATTTCGAAGAATTTCCTTGACAGGGTTTCGCAGCTGCTCTAGTTGTTCTCAAACCGGAACATCTCAAAGAAGATAACACGGAGTGAGTGAACCAGCGAATTTTAAGTCCACTGATTGATGAAAAGAGATTTGAAAAACAATCGTGTATTGCTCAATAGAAATTGTTTTTGCAATACAACGAAGGTTTTATTGAAAATCAACTATCAATCATAAAAACACCTTTTGGTTTGAAAAATGAGTACACGGTCGATGTGCTAAAGAAAAGAGTTGTTAAGCACAAAGACCGGTTTTTCAAAGGTATCCGTCAATCCATAACCTGAACCAGGATTGATTCAAGAGATTGAATCGCCCCATTGTTTCTGTTCAGTTGTCACATGGTTGATCTATATAATAGATCTCACATGCCACCTACCAGGAGCTTGTTTGATGATGGCTCCAGAAGGCTTTCCATCTTCATTGTGAATATGATAACACATCACTCAGATGTTCTGGCAATACCACAAGGATAATGCGTAGGACTCAAGATATAATCTCTCTTTCCACATTGTGTGAAACAGAGAGTCTTCATTGAAAGTGTCCTAATGAGATTTATTGATGATCTCGTGGCTCTAGACTCAATTTGTGCATATTTGGATCCTGTGCCGGAGACTAGGGAGAGGGTCTCCTTCTTCAATATCAACAATCTCTAAGAGAAAGTAGATAGATAATGTCGGTTCCCCGTGAGAATGAAACAAGTCCTTTTAAGAGGAACTTGAGTGGTTTGGAAAGTTGAAGTGCAGTGCGTCACTGGGTCCATGACGTCTTGTCTTCAATACCGATGTTACCATCAGTAGCATATGAATTGAACCCGGTTTCTGCCCTAAGGTTGAATAAATGGAGGGCTATTTGTTTTCACCCTTTTCTCATTCAATTCTTTTTAATTCTTCAACCCCTTCAGTGCTTACCGAGACTTCATAACTAGAACCTTGTTGGGTTTATTCCAGTACTAGCTCAGTCTCAGTCTGCACTCTTCCCATTCCTCATTTTTCTCCTTTTATCATCATACCTAAGAACTCTACACTAACTAGTGGATAGTCCCTGGGTAGATCCCTCCGGTTCTGGCGGATCATGGGAACAAAAACCTAACCTTATCATCCTTATATCACCGTACATAAAGTAAAGTTGGTCGGTCTATTTGGTATTGTTCATCTGCCGTTGGAACCAATTGAAAACCATTTGAAAATCAATTCAGATACTTATGATATATTATCAAAGCATTTTGTACCTGACATTGTTTTTGATAATTTTAGAATAAGAACTCCCCCTCAACATGTGCATCAAGTATTAGAAAATGTTTTGCACACGGAGGCAAGAGAAAGAATTAACTTCTTTGATTACCATTTTCTAAAAGATATCAACATCACTTCCTTGATCAAATCAAGTAGATAACGCATTTCCGGGAAGGATGAGGTTTCCACAAGTTTGCTCCCCCTCAATATGTGCCTCGAGGTTTGAAAAGAGTTTTGCACATACTAGAGGGAACCTGCACATTGAGATAAATGATCAAGTTTCAAATCATAGGTTTAAGATAGATGCTCCCCCTCAACATGTGCACTTTGAAAAATTGAAATCGTTTGTCACATGTGGGAAGGACAGCGTGAACATCCTTATAAAACCATTTACCGAATTATCAGTTTAAATCCAATTTAAATCACACATTCTCCCCCGATCACAATTATCAAATCATTTGAGATTTGTGATCTCTTATGGATTTAAATTTATTTTGAAGGCTTTTAAGGAGAATTGCGACTCGATTATGAAAGCGTTTTAACTGATAAGGATCGGTTTTTAAGACTTAAACTCCATTGAAAAAAAACATGCAAGTACATCTTTTGAAAACAATTTAATGCCAAATAACTTTTTAATTTAATTGAAATCATTCTCCCCCTCAATCAATGACATAGGTTGTTGATTGAGAGATAGAGATTTTGACAAATAAGTCCTGATGATTATCAAAAATAGAGACCGAGTTATTTTTCAAAGCATTTAGTTTTCAGCAGATGAATGTTAATAGAATCAGAGCATGGAATATTGAAAGCATGATAAAACATGGCTCTGTTCTTTCTTTTAAAACCGGGTTATTGCCTGAAAATGACAATAAACCATTGTTTCTCTTTCTCTCAATTTTTTTTTTAACATTCGAACAACATCTAAAGTCCCGTGTCATTCTTTGAATGTCAGCACAAAGACCGTAGATGTGATCGAACCGAGAAAAACATGACAAAATGACAATATTTTTGAGGGTTTTTCGAATTTTTCAAATTTTTATGGATTTTGAAGGTTTTATATTTTTCTATTTGAATTTTGAGGGTTTTATAATTTTGTATTTTGATTTTCGAATAGATATATACAAGAGATAGATGAAGATAAACCTTTACTCCTCGACTTCCTCCTGAAGACGTTTGAGTGTTTCTG
Source organism: Chrysanthemum seticuspe (assembly GCA_019973895.1). Taxonomy (NCBI): domain Eukaryota; kingdom Viridiplantae; phylum Streptophyta; class Magnoliopsida; order Asterales; family Asteraceae; genus Chrysanthemum; species Chrysanthemum seticuspe. Next base: position 123,404,450 of record BPTQ01000003.1, read on the forward strand.
GTTGAAGGCTTTTCAAGCCAAGACGTGGAAGAATAAACTCAAAACGTTCTCTTGGAAGAGCTTTGGTGAAGATGTCAGCTAACTGGTATTCAGACCTCACAAAATAGAGTTCCACCACACCTTTTTCAACTTGTTCCCTGATGAAATGATGTCGAATGTCGATATGCTTTGCTCTTGAGTGTTGAACATTGTTGCATGAGAGAGCAATAGCACTTTTATTATCACAGTACAGAGGGATTTTGTTGAATACAAAGCCATAGTCAGATAATTGAGATCTCATCCATAAGATTTGAGCACAACAGGATGACATGGCTATGTATTCAGCCTCTGTAGAGGAAATAGAAGTACTCATTTGCTTCTTTGAAGACCAGCTCACAAGCTTATCACCCAAAAACTGAGCACCTCCAGACGTACTTCGACGAGTATCTTGACAACCTGCATGATCAGCATCTGCATAGGCCGTTAGTGACATACCGGTGTCCTTCGGGTACCAAAGACCCATATTGATGGTTCCTTGGAGATACCGAAAGACCCTTTTAACCGTTTCAAGGTGCTTTTTAGTAGGCTTAGCCCTGTCTCTT
>BPTQ01000003.1:123419640-123432939 GCA_019973895.1 Chrysanthemum seticuspe
CAGATCGAAGAACCATACTCGGTAACCACACCGTATCCACAGTGTCAAAACGTAAGGTTTAAACAACTCTTCAAGTTCCCGTATAAACCTGACTGAATTCTTTTATGGTGCCCCACTAACTACTTGAACGTAAGGCTCTTTCTTACACTCAAGTGGGTAGTAACTGTAAAGTTTTACAAAACAGTAATCAAAACGCTTTAGTAAACTCATAAAATTTACACAACTACAATCCTTAATATTTAAGTTCCATAATTTCTCAGCCAGTGGAGTTCATATACATTAGCAATCTTTCGAGCATCAGCATCAAGAAAATTCAATTAATCATAAATCAATTCATTGTGGCACCTCCTGCCTGCCCAGAAATGGGTGACATACGGACTAGGTGTCGGGCTACACACCGCTAAATACATTCTGATATTTATGAGAGATGGAAGGTTCCATCTCTCAACCTCGAGTATTATTATAGAAAGTGAAAGAGAGTGATTCAAGGAATTTGGAGATTGAAAGAGAGAGATCTTAAGGTAAATATGCGGTGAAACACAATACCAAACTACACATACACTTTTGATTATAGATTGTTAACCATAGTTCTCGGTACCAATCTAGTATAGAACGTGTAGAAACCTAAAGATCACCAAAAATCCACCAAAAACTCAAACTTTTTCAAATCACCAAAAACGTAGTAAACCCACTAAAGATCACAATTTCAAACCTCAAACTATCATGAAAATACAAATCTTAGTAGTGTTCACAAATCCAAAACTAAACCATTCGAACTTAGTAGCACCAACCCATCAAAAACCTAACTTTTCACTACAAAAACACCAAAAGAACGATCGCTGAACTGTAAGCCTGAAATAAGTAGCATCGCTGAACGAAACGTTAAAGCACCGCTCAATGTCAAAACCTCGATCGCTGAATCTAGATCGCTAATTGTCATGTTCATCACCTGAGAGGTGATGCCCATCGCTGAACCACCATCGCTGAACCAGACATCGCTCAACGAGAAATCGCTGAACATAGAAATCGCTGAACTCATCGCTTAACGACGGTTTTAAAACGATCGCTGAACTCCGAATCGCTCAATGATGAATATGGAATTCTAGAGAGAGAAAGTTAGAGGTTTAAGGAACTTAGTGAGAGAAAGTGAAAGATATTATTATGAGCTCCAACTCTCTACCTTGGAAGGTAGAGAGTATTTATAGTCTTACATAAATCGCCACACATCGGGCTGTGGATCAGGCATACAGTGGGTAAAGACCCGTCCGTCCTCCACGGTGTTACTTAACTAAATACTAATTAACTTAAAAGAACTACGACTACGAGCTTTCTAACGATTACATATACTTGAGGTGACCGACTCTTTAATACCTTGAATTTATAATTCCTAACATCAACACATTTAAAATACTCAAATGATTTCGCAAAACTAATGACAAAACATTTTGAAATGTCAATGATGGGTGAACTCACATTCTTTCTCGGAATGCAAGTTCATCAATCACCCCGTGGTATTTTCTTAAGTCAGTCCAAATATGCCCTTGAACTTCTCAACAAATTTGGAATGCAAAACTGTGACACCTATGCCACACCAATGGCTCATACCAAGAAGCTAGACGCTGATTTACATGGAAAATTGGTGGACCCTACCAAATACCGTAGTATCATTGGTCTCTCATGTATCTAACAGCTAGCAGGCCTGATATTGTTTTTGCCGTATATCTTTGCTCCCGTTATCAGTCAAGACCAACTGAAACCCACCTCTCAGAGGCTAAAAGAATCATCCGATACATCAAGGGAACCATTAACTTGGGGATCTGGTATCCGAAGGATTCTGGTTTTGAACTAAAAGCTTTTTCAGACGCTGATCACGCAGGATGCTTAGATTCACGGAAAAGTACTTCAGGAGCATTACAATTTCTTGGTGATAAACTAGTGTCATGGCAATCGAAGAAGCAGGATTGTACATCGTTGTCCTCAACCGAAGCAGAATATGTAGCCATGTCGGCGTGTTGTGCTCAAGTCATTTGGATGAGAACACAACTCAAAGACTATGGTTACGTATTTGACAGAATCCCGACGTACTGCGACAATCGAATTGCTATTGCAATCTCGTGCAACTCCGTTCAACACTCAAAATCAAAGAACATCGATCTTCGATATCATTTCATCAAGGAGCACGTGGAAAAAGGTACTATTGAATTATACTTTGTGGGTACTGAATACCAACTGGCAGATCTCCTCACCAAAGCCTTAGCTCCTAGTAGGTTTAATGAGTTAGTCCACCAGATTGGTATGCGGTGTTTGACTCCCGAGGAACTGGATGAACTTTTAAAACATTCTTAAAAACAGTCAAACACCAAAACTTCTTTTGTAAATATTTTCAAAAACAAAATACAAAATTATAAAATCTGATAAAACAACAAAAATATTCTTCTGTCTTTATTTCTTTTAACATGGCAAGTATAAATCTTCCCTCAACACTTTACTATTTCAAAATTCAGTATTTTTTTCTCTGACAAGTGTTGAGGGGGAGAACGTAAATATTTTCAGTCTCATAAAACCTTGTACTTGCATGTTACTTTATCCCAATTGTTTCTTTGATTATGATGGTCACATTTCTGGTTTACTAACACTCATCGAACTCAAATTTATAAAAATTCATTATTTTTAAGTCGAGGGGGAGTGTCGTCAAGTTTCTTTCCAAATATCCTTCGTTTGGTAACCAAAATCGAAGTTATGGGCATTGGGTGTAAATGGTAAAGGTGAAGGGACTGAAAGTGTCAAATACTCAAAGTATTTTTTAATAAAACTTTTCTAAAAAGCATTAACTTCACATCATTTATTATTCAACTAACATAATCCTACGCATAGAAATCCATCTACAAATCCGTGTTTCTGATCATCATATTGTAAGCTTTTTTATGGTTTTAACATGATTATAAACATAGGTTTTGAATCGTTTTGAAAACCAACGGTTAGATTTTAACCTAGGGATGATTTTGTGTTCTACGCATAAGCACATGAACATCTAATCAAGTTTGAATATTTGTGATTAAAATGGTAGTGTCAAAACGTTTGTATAATCTCAATGATACCATTTTTATCATTAATACTCACCCAGAAACACGAATTGATTGATTTTGAATATTAGGGTTTATGCGTAATTTTTGGGTGTTTTCAAATTTGAATGTTTCTGGTTAAAAAGACAGTTATTTAATATTTCTTACATGTTGAATTAACCAAATCCAGGCTTAGAAATTACCCAGAAACACTTATTGCGTTAAAATTGAATATTAGGGTTTATGTTCATAGGATTTGGGTATTTTTGATCCACCTAGGTTTTGATGTTAAAACTTGCATAAAACAACTCACTAGCCTTCTTAGACATCCCAGAAAAAACCTGGTGTAATTCCTATGGCTAAAACTCTTACACGTAGAAATTGATCATTAGGGTTTAAAGTCTACTCGTAACCCAGTTTCTACGCATAACTACTCGAAAGTGTATTCATGATTAGATCTGAAAAGGAATGTATGTAGATGTTAATATTAGTGTTATGATGAATTTATTTCAGGTTTCTACGCGTGAATAACTCAGAATCAAGGTTACTTGAAGATCTACGCATAAGTATCACCTTACGCGTAGAATGTTATGCGTAAGAGAAATCTTACGCGTAACCTTTACGCGTAAGGTTCTACAATGGGGACTAAGCGTATCCTGTAAAGGATATGCGTAAACAGTAACCTCTACGCATAAGGTTTACTCTTACGAGTAACCTTACGCGTAAGGTTCCATGTACGCTTACGCGTAAGCTTTATGCCTAAGGCCCTTTTTTCCTACGCGTAATATTTCTTACGTGTAAGTCAAGAACCTACGCATAAGCTTATGCTTACACGTATAACCTTTCTGTTTACGCATAAACTTAGAACTTTACGCCTAAGCATAGATTTAACCAAAATTATGAATTGTTACGCGTGCAAACTTGTAAATAAATAAATCATAACGCCACGAAACCAAAAAATGTCACTAATAAACTTAAATGGTTAATAAGTTGTGAGAAAATAAGTGAAAACTTGGACTTTAAAACTCAAAGTTAATCAACTCACGAAACTTATCACGACGTCTTTGGACTATTGGACTAACAAGTGACATTGGACTCGTAAAAATCATCGACATATCACATTCAATAAATAGACAATAAAAGCAACTGTTGACTAACGTAATGTCTTTCGATATGTTGGTTCTTTTGGCTAAATATCTTTCAGATCACGACATGGACGCTCAAATGCAAACTATGGAAGCACCAAATGTTCTCACTATTGAAGATATCTTCCCTCATGGTTACCCGATGAAGATCAGAAAGAACAACCTTAGAGTTGATTTTGATAGTTTCACCTGCTCAGAGTCTTCTTGTCTGATTGCTGTGGACATTCTGAAGAATCACCCTTATCAGAACATGCTCACCAACTCTGCTACAGTGCCGGAGATCTACATTCACCAATTCTGGCATACAATGCGAAAAATCAAAGGTCAAAATGCTGTGACGGTGACGCTCAACGACAAACAAGTCACCATCACACCAGCAGATTTGAGGGCTATTCTTCTTATTCCTGTCATCGAGCCAACTAAATACAATGCCACACCAACTGAAGAGGTCGTCCTACAATTCATGGTCGACATTGGCTATGACGAAGCTGAAGGAGTAATCACAAAGCATTCATCCGTGGATCTTAAGAATATTCCCCAGCCATGGAGAACCCTCTACATTATGATTGCCAAATCAGTTTCTGGACGTGATAGTGGTTATGAGCATCCCAAACTCATGGAACTACAGATCTTTTGGGCTTTGGTCAACATGAAACACATTGAAGTTGAAGCTCTGATATGGGACGACATGATGTCTTTCCTCAAAAAGCTTGGCACCAAGATCCCATATATCAGATATACCAAACTGTTGATCCAAAGAGCTCTAGGGTATAATCCTGATATTCCCTTGAGACTCAATGACCCCAAACAACACTCCGCGATGTATGAACCTACACTCACAGTCAGATTTAAGGAATCAACAACAAAGAAACAAGGTGCAGTGTTGCCAGATCACCTTCTTACTAATGCAGTCAAACAACTTTATTCATACAAAAGGTATCTGGTAGCGGTTGATGAAGGCAAAGTAGGTTTTCTTGATGAAAAGTCCTCTGGTACACCTACTAGGAAAACCAGGAGAGGCAGTGGAGGAAGCATTACGAGTACTGAGAGTCAGAGAAAGTTTCCTAAGAGGACACATGTTCTCAAAAGGAAAATTCCCTCTAAGGAAGCCATTCCTATTCCTAAGCCTGAACTGCAACAAAAGCTAATGGATGAAAGCTCTGAGGACACTGAATCAGACGAAGAGGTGATCTACTCTGAAACTGCAACCGATGACACTCAAATAGTAGCAAAACCTCCTAGTCCAAAAGCTGATAAAGGTAAAGGGAAAACTCTAGTGCTTGAGCATGAAAAAGAAAGCTCAGATGAAGAGCCATTTGATGAGGAAAGAGACTATCAGAAGAAGTTGAAGAACCTCAGACTCAAGCATCTTGCCATAGAGTTCGAACAGCAACAAATGCATGGCCCCGGAGGGTCAAGTGGTTGAGTCCAATCAACACCAATTCCTGATGTAGTTAATCAACCCGATAAGGGAACTGGTGCCACCACTCTTGCGCAACAACAAAGGCAGCTTGAGGATTCTATCAATTATGACTTTGAGGAACCAGAAAAGGAGTAGTCTGAGAAAGAAAAAGCTGATGAAGAAGCTGCATCTCAAGCTAAAGCAGATGAAGAAGCCAGGATTAAGGCTGAAGAATTGGCTAAGTCTGGACAAGATGACGAAGTTGATTATGATGATTTTCTTCTATACAGCCCTGCACGCTCCAAGGAAGAAACATCTGAGCCACCAAAAGACCCTGAGTCTCCTCATGTCTCATCATCATCAGACTCATCTTCTCACTCTTCACTTCCACCATCCAAAGGCACAACCAGATCCACATCCAAGTCTGTAAAGAAACCAACTGACTCTTGGATATCCCGAGCTAAGACAAAAATTGTCAAAGCTATCAAGCAAGTCAAGAAGAAAGACGTGATCAACAAAAAGCTGAATCAACTGGCTGACATAATCAACTATCTTCAAGATCGGATAAATGAGATGTTGAAAGAAAGGGAGCAAATCCAGGAGCTTCTCAAAGGAGATTTCCAACAGGAAATGAAGAAGACGGCCAGAGAATATACTCACAAGTTTCTTCTCCACACTGTTCCTGGAGTTACAAGGGAGATTTTCACCAGACAGCTCTATCCAAATCTCATGAAATTCGTCAAGCAAACAATGCAATCCACCCCGGTAACAATGACGATCAATCCAATTGAGCCTGCAGTTCTCTCTGACGCATAGTTGATTTCCAAGCTGGTGCTACAATTGTCTCAACGATCTGAAACTTTCACCTCTGACGAAAGCAAACTATTTGAAGCATTGCTGGAATACCAACTCAAAACAGCATGCATAGTAGAAGCTGAAAAGCCTAAGCGTCCAAGAGACGATGATGATAAGGATAAGGATAAGGATAAGGAGCCTAAACGTCCAAAGAATTCTGGTGAACCCTCTTCTATGCCACCACCACCCCAAAGGACTCCAACTGACACACGATCCCCTCCACATTCTTCTGCCGATAAACCTCAGGACTCTGAGTTACCACCCTCCACAGAGAAAACCGGTGATCGTTTCGAATACACTGGTGGTGACGATGAGGAAGTCCCTGAGCCCCAACAACAAGCCACCTCTCCCAACACAACAAAGAAACCAGCATCCTCATCTAGGCCGAAGAAGAAGAAGAAGACAGCTAAGGCTGATGTCGTCTCATGGCTAGACGAAGATGACACTGAATATGACTGGTTTTCTACACTTGTTGATGCTACTCCCTCCCTACCTGAAGGTCAAGATATGGTAGAAGGTCGAACATTGGAGCATGCTAAGTTACTTCAAGAAAAGTTTTGGGTGAAGAAGATGACCAAGTCAGAGTTAAAACGCATCAAGAATGAAGCTTTTCAACTGCTCAAAGACAGCTCCGAAAGCGCTATTGAAGTTGAATATCATCTTGAAAACATAGCACGAGCCATGTCTAACAACATCGATTGGCTCAACCCTGAAGCGAACATTGACTTCACCAGAAAAGACAAGGCTCCATACTATACAGACTGGACCAGACCTCTACCTACCATTGGCCAACCAGATCAACCTAAGATTCCATTTCGCTACTTCTTCAACAAAGACCTGGAATTTCTTCTACATGGTAGCGATCTGTCAAAGAAATACGCTACATCACTGACACTTCCGTTCCCGGCAGCCATATATTCCAACTGCATAACCATCGAAGAAAAGGCTTCTCACATGTTTGCTAACAGCGTGGAGAAGTATGACATTGATGCGATGTATGGGATTCACCATTGGCCTGAACGCCGAAGAATCTTCTACAAAAGCTGCCAGGTTCAAAAGTCTACACATGAAGTGTTTAGTGATAAAGGGATCGTTGATGTTAAGCATGTAACTCTCGCGTCTAAATGGGACTACACATTTCTCAAGACAATCGTGGTCAAAAGACAAGATGAAGAGGGCTACGTTTTCTGTGAAGCGGACTTTCAGAATTTGTCTCTCAACGACATTGAAGATCTGTATCTTGCCAAGGTACAGGGAAGAATGAGACAATTCTCGACTGAAATCCAACGTGAATACATCAAGTCCTTGCTCATCTTCATCAGAAGTATAGTGATCCAGGAACGTGTAGAAGATTTGCAACTTGCCGTGGAATCGTATCAGACACATGTCAACTTCACCAGACCTCAGCTAGACCTTCCTGACATCAATCACCTTCCTCAATACACTCTCATCAGCAAACCATTTGGCATAGTCTACCGTAGTGAACTACACCGCAACTGCTTGATGGCGTGTAAAGAGCTTCATAAGTTTGGAGATCACACACTGAAGAAAGTCAGGGACGGCTTAGCTTATAGGTTGAAGGAGATTGATAACATCAAATAGTTCTGAATATTAAGTGTCAATTTCCCCCGTTAATACTCGTTATTTATATCATTTATATGGATTTACGCTTGTTTTCCATTGTTTTACACTTTCAGGTAAATTGCGAGCATTGGAGCTAAAGAGACGCGAAAATGGAAACATTACTTAGGATTTATCACAATATGCTTATTTTGAAGAGGTTACGGCGTAACTCATCTCTCACATTACGCCGTAACTATTGCGTGACCCTGAAGTCCAACTCATCAAGAGGTTACGACGTAACTTATTCCAAAGATTACGACGTAACTCCATTAGGTCAAAAGAGGTTCCACGCCGCTGATACTTACGCTGTAACTACTGCATCACTTACGACGTAACTAGGTTTATTGAAGACTACGGCGTAACCACTTATAAGGTTATGCCATAACTAGCAGATCTAGTGCTTTTACGACGGAATAGAAGGTTACGGCATAACTCATCTTTTTGTTACGCCGTAACCCAGACCTGGCCTATAAGTACCCCACGAATTCCAGCATTTCTAATCATCCCATTCCACACACAATACTCTGAGAACATGGGAAAATACTCAAGGAAGGTCTAGGGAAGCATACGGAGCTGTTTCCAAGGGAGAAGTCACACCATTACGATAAGCTTTAGCGTTTATTATTTCTTTTACTTTCGATTCATGTATTTCGTACCTTTGAATATTGAATTGATGTGCATGATTAATATGAGCGGTTAAGCACCCTTTGGTGCTAGCCTAGTTATGATTCCTTAATTGTTCTGTTTGCGTTTACCTTTACTTCCGTACAATTATTTCTAAGTGTATGCATGCATAGTTCTTTGGTAGTCACCCCTGGTTCGGTAGTTTTGAATGGCGGTAGAGGCCAATTGCCTAGGAGATATGACCAACTGACCCTAGGTGAGCGGACTGAGACGAGAAGGGTAAGATATGACCAACTGACGAACCTTTCTACTTGTGCGATTTGACCAACTGATCACCTATCGTTTGGATGAACTTAAGAATTGGGGGGTGTAGTGTCTAATTTCCTAACGGCCGGGCACTCACTATTTAGAATCTAGCATGTAGCGGTACTTAATGACTCGGCTTAGGGGACCAGGAACAACATGACTTATGACGGTGCGCCTGATTTCTCCTGTGGTGTCATCTTTGCTGATAGGTTAGGGCGAATTGACCAAATGATGTCCTCTCAAATTTGACCCCACCTGAAGTAATTGAAAGTAGGTAGACGTAGACATAACTAGTTAGGAGGATTAACTAGGTTAGCACCACTATTCCTCTATTGATTTCCTTTCTACCATTTAATTGCTTTTATATTCTGCATTCGTAGTTTAATTAATTAAAACCCTATCAAACCATTTATATTCTGTGACAATTAGACTTAGTAATTATCCGACACACATAGCTCTTGGGACGACCTCGGCTTTACCATTTACTACACTACACACGACCGGGTACACTGCCCGTTATTGCATTAGGGTAGACCATAGGTATAGCGAGACACTATAAATATTAAGACTTGGTCAGTAAAACCTGCATCAAGATTTTGGCGCCGCTGCCGGGGAGTTATATTAGGATTTTTATTTAAGTTTTCTTTTGATACTATGACTCTTAATATGAACGATTATCTCACCATATCTAATAGTAAACAGGGGATCACCATTCCAGCTCTTGAAGAAAATGTTAAATTCGAATTTTGGGGACTCTGTCTTGATGAACTAAAAAGATGCTGCTTTTATAGGACCAAAGACGAAGAAGCACATGAACACATAGCAAGGGTATGTGAAATCGCAGATTTATTTCACGCACCTGGAGTCTCAAGAGATCATGTTATGATGAGGGATTTTCCTTTTACCCTAAAAGGAAGAGCTAGAGATTGGTTAAAAAAACTTCCATCAGGATCTATTACAACATGGAACACCTTTAAGAAGGCTTTTCTTAAGGAATATCGAACCCCTGCAAAAATCCTTCAACAGGTCGATGAAATTAGGAGGTTTAGCCAATTCCACGATGAACCGCTATTTACAGCTTGGGAAAGATTTAACGAACCCATCCTAAAATGCCCCGAGCATAAACTCAACAAACACGAGCAACTGCAAATATTCTACAATGGGTTGAACATAAAGACTCGACAATTGTTAGACTCTAAAGAACCTATCCCTTTAATGACTACCGATAAAGGATGGAAAAAAGTTGAGGAAATTGCGCTCCATTCGTCATCATGGAACGAAGGGCGGGATGAAGATCCTATAGATATACAATCTGTGATAAAAAAATCTGGAGGAATTTGAAGTAGACATGCAATCCCTGACCGAAGAAGTCAAGATGGTTAAACACAAGTTCGTAAAACCCATTGATGGGAGAGTGACGGATCTTGAAAAGGTTGTGAAGATGCTCGTTAAAGAATCCAGCATAAAATATGATGAGAACGCAAATTTTTTTCGGAATCTCAAGCGAGATTACGACAAAGCACTTAGAACACAAGCAGCTACTATTAGAAGACTTGAAAATCAAGTGGGAAAACTGGCAGAATCTATCAGAGTAAGGGATGAAGGTGACTTGCCTAGCACGACAGAAACAAATCCTCGAGATCTGGCTTATGCATTTACAACTAGAAGTGGATTAAACTATAAAGAACCAACTTACCCTTCGAACTCGAATGATCTGACTAACGAAATACCCCAAGATTACAATAAAGAAACCAAGGAGGCTCAACCTTCTGTCGAAAACGTCCGTCCCTACATTCCACCAATTCGATTTCCAGGAAGGATTATAAAAGAACAAGAAAGGGTGCTATTTCAAAAATTCATCGAGAAAATTCAACAACTCAGCATTAATATTCCTCTCGTTGAAGCCTTGGAGCAAATGCCGAAATATGCCAAATTTATGAAAGATCTCCTTACCCATAGAAGACTCTCTGACCGAACGCATATTACTTTAAACCAAAGACGCTCTGCGGCCCTTTTAAAAAATATGCCTCTCAAAGAAGAAGATCCAGGGAGTTTCACTTTACCCTGCACTATCGGGGGAATTTTATTCAACAAAGCCCTTGCCGACCTAGGGGGCAAGCATTAGTCTTATGCCATTCTCTCTTTATTCACATTTGGAATTAGGAGAGCTAAAACTGTCACACCCCCAATTTACCTGTTTTGCAGCGGAATGGAATTCCTGGGGATTGACTGTCATAGCATCACAATCACAGTTATATTGAACGACCTAAAGTGTCGTTTTAAAAACACATCGTTGGATATTTAATAAAAGTATTCAGAGTTACAACATAGGTCCCAAAAGTTTACAAAGTTTGCGGAAACATAAATATATTATAAGTCCAAACGATGTTTTTGAAAGAAAGTGCCATAATGTACAATGACATAAGTCGACGCCGCGACTCAAAAGGTGGTTCCTTAACCATGCCATGATGATAATGCCTTAGTTACCTGAAAATACATTGCTAAAACGGGTCAACAATAATGTTGGTGAGAAATCATAGGTTTAAGTAAATGTTTTATACGACTACGCAAGTATAGATCTGGTATGACAATCATGTCACATAAAAATGTTACAGGTATGACAATCATGTCACATAAAAATGTTACAATTGCTTTAAGCCCATGACACCGAAACTAGACTGTTCATAATGTAGGCCCCAAAAGAGTGTTTGCCAGACAACTCAATAATGTTATTAAATGAAATGCATCCGTATGACTAGTTGGGATTCACCAACCCGGATGGAGGCGTCACCCTCGATAGATCTATCCACTCACCCTCGCTTCTAAGATTAACGGTTCATGTTCAGGTAAAGGGGACTTTCAATTGGCAATGCGGTAACTTAAGCAATGTAAATGAATTTAACATACTTGGTATCGTAATAAAATGTTGTGCAATGTATTCTCCCCCGTAGATTTGAAATGAAGTAAAAACTTGAATAAATCGGGGCTATGAAAACTCACTTGATAAACTGGTATGATGACAAGAGTGAGTACACTGAGATGTAGCAGGATACTTTAACCGGGACCTATTACGAATGATATGATATGTAATGAGTTATGATGTTATGATATGCATGCATTTCGTATGTTATTTATACCATTTGCGAGTTTTGAAAATAATACTTATCGTCGAAAAATACTCTTTTGACGTCTTGACCATTCTTAAATCACTTTATAAGTATTTACGTCAAAATGTCATCCTACAATAGTTTCGTAATGATTTATTGTGAAATTTTAACTTTTCGTCGTAAAATGATGTCGTCGGAAATTTCATGAAAGTGACAAAAATGGCTTCGAAAAGCTAGTCGTAAAATGGTGTACGTCGAACGTTAGGAAACGAACTCGACGGTTTTGGAAAGCTTGCATCAAAATCTAGAAGTTTTAGTACAGGAGTTTTCGTTATAGAGGTCTCGAACATAAAGATAATAGAGGTTAAATATGGTGATTTTGTCCAAATGTTGTGTAAAAAGTGAGTTTCGGCAAAGTTTAAGCAACCGTAAATAATTTATTACAACTCCGCTATACAAACGGTTGGTCGTTTTGGAAAATATGCTTGGTGATCTCGATTTTATTAGAAAACATTTCGTTCCAAAAAGTTCTACACCATAGTTAAAAACAGCCTTCAATATGATCGTTTTAGTTACCGTAACACTTGTCTCGTAAAAATAATATAGTTTTTCTAAAAATAATAGTTACGGCAATTTTATGAAAACGTGTATATCTTGGTCGTTTCAAATCCGTTTTCTACGTATTATATGTCCTTAGCTTCGTATCAAAGTATACTAATATATTTTTGATAAGTCGAAATAATTTGTGAAGCTTAGGACTCGTTTTTGACTCGTACAAAATAAAAATAGGTTGCTGAAATTTCAGAAAATATATATTTCGTCGTCAAACTTGAAAAATTCATAACTTCTTCGTTATAAGTCCGTTTTAATCCGTTCAAGCGGCCACGGATTCGTTTTAAAGTATATTTTCTAAATATCTATGCCAAAAATTCGTGCCTACTGTCGGATTTTCCAGAAAAATAAAACAAGGACAGAACACTTTTATATATACTAGTCGAAAATAGTTTTTCTCGTACTAAACATATTCCAATCCCTTCAAATCAACTCCAAAGCTAATCTAATCCTACCATACACCTTCTTAGGGTGTCATGGGTTCCTAAACATCATCTAAGGGAACAATCAATAACCAGAACTACTACAAATCCTTGGGTACTGTGGGATTCTTCCACATACCA
>BPTQ01000003.1:123437825-123485270 GCA_019973895.1 Chrysanthemum seticuspe
GTACACTGAGATGTAGCGGGATACTTTAACCGGGACCTATTACGAATGATATGATATGTAATGAGTTATGATGTTATGATATGCATGCATTTCGTATGTTATTTATACCATTTGCGAGTTTTGAAAATAATACTTATCGTCGAAAAATACTCTTTTGACGTCTTGACCATTCTTAAATCACTTTATAAGTATTTACGTCAAAATGTCATCCTACAATAGTTTCGTAATGATTTATTGTGAAATTTTAACTTTTCGTCGTAAAATGATGTCGTCGGAAATTTCATGAAAGTGACAAAAATGGCTTCGAAAAGCTAGTCGTAAAATGGTGTACGTCGAACGTTAGGAAACGAACTCGACGGTTTTGGAAAGCTTGCATCAAAATCTAGAAGTTTTAGTACAGGAGTTTTCGTTATAGAGGTCTCGAACATAAAGATAATAGAGGTTAAATATGGTGATTTTGTCCAAATGTTGTGTAAAAAGTGAGTTTCGGCAAAGTTTAAGCAACCGTAAATAATTTATTACAACTCCGCTATACAAACGGTTGGTCGTTTTGGAAAATATGCTTGGTGATCTCGATTTTATTAGAAGACATTTCGTTCCAAAAAGTTCTACACCATAGTTAAAAACAGCCTTCAATATGATCGTTTTAGTTACCGTAACACTTGTCTCGTAAAAATAATATAGTTTTTCTAAAAATAATAGTTACGGCAATTTTATGAAAACGTGTATATCTTGGTCGTTTCAAATCCGTTTTCTACGTATTATATGTCCTTAGCTTCGTATCAAAGTATACTAATATATTTTTGATAAGTCGAAATAATTTGTGAAGCTTAGGACTCGTTTTTGACTCGTACAAAATAAAAATAGGTTGCTGAAATTTCAGAAAATATATATTTCGTCGTCAAACTTGAAAAATTCATAACTTCTTCGTTATAAGTCCGTTTTAATCCGTTCAAGCGGCCACGGATTCGTTTTAAAGTATATTTTCTAAATATCTATGCCAAAAATTCGTGCCTACTGTCGGATTTTCCAGAAAAATAAAACAAGGACAGAACACTTTTATATATACTAGTCGAAAATAGTTTTTCTCGTACTAAACATATTCCAATCCCTTCAAATCAACTCCAAAGCTAATCTAATCCCACCATACACCTTCTTAGGGTGTCATGGGTTCCTAAACATCATCAAGACCAATAACTAACAAGAGAATAATTATAGGATGACTTTTATATATATATAACTCTAAAAATCATGTAAAAATGGTATAAATCAACATAAGTCTTGCATGTTTGCTATGAAAATGATAAAATACTTATGAAATGAAAAGGAAAGATGTAAAATGAAGTGATATGCTTACAAGTTAATATGATGAGGTGCAAAGAACAAAGGTTTAACCTAAACACCCTAGGTTTTTATTTCAAAACCTTAATTAAGAGTGTAATTCTAGATTGTTTATAACACTTGAGCTTGAAAGATTTTTGATCCCTTGTACACCCTTCTATGGCCGGTTTGGAGATGGAGAAAAGAGAAGGAGAGGAAACTCTTGAGTGACTTGAATTATTGTGATATAATGTGTGAAATGAAGTTGGAGTGTAGATTTATATATGTAATAAATTTTTTTCATCCACTTTGACTATCCTCCCCCCCCCCTTGGCCGGATATTAGGGGGGATGTTTCACAATTTTATTTATTTTTTTCTTTTCTTAAATGTATATAATTGCTAAAAGTGTAAGTAAAAAGGTTTATGTAATAATAACTTGTAAGATTTAATATACATTTGTGTGTTTAAGGAAACTTTTAGGTAAAAGTAATTTTTAATAGATCAAAATAAAGTATAATGAGATCATAAAAATTGTAAAAATACTTTCCTTGTAAAATTTGAGTGATATAATAATTATCGTGTAGTTTTTAAGAAAAACGCCGTAATAATATAAATTTAACGATTTATATACGAAATAAATTTAAAACACTAGGTAAACTCGAAATATTGTTTTTATAACTAAATGTAAGTATAAAAATGTATCGGGATTGTTGGGAATTACAAGTTTGAGTTGATAAAGACAAAAAGATTGAAACAAGAGGGACTTAATATGACAAGAAGGAAACCTACTAAAAGATGGAAGGGCTTGCTTGCAAAAGAAGTTTTATTTATTAGTCCTTATCCTCTAGTATATAAAGAGGACATAGGTGTAGGTTTTTATATACAAGTCTTCCAATAATGTAGTCGACTAAAAGGTGTGTGTTTAGCCTAGACGTTAGGGAAGAACGTCTAGGGTTTTAGATTAGTGTGTCCTAGGCGTATGGTTTATTGTAAACGCCTAGGTTATTAGTTTAGTTAGTAGACGTGTTCTTATAAACGTCTAATATTATTAGAGTATTAGTTAGTGAATGAAAACCTTGTTCAATAACAAAGTATTGTTTTGATTATTCCGCTGCGTATTATGTTTATTATCTTTGTTATTGATCCCTAGCCGAGCTTATAAACGATCTTATCAATTGGTATCAGAGCGGGGAGCTCTTGATATAGGGAATCACAAGGTTTTTATTGTCGATGAAGAAAGCAGATTTGGCATGATCATGTGTCGGTGTGGTTTTTAATTCGATTGTGCCTTTGTCATCACGTGGGATTTAATGCTGATAGTACTCATACTCTTTCGAAGGTACTGCTTTGCTTACTGCTGCTGGGACCCACGACAATATGTTCAAGTGTTAATAGGTTTTGATTCTATGTGATGGAGTACATGGGTGTTACGGTGGACCTATCTTTTGATTGGTTGTCATTATTATAATGAAAGGCTGCATTTGATTTTAATTTGGTGTTGATTCGTGGGTTTGTATACACGTGATATATTGTGATTATTAGTCAAGGTCATTAATTGGTTTCAAGTTTGACATCACGTGGTATTGTCAAAGTTATGCTAGCATGGGAAAAGTGATTGGCTAAATTGATGAAGAGTCATATTTAATTCAGTTGGCACTATTACGGAAAGTACTGTTGGAGGTTTTTGAAAGTACTGCTCCACCTCACAAGGTACTGCTGCTGATATTTTTGACAGTACTGTTGCAAATTTTGAAGGTACTGTTCGTTTAAAGTACTGCTCGAGTTCTTATTAAGGTACTGCTTCGACAAAGATAAAAGTAATGCTGATCGTGAAAGTACTGCTACTGCGTTTATGAAAGTACTGTGGTTTATACGAAAGTACTGCAGTTTATTTCAAAGTACTGCAGATTTTGATGAAAGTACTGCTCCTTCCCAACGTACTGTTCATGCTTTATTACTAGAAGATTTTTGATTTAAGGGGAAGTCGAGCATGATTTTTGGATGACACACACACAGAATGGTTATTGTTCACACACACAGGAAGAAATTTATGTTCTTAAAAGGATTTTAAAAAAGGCTCGTTATGAAGATTTATTGAAGAATTGATTACGAAGAGGATTATTTATCACTTATTTGAAGGTGAAGTGGAATTACTTGGTTTGTGTTCTTATCATCTAGCTTGATGAATCTAGCAATGTGTGATTTTTCTTATAATGCTCTATGCACACATTGTCTATCACTTGAAGGAGTTACATTGTAGTGCTCAGTGTCTCATATAGTTGAGGATTCTTTTCAAGGGATTGCGGTCTACTTATATTGGTGGTTCGTATAAGTATGGAGTTTCGTGGATTGTAAAGATTTAAGACACAAGTTCGGGAAATTTTACTTCTTCATCAAGTTTGTTATATTTGGTGTTCTTCACAAAGTGATCATTACAAGGAGCTTACAGATTTTGAAGAATCAAGAAGATGGTTAACATATGGTTTTTAGGGGAAGCTTATTGTTAAAAGTTTAACCATCTACATGCATCACTCAAGGGGAAGTGTTTGATTTTTACTATTGTTGATCATTATTACTACTGCTAGTTGAAGTTTTCTACTGTTTTGGATCCATTTTTCTTATGGTGCGTAATGGTGGGTGATTTGAAGCATTGGAAGTCTTAGATTGGAAGTATGATATTGATTCGTGGTGGTCAAGATCATTATTTGCATACGTTCCCTATTTAGATAATAACAAAAAGGGGAAGAGATGTTTGAGTGACGTGGCATGGATTAAGGGGAAGACAAAGGAAGACATACTTGTTTCATTCATGGTGAGATCCCTGATCTCAATTTCTCTACTTCGTCTAGGGAAATTCGTTCAAGAATGGTTTTGTCATTATCAACTAGGGGAAGATTGTTGGGAATTACAAGTTTGAGTTGATAAAGACAAAAAGATTGAAACAAGAGGGACTTAATATGACAAGAAGGAAACCTACTAAAAGATGGAAGGGCTTGCTTGCAAAAGAAGTTTTATTTATTAGTCCTTATCCTCTAGTATATAAAGAGGACATAGGTGTAGGTTTTTATATACAAGTCTTCCAATAATGTAGTCGACTAAAAGGTGTGTGTTTAGCCTAGACGTTAGGGAAGAACGTCTAGGGTTTTAGATTAGTGTGTCCTAGGCGTATGGTTTATTGTAAACGCCTAGGTTATTAGTTTAGTTAGTAGACGTGTTCTTATAAACGTCTAATATTATTAGAGTATTAGTTAGTGAATGAAAACCTTGTTCAATAACAAAGTATTGTTTTGATTATTCCGCTGCGTATTATGTTTATTATCTTTGTTATTAATCCCTAGCCGAGCTTATAAACGATCTTATCAGGGATCATTTTTAGAAATAACGGATTTAAATGTTCAAAATAATAACTCACGCGATAACGTTTATTTAATATAAAATTTACGCGTTTAAGGTGAAATGCAATGTCATGAATGAACTAACATGATGCAAATGATGCTAGTGAAATGTAGACTAAACTTAGTCCATATGAAATGTTCGTGATGATATGATCATGAATTCGCCGCTAAACCATTAAGGTTACGCGAATTTGGAACACGTAAACCTAGTTTACGATAAATGTTGAAATTGTGAAGCATGAATTGTTTCGAGAAATGACCTGAAAGTACGGGTTGTCACAAAAACCAACTAGAATGTGTATCGAGCTGGCTAATAAATCTAATCAATATCCAAAAGGGATAGCTGCAAATGTTCTTGTAATGATCGATAAATTTATCTTCCCGGTCGACTTCGTGGTCCTGGATATGGAAGAGGATGATATCCCTATTTTGCTCGGAAGACCCTTTCTTGCTACAGCACACGCTATGATTGATGTCTTCAATAAGAAAATTTCATAGGAAATTGGTAATGACAAGATTATTTTCGACCTGGAAAAATCCATGAGATATGCTTCTTTCACCGATGACAATCTTGATGATCTCGACCTTATCGAAACTAACACTCAGAAACATGCCCAGGAATGTTTTCTTCCTGATCCTCTGAGATCATTAAAATTCGATGATTGATGAGTGTCTAAATACTCATCATTTTTGTACCATCTAAACTGCAAAATCATCTGAAAACACTCAGAAATGCATCAAAATGATGAAAATATCACAAACAAGTGTTTTATGTGTTTTAAATGCAAAAATATCAAAATCAGATGAAAAACGTATCAAGTTTGAAAAATTGGCAGTTTTAGTCCCCCAAGTTTCAAAAGTTGTCAAATCTAGTCCCTGGAATTCAAAAATGTGGAGTTTTATCATTCAAGATCCCTGAAATATTCTAAGTTGTTAAAAATGGTCCTTGAATGATTCTTTGGTCAAATGGCAGAAAAGGTCCCTAAACTTTGAAAAATGGCAAAATTAGTCCTTGGATTTATAAAAATGAAATTTTATGCAAAAGTGGTCCTTGTACTATTAAAGTTTGTCAAGTTTGGTCCTTCTGATATCTTTGGAAAATGGGCAAGTTCAGTCCTCAAGTTTGGTGGAATTACAACTTTGGTCCTTGTGTGTTATTAAGCTAAACCAAACGGACACCCTTTTTATTACTAAGCCCAAACACAAACATATAACCAACCCAGCTGGCCCACCCACACTTGAACCTTGACCCTTGACCTATACCCCTTGACCCCAGTCCAAAATCCATTTTGAACCCTACCCCGTTATTAATAGAAACGGTCAAAAAGTCAAAACCAGGTATACTGTGCTTCTCCCTCACATACGCGCCAAAATCCAGATACCACCATGGTTTCCTTGATTTGCTCTATCAACCCTTTACACCTGTCTCACCACTTGTATACCAACCCCCCTCCACTACCACAATCATCCAAGAAGCTTTAATTGATTGAAACCTGCTAAGAGACTTTTGGCGCCAAAATTTACACATGGACGATTATGATGATTTTGTCCAATCCAATGGTTGGAATGAAGTGGGATATGTTCAGAGATGTCAACAAGAGTGGAAAAGACCATTATAAAGGAGAGAGGAAGCAATGTGATATGTATCTAGAGTAATTTAGCTTAATATATGTCGTTTTTGTTAATTTTCCATTTCCAGTGTATTTCTTAGCTTTAAAGTACTATCTTAAGTATTCTCAGTGTATTTCAAACCCTTTTCAGTAATAAATTTCAGTGTTCAAGTTTCCATTACAGTTTGTGCAATTTTAAGTTCAAAAATCTCAAATTGTTCTAATGTTGTTGTTAGTTGTTGTATTGGACTGATAAGCCCACATAAGCTCCTAGATAGCTTCTAAAAGCTATTAGAAACCCTTAAAAATCAGTTTAGAAGCAAAAAGAGAAAAATACCAAAAATACAAATAAATTAGTGAAAAATCAAAAATCTATGGTGAAGGTGATCAAAAAGCTGGAGCAAGGTTGATTATGGATGACCTTGGTTTAGTGCTTCTTGGGAAGCTATAGGAAGTTGTTTCAGTCCTTGGTTCTCAGTTTTGAGCTTGGAAGCCACTTGTAAGCCTTTTGCTCATTTTTGGCATTTCACTGTTTGAGTTGTTCATAAGCTTAAATCTTTGTGTTTTATTGTTCATTAGTTATAGTTAAGTATAATTAACCAGTAAAAACAGTTGGTTGTTCTTTTTAATTTGTAGTTGTTAAAAATCATAGTTTAACAGTTAATATAGCATTAGTGTCATTCTAGAGTTTTATGTTGTTATTATTGTTGTTTTATACTTATTTAGCCTTCATATATGATATTATAAGGTCTGGAATCAAGTGAATGGTTTTAATCTTTAAAAGTCTTTGAAAATCTTCAAAACAGTTAAGTAAAGTGGTGTTTGGTTCACTGTGTTAGAGGTTGTTCTAGTCATTATTCTTGTTTGGAGCATGTTTCATTAGTTCCTAATAACTCATAGAAGCAAGAAAAACCAGTCTTTGTTTGTAAAAAAAGTCAAAATTAGCTTTTGATCACATCTTGTGTTAACTGTTGGATTTTCATAATCCATGATCATGATTTTGTGTTCATAAGTTGTTAATATTGCTCAAATCAGTCTTAGTTCACCTTAATACATCACAATCAGTGATTAGAATCAAGCCAAAGTTCATTATAGTCAACTTCTTTGGTTTTTATAAAAAGTCAAATTTTCCATTTGGTCGTTTTTGAATAAAATAGAATATTTTATATAGGGCTTAACTTTGAGTTTTATGTTTTGAGCTTTTGGAATAGTGAAATACAACTGCTCAGCTTTAACCTTGTATTTTTTATATTTTCTCATTAGCTTATTAAATAGCTTATTTTTCAGTTTCTTTTGAACACCTTGTCTGAAATTGTGCTCTGTGCACAGTGGATGTAGCCACTTTCACAAGCTCACACAGAGCTTATTAGTTGGTCTAATCTTGTGATTCTTGGTTCTTTGGAAAGCTGACCTAGCCATCTTGAGGTCCCAAGCTTTAAATTCCATTTTCTAGCTTGTTTGATAGGGCTGCAATAAGCTTAAACTTTGTCCCATTTCTGTCTTATAACAATAAGAGTCATAGTGCTTATTTTCTTTTTAGTAGCTTATCAGTATGTGTTTTTGTGTCTTTTAGCTTCATTTGAGTAGCTTGTAGCTTGTTGTTTCTTATTTCAGCTTTTGTTTCAGTTTACAAGCTTATTTGAGCTTAATTCATCAAAATAAGCTCTTTAGCCCACTGTTAGCTCATAAGCTTATCAAACTGCTTATTTTTAATTTGTAAAATTTTTGTCTTTGTAAAAGTTTCTTATAATCAGTATTTAAGTAGTTTTGAAAAAGAAAATCCACAAAAACATCATTTTTAATATAGTGATAGCGTTTATTTAATATTAATTAGTTTTTTGATTTTTCTTTTCAGTTTATTATTAAGTAAATCTAGTTTTTATATTTTTCTTAGTTTTCTGTCATCATAAGTTATTTTTAGAAAAAGTTTCATAATTTTCCTAATCTGTTTAGTATTTATAAGAGTTTTAAATAGTTAAAAGTATTAAATAATTAGTAATAAATAATTAAAAAGCATAAAAAATATCTTTTTAGTTTTAAAATTAGTTTTATAATATTCTAGATTTGTCTAAGTTAAAATTTTATTTTTCCAGGTTAATTTTATATTTTCTAATAATTAAGTGTATTTTAAATAGTAATTAATTAATAATAAATAGATAAAAAGTGTAAAAAATATATTTTCAGTTTTAAAATTAGTTTTATAATATTTTAGATTTTTCTGAATCATAATTTTATTTTTCTAGCTTTATTTCATATTTTCTTTTATTTTAGAGTATTATTAAATAGTTTAAAATAGTTTTTAATTAATAATAATTAAATAAATAGTTATAAAAATAATTTTCTTTTTCTAATAATTTTCTTTTATTTTTAGGGTTCCAAAAATGTCATTTTCATCTTTGTAGGCCTTTTATTTCTTAGATCTCACTTTTTATTTTGTACGTTTACGTAGTTTTTAAACGTACGTGTTCACGTTTGTTTTATCTGATTGTTGTGCTTATCAATTCTGTATCCAAATACATTTCTATCAATCAGTAGTGTAGTTATTCATCAAAATCCTTACTGATCACTATCCTTAGTGATCATTCTATCGTCTGAAAGTTTTGAAACACCATTGAGTCTCCGTAGGACTTAACGACCCGGGAATCCACTATATTCTCCTGATCTTCATTGCACTGGTTTCTGAGCAGTTTTAAGTTTATTACGGTTAGCCATTCACAAGTGGTTATCTTGTGTGATTAAACTTGACGGTTCGGGCCCCAATCAAATTTTTGCGCCGCTGCCGGGGAGGCTTTAGCGTGTGTTAAACCTTTTTCAGACTCATTCTTGCACATATACCACCTTTTGTAAAAAGTTTTTTTTTGTAAAGTTATCATAAATCTCAAAAAGTTCATTAACACTTTTCCTAAAGTGTTAACAAACCCAAAAAAAATATATATATATAAAAAAACAAAACAATCGGAACGTTTTCTATCTTGTATTTTCTTTGAGGTGATTCTTAAAGAGATACGATTTGGTTAAACGAGACGATACAAAAAATATTGTCCAAGAGTTTTTAAACCATCAGCACATATCCATACCTACGTCTTTTCAGTGGTACTTAATAAATACATAAAAATCAACCACCGCAAATCAAGGCAGTACACCTACTAACTGGGGGTGTGACCATAATAAGTTCCCGAACAACAGATTTAAAACTTGCCTTTGTGTCCTTGTGATTTGGTGTACCTTTTTCAAAGAAGCCATTTCATTTGTGATTATTGGTTAAGTTCACTTGTCGTTTTGCCTCGCATTTGTTTTGAAAATTGATTTTTATACTTAGTGCATGCGCACTCGCTCTTCCAGTTCTACAAGTCCACTTTCTGAGCTTGCAAATATTCCTCGTAGACGTAGAGGACGTTCTGCTCCTTCAGCCGTGACTGAGGAACGTCTACCACTACCACCCCCTGTCGTAATGGCAGAAGATAAGCCCATGAATGAGCTTCTCCAAGCACCCATCGAGGGTTACGGAGATGCTATTGTTGTCCCAGCCATCGTGGCTGATACCTTTGAGCTCAAAACCGGGTTGCTTAATCTTGTAACCCAAAGCCAATTCTATGGTTTTGAGCGGGATGATCCTCATGTACACATTCGATGGTTTAACAAGATTGCATCTACCATGAAATACAAGAATGTCCCACATGAAGCCATCAAGCTTCTTCTGTTCCCATTCTCTCTAGAGGGACAAGCCCGAAATTGGCTTGAGAAACAACCCCCTCATTCCATTGAGACATGGGAGGATTTAGTCACCAAGTTCGTTAACGAATTCTATCTCCATCCCGAACTACAAGTCTTAAGAATGAGATAATGAAATTTTCTCAGAGATTTGATGAATCATTCGGGGAGGCATGGGATCGTTACAAAGAGTTGCTTCGCAAGTGTCCGCATCATGGTTTTACTGAGTTAATGCAAATGGATACTATCTACAATGGTCTGAACCAGACAAATCAAGACTCTTTAAATGCCTCCGCGGGAGGTAATTTCCTGAGCAAGACCACCAAAGAAGCCTTACAAATCATTGAGAACAAGTCCCAGGTCCGCCCTTTCCGAGTAAAGACATATCAGTCTCAGTCTAATGCTAGACCTTCTACTTCATCTCCCGTGAGTACATCTAGCACCGATGCTAAGATTGACAAACTCACAGATATTGTTTAGGCTTTGGTTCTTGCTAACCAAAAGAAAGTCACCTTCACACAAACACCATCGCATGGTGAAGTGAAGAAAGTCGAGAGTTGTGTTACTTGTGGTGGCCCTCATGCATACTACAATTGTACTGCCACCGATGGTAGTCCATTTGAAGCCAATGCTCTAGCCGGTACTTCACATCAGGGAGGTAATCAATACCGTCCTCAAAATGAACCAAACTACCGTGCACCTAGCAGTATGACACCACCCGGTTTTAACCAGAATAATAACATGCAAAACCGGAATCAGAACCAACCTAGAATGAACCAAGGTTATCAAAACCAAGGTAATTTCTATCCCGGACCAAATCAAGGTTTCCAACATCAAGGGAACCTTAATCAAAACAATTTCAATCGAGGGAATCAATTTCATGGGAATATGAATCCTAATCAAGGAAATTTTCAAAATCAAGGCCCTATTCCTAACAATAGAGGCCAGAATTTTCCTAATCAAACTCAAGCCATTGTTCCAACTGGACCATCATCTGATGAGCTATTGAAGCAATTCATGAAATCCCAAGATGAAATGAACAGGTTGTTGGTCAGTCAGATCGCTGATCTAAAGAAGTCTTTAAATGATCAACCCTCGGGCTCAGGAAAACTTTCGAGCAACACGATCGCTAACCCGAGGGGCGATGCAAAGGCGATCACAACCAGAAGTGGTGTTTCATATGATGGACCTGCTATTCCTACTACCTCTTCTTCTTCTCTCCCAAAGGTAGTAGAAAGTGAACCTAAGACACACAATGGACCTTTGACTCCAATGCCTCCTCCACTAGGAGCAATGAGTCAAGTTACTAAGGATACAACGGACAAAGTGCATTTCTCAAGCCCACGAAGTACCGCACACGTCCCACCTTCGGTAGTCCAACCTCAAGTTGTCCAGAAACCCAAGTCAAATCCAGGAGTTGTTTTTGAACCTCCAGTAGCACCCGTTGAAAATCCCAAATCCAAATCTTCTATTCCTTACCCATCACGTTTGAATGAGCAAAAGCTCCGCGAAAAAGCCAGTCATCAAATGGACAAATTTTTTCAAATTTTCCAAGAACTACATTTTGACATAAGCTTTGCGGATGCTATCATGCTGATGCCCAAGTTTGCATCAACTCTCAAACACATGTTAAGCAACAAGGAAAAGCTGTTTGAAATGGCAAAAACTCCTCTGAACGAGAACTGCTCTGCAGTTATCTTAAAGAAGCTTCCAGAAAAGCTTGGGGATCCTGGAAAATTTCTCTTACCTTGTGTATTTCCAGGAATGGTTGAATGCTTTGCCTTAGCAGATCTTGGTGCAAGCATCAATCTGATGCCTTATTCAGTATGGAAGAAACTCTCTCTTCCGGATCTTACTCCTACATGCATGACTCTCGAGCTTGCAGATCGTTCCATATCCCGTCCTCTTGGCATTGCCGAGGACGTATTTGTGAAAGTAGGAAAGTTCCATTTCCCAGCTGACTTCGTGGTTGTTGATTTCGATGCCGATCATCGGGTTCCTCTCATTGTTGGACGAGGATTCCTGAGAACGGGCCGTGCTCTCATTTATGTATTTGAGCAAGAAATCACATTACGTGTTGGTAATGAAGCTGTCACCTTTATCCTTGATCAAACTTCGAGGTACTCCGCAAACTATGATTCTGAGTCGGTTAACCGAATAGATATCATTGATGTTGCTTCTGAAGAGTACTCTCAAGAAGTATTGGTTATTCTCATAATTCTGTAAGTGGGGATCCCACCACATCTTCTCAACCTATCATAGCCAATTCTACTCCTTCTCTCACTCCGTTTGAGGGAAGCGACTTCATCTTGGAAGAGATTGAAGCATACTTGGCTAGTGATTCTGTTCCATGGGAAATTGATCACGCTCCAATTGACATTGAGGGGGACATACTTCTCATTGAGAAGTTGCTTAATGATGATCCATCATCAACTCCTCACACTAGTGATTCAATTCCTGATGAGATTAATCAAAATGAGATTAATCTGGAGGGAGATATTCTTCTTGAGAAATTGTTAAATCCTGACACTTCTCCTCCACTCCCTCCCGACGAGCTTCATAACAAGGAAGTCAAGTCAGTTGAGAAAACTGAAGAATTTCCTGGAGTCGAACTTAAGGACTTGCCACCTCATCTCGAGTATGCATTTCTTGAAGATGATGATAAATTACCCGTCATTATTGCTAGAGATTTGAGTAAAGATGAAAAAGCTGCTCTCATAAAGGTTTTGAAGTCACACAAGCAAGCAATTGCTTGGAAACTCTCCGACATTAAGGGTATCAACCCTGAGTTTTGTACTCACAAAATCTTAATGGAGGATGACTTCAAACCAGCAGTTCAACATCAGAGAAGGGTGAATCCAAAAATCCATGATGTTATCAAACAGGAGGTTATCAAACTTCTTGATGCAGGATTGATTTACCCGATCTCAGATAGTCCTTAGGTTAGCCCAATTCATTGTGTTCCTAAAAAGGGTGGCATAACTGTTGTCACAAATGAAGATAATGAGTTAATTCCAACTCGATTGGTAACGGGATGGCGTGTTTGCATTGACTATCGTAAGTTGAATGACGCCACCCGTAAAGACCATTTTCCTCTACCCTTCATGGACCAAATGCTTGAGAGATTAGCAGGAAACGAGTACTATTGTTTCCTTGATGGTTTCTCGGGGTACTTTCAGATTCCCATTGATCCACAGGATCAAGAGAAGACCACATTCACCTGCCCATACGGAACTTTTGCCTACAGACGTATGCCTTTTGGCCTATGTAATGCTCCTGGCACGTTCCAACGATGTATGATGGCCATTTTCCACGACATGATCGGGGAAACAATGGAGGTGTTTATGGATGACTTCTCGGTCATTGGGGACTCTTTTCAAACATGTCTCTCCCATTTAGAAAAAATTCTCCAACGGTGTGAAGACACCAATCTTTGTCTAAATTGGGAGAAGAGCCACTTTATGGTCAAAGAAGGCATAGTCCTTAGCCATAAGATTTCCAAAAATGGGATTGAGGTAGATAGAGCAAAAGTCGATGTTATTGCTAAATTGCCTCATCCTACTACCGTTAAAGGTATTAGGAGTTTTTTAGGTCATGCCGGTTTCTATCGTAGATTTATACAAGATTTTTCTAAAATCGCCCGGCCTATGACCCATCTTCTTGAAAAAGATGCTCCTTTTATCTTCTCACCTGAGTGCATCGAAGCTTTTGAAACATTAAAGAAAAAGCTTACTGAAGCACCCATTCTCGTTGCTCCCGACTGGGACTTGCCTTTTGAGCTCATGTGCGATACAAGTGATTTTGCTATCGGTGCAGTCTTAGGGCAACGCAGAAACAAGCATTTTCAGCCTATCCACTACGCGAGTAAGACTATGACTGAAGCTCAAACTCATTACACCACCACAGAAAAAGAATTACTAGCCGTGGTGTATGCATTTGAGAAGTTTCGGCCATACTTAATCTTGACCAAATGCGTGGTGTATACGGATCACTCGGCTCTCAAATATCTCTTTGCAAAACAAGATGCAAAGCCGAGATTGCTTCTTTGGATTCTCCTCCTGCAAGAATTTGATATCATTATACGTGATAAAAAAGGAGCTGAGAATCTAGCTGCTGATCATCTGTCCAGATTAGAAAACCCTCACCAAGATGTTTTCGAGAAAAAGGAAATAAATGAAACATTTCCTCTCGAGACACTCAATGCGGTTTCTTTTCGTGGAAATTCTACCACCCCATGGTTTGCTGACTTCGCAAATTACCATGCGGGTAACTTCATAGTGAAAGGGATGTCGACCCAACAGAAGAACAAATTCTTCAAGGATGTTAAACATTATTTCTGGGACGACCCCTACTTATTCAAAATCTGTGCGGATCAAGTCATCCGAAGGTGTGTTTATGGACAGGAAGCTATTGACATTCTCAAAGCTTGCCATGCTGGACCCACCGGGGGCCATCATAGTCCAAACTACACCGCCAAAAAGGTGTTTGATTCCGGGTTTTATTGGCCCACTATCTATAAGGATGCCCATGAATTTGTCAAAACTTGTGACGCTTGTCAACGTCACGGAAATATCTCTCAAAGAAATGAAATGCCGCAAAATGCCATTCAAGTTTGTGAGATCTTTGACATCTGGGGTATTGACTTTATGGGGCCATTTCCATCATCTCGAGGAAACAAATACATACTCGTGGCTGTTGACTATTTGTCAAAATGGGTTGAAGCGAAAGCTTTACCTACTAATGATGCCCGAGTAGTTGTGAAATTTTTAAAATCTCTTTTTGCCAGGTTTGGAACTCCGAGAGCTATAATCAGTGATCGTGGTACACATTTCTGCAATGACCAATTTGATCGTGTCATGCAAAAGTATGGTGTTACCCACCGTCTCTCTACTGCATACCACCCCCAAACAAGTGGGCAGGTGGAAGTTTCCAACCGTGGTATTAAAAGAATTCTTAAAAGGACAGTAGGCGAAAATCGTGCATCTTGGTCGGATAAACTGGATGACGCACTCTGGGCCTTCCGTACAGCTTACAAAACACCCATCGGGTGTACTCCATACAAGCTAGTGTACGGAAAGGCATGTCATCTTCCGATTGAGTTAGAGCACGAGGCATACTGGGCCTTGAAACATGCAAACTTCGATATTCAGACAGCTGGTGATCACAGAAAAGTTCAAATGAATGAATTAAATGAACTCCGTGATCAAGCATACGAGAACTCTTTGATCTACAAACAAAAGACAAAGAAGATTCATGACTCTAAAATCAAGAACCGCGTTTTCAACGTCGGTGATCGAGTCCTTCTTTTCAATTCAAGATTGAAGATATTCTCGGGAAAGCTCAAGTCCCGTTGGTCTGGTCCATTTACTATCACTAAGGTTTATCCTTATGGCACCATTGAGTTATCTCAACCCGATGGTCCAAATTTTAAAGTGAATGGTCATCGATTAAAGCATTACTTTGGAGAGGACATTCCATCCATGGTTGTCCCTGATCTACAAACTTTCCCCATGAACCAATGAATGCGGGGATCGAGTCAAGCTAGTGACTCGGGAATCAAAAACTATAGCACACACCATATGGGTTTTCACCCATATTTCTGTCTTCTTTCCCTATTCTACCACCCTAGTGTGGGGGAGTTGCCCCCCGCTGTTGTATTAAAAAAAAATGTATATATCAAAAATAAAATAATGGCCGTAGTATTTCCCTTTTACGTTCTTTGTTACGGCATAACCGCCGGTACTTTGAATATTGAGGGCAATATTCATTTCTAGTGTGGGGGGGGGGGAATTCTCACGAATTTTATCACGTAATTATCCACCCAATTCCCCCGTTTTTGGCCAAAATTTTTTTTTTGGAGTAAGTGTTTTTCACTTACTCAGCTTATGGTTATCAGTCCGCCATGTCTAAAAAACAAAAGGATTGGCTAATCCAGGAGCAAATGGCTCTTGGTAAAGATTTCTCAAATCCGTTTATGGCTTGCAATTTGCCCAAAATTGTATGGTGTTCAGCTCACCATATCCTAAAAAGTGAAGAGTTGGCTAGCCCGCAAGTTTATGGCTTGTGGTAAAGGCAGTGGAAAAGCCATAATTGGTAATCAGCTCACCAAAGATAATACTGATAATTTATCTAAGAGTTGGCTAGTCCAGAGCAAACGGCTTCTGGTAAAGACAAATCAAATCCGTTTACAGCTTATGATTTGCTCAAAATCATTTGGTTATCATTGTACCAAGGTTCTTACTTGAACCAAAACAATTGGCTACTCCAGAAGTGATGGCTTTTGGTAAAGAGTTCTTTAAAATCCATTAAAGTTCTAAAACATTGCTAGGGACTAGCAATATCTTAGTGTGGGGGATTGATGAGTGTCTAAATACTCATCATTTTTGTTCCATCTAAACTGCAAAATCATCTGAAAACACTCAGAAATGCATCAAAATAATGAAAATATCACAAACAAGTGTTTTATGTGTTTTAAATGCAAAAATATCAAAATCAGATGAAAAACGTATCAAGTTTGAAAAATTGGCAGTTTTAGTCCCCCAAGTTTCAAAAGTTGTCAAATCTAGTCCCTGGAATTCAAAAATGTGGAGTTTTATCATTCAAGGTCCCTGAAATATTCTAAGTTGTTAAAAATGGTCCTTGAATGATTCTTTGGTCAAATGGCAGAAAAGGTCCCTAAACTTTGAAAAATGGCAAAATTAGTCCTTGGATTTATAAAAATGAAATTTTATGCAAAAGTGGTCCTTGTACTATTAAAGTTTTTCAAGTTTGGTCCTTTTGATATCTTTGGAAAATGGGCAAGTTCAGTCCTCAAGTTTGGTGGAATTACAACTTTGGTCCTTGTGTGTTATTAAGCTAAACCAAACGGACACCCTTTTTATTACTAAGCCCAAACACAAACATATAACCAACCCAGCTGGCCCACCCACACTTGAACCTTGACCCTTGACCTATACCCCTTGACCCCAGTCCAAAATCCATTTTGAACCCTACCCCGTTATTAATAGAAACGGTCAAAAAGTCAAAACCAGGTATACTGTGCTTCTCCCTCACATACGCGCCAAAATCCAGATACCACCATGGTTTCCTTGATTTGCTCTATCAACCCTTTACACCTGTCTCACCACTTGTATACCAACCCCCCTCCACTACCACAATCATCCAAGAAGCTTTAATTGATTGAAACCTGCTAAGAGACTTTTGGCGCCAAAATTTACACATGGACGATTATGATGATTTTGTCCAATCCAATGGTTGGAATGAAGTGGGATATGTTCAGAGATGTCAACAAGAGTGGAAAAGACCATTATAAAGGAGAGAGGAAGCAATGTGATATGTATCTAGAGTAATTTAGCTTAATATATGTCGTTTTTGTTAATTTTCCATTTCCAGTGTATTTCTTAGCTTTAAAGTACTATCTTAAGTATTCTCAGTGTATTTCAAACCCTTTTCAGTAATAAATTTCAGTGTTCAAGTTTCCATTACAGTTTGTGCAATTTTAAGTTCAAAAATCTCAAATTGTTCTAATGTTGTTGTTAGTTGTTGTATTGGACTGATAAGCCCACATAAGCTCCTAGATAGCTTCTAAAAGCTATTAGAAACCCTTAAAAATCAGTTTAGAAGCAAAAAGAGAAAAATACCAAAAATACAAATAAATTAGTGAAAAATCAAAAATCTATGGTGAAGGTGATCAAAAA
Organism: Chrysanthemum seticuspe; assembly: GCA_019973895.1. Classification (NCBI taxonomy): domain Eukaryota; kingdom Viridiplantae; phylum Streptophyta; class Magnoliopsida; order Asterales; family Asteraceae; genus Chrysanthemum; species Chrysanthemum seticuspe. The sequence goes on from BPTQ01000003.1 coordinate 123,455,560, forward strand.
GCTGGAGCAAGGTTGATTATGGATGGCCTTGGTTTAGTGCTTCTTGGGAAGCTATAGGAAGTTGTTTCAGTCCTTGGTTCTCAGTTTTGAGCTTGGAAGCCACTTGTAAGCCTTTTGCTCATTTTTGGCATTTCACTGTTTGAGTTGTTCATAAGCTTAAATCTTTGTGTTTTATTGTTCATTAGTTATAGTTAAGTATAATTAACCAGTAAAAACAGTTGGTTGTTCTTTTTAATTTGTAGTTGTTAAAAGTCATAGTTTAACAGTTAATATAGCATTAGTGTCATTCTAGAGTTTTATGTTGTTATTATTGTTGTTTTATACTTATTTAGCCTTCATATATGATATTATAAGGTCTGGAATCAAGTGAATGGTTTTAATCTTTAAAAGTCTTTGAAAATCTTCAAAACAGTTAAGTAAAGTGGTGTTTGGTTCACTGTGTTAGAGGTTGTTCTAGTCATTATTCTTGTTTGGAGCATGTTTCATTAGTTCCTAATAACTCATAGAAGCAAGAAAAACCAGTCTTTGTTTGTAAAAAAAGTCAAAATTAGCTTTTGATCACATCTTGTGTTAACTGTTGGATTTTCATAATCCATGATCATGATTTTGTGTTCATAAGTTGTTAATATTGCTCAAATCAGTCTTAGTTCACCTTAATACATCACAATCAGTGATTAGAATCAAGCCAAAGTTCATTATAGTCAACTTCTTTGGTTTTTATAAAAAGTCAAATTTTTCATTTGGTCGTTTTTGAATAAAATAGAATATTTTATATAGGGCTTAACTTTGAGTTTTATGTTTTGAGCTTTTGGAATAGTGAAATACAACTGCTCAGCTTTAACCTTGTATTTTTTATATTTTCTCATTAGCTTATTAAATAGCTTATTTTTCAGTTTCTTTTGAACACCTTGTCTGAAATTGTGCTCTGTGCACAGTGGATGTAGCCACTTTCACAAGCTCACACAGAGCTTATTAGTTGGTCTAATCTTGTGATTCTTGGTTCTTTGGAAAGCTGACCTAGCCATCTTGAGGTCCCAAGCTTTAAATTCGATTTTCTAGCTTGTTTGATAGGGCTGCAATAAGCTTAAACTTTGTCCCATTTCTGTCTTATAACAATAAGAGTCATAGTGCTTATTTTCTTTTTAGTAGCTTATCAGTATGTGTTTTTGTGTCTTTTAGCTTCATTTGAGTAGCTTGTAGCTTGTTGTTTCTTATTTCAGCTTTTGTTTCAGTTTACAAGCTTATTTGAGCTTAATTCATCAAAATAAGCTCTTTAGCCCACTGTTAGCTCATAAGCTTATCAAACTGCTTATTTTTAATTTGTAAAATTTTTGTCTTTGTAAAAGTTTCTTATAATCAGTAGTTAAGTAGTTTTGAAAAAGAAAATCCACAAAAACATCATTTTTAATATAGTGATAGCGTTTATTTAATATTAATTAGCTTTTTGATTTTTCTTTTCAGTTTATTATTAAGTAAATATAGTTTTTATATTTTTCTTAGTTTTCTGTCATCATAAGTTATTTTTAGAAAAAGTTTCATAATTTTCCTAATCTGTTTAGTATTTATTAGAATTTTAAATAGTTAAAAGTATTAAATAATTAGTAATAAATAATTAAAAAGCATAAAAAATATCTTTTCAGTTTTAAAATTAGTTTTATAATATTCTAGATTTTTCTAAGTTAAAATTTTATTTTTCCAGGTTAATTTTATATTTTCTAATAATTAAGTGTATTTTAAATAGTAATTAATTAATAATAAATAGATAAAAAGTGTAAAAAATATATTTTCAGTTTTAAAGTTAGTTTTATAATATTTTAGATTTTTCTGAATCTTAATTTTATTTTTCTAGCTTTATTTCATATTTTCTTTTATTTTAGAGTATTATTAAATAGTTTAAAATAGTTTTTAATTAATAATAATTAAATAAATAGTTATAAAAATAATTTTCTTTTTCTAATAATTTTATTTTATTTTTAGGGTTCCAAAAATGTCATTTTCATCTTTGTAGGCCTTTTATTTCTTAGATCTCACTTTTTATTTTGTACGTTTACGTAGTTTTTAAACGTACGTGTTCACGTTTGTTTTATCTGATTGTTGTGCTTATCAAGTCTGTATCCAAATACATTCATATCAATCAGTAGTGTAGTTATTCATCAAAATCCTTACTGATCACTATCCTTAGTGATCATTCTATCGTCTGAAAGTTTTGAAACACCATTGAGTCTCCGTGGGACTTAACGACCCGGGAATCCACTATATTCTCCTGATCTTCATTGCATTGGTTTCTGAGCAGTTTTAAGTTTATTACGGTTAGCCATTCACAAGTGGTTAGCTTGTGTGATTAAACTTGACGGTTCGGGCCCCAATCAATGATAATGATGGGATATCTAGCGACGAAGAAAGCGAGACAGAGGAACTGACCAAGAACAATCAGACAGTATGTTCAGCAAAAACCCCGGAAGAAGCTAATGCTCCCCCGAAACTTAAGGAGTTACCTCCTCATTTAGAATATGCATTTATCAATAGAGGTAAAAATTATCCTGTTGTGATCTCTTCTCTGTTATCTAACGAAGAAAAGGAGTCATTACTACAGGTTTTAAGCAAGCACAAGGGAGCAATTGCATGGAAAGTCTCTGACATTAAAGGAATTAACCCTTCATATTGTTCCCACAAGATACTTATGGAAGATGATTTTAAGCCCGTAGTACAACCACAAAGGAGATTAAACCCTAAGGTACAAGACGTTGTGAAGGACGAAATCATTAAGCTCCTGGATGCAGGACTAATTTATGCTATTTCCGATAGCCCTTGGGTTAGCCCCATTCATGTTGTGCCAAAAAAGGGAGGAATGACAGTGGTAACCAACGAAGATAATGAACTGATACCCACTAGGACAGTCACTGGCTGGAGGGTGCGCATTGACTACAGGAAATTAAATGATGCCACACGAAAGGATCACTTCCCCCTTCCGTTTATCGATCAGATGCTAGAAAGACTATCTGGACATGAGTATTACTGCTTCTTCGATGGTTTCTCAGGTTATTTTCAAATTCCAATTGCCCCTGAGGACCAAGAAAAGACAACATTCACCTGCCCTTACGAAACATTCGCCTACCGAAGAATGCCTTTTGGACTATGTAATGCTCCCGCCACATTCCAACGGTGCATGACTTCTATATTCTCGGATATGTGTCAAGATTTTATGGAAGTCTTCATAGATGACTTTTCGGTTTTTGGTAACTCCTTCTCATCTTGTCTTAATAATCTATCTAAAATGCTTGCCAGATGTGAAAAAACCAACCTTGTCCTTAATTGGAAAAAATGTCATTTTATGGTTAAAGAAGATATTGTTTTGGGGCATAAAATTTCTCAAATTGGGATTGAAGTTGAAAAGGCTAAGGTGGATCTTATTTCTCGACTACCTTATCCGACCAAATTAAAAGGCATTAGGAGTTTTCTTGGGCATGCGGGATTTTATAGACGTTTTATAAAAGATTTTTCAAAAACTGCCAAACCCATGACCCAACTCCTAATGAAAGACGCTAAATTTGATTTTAACGATGATTGCAAGAAACCCTTTGACATTTTAAAAGAAAAACTAACTACTGCCCCGGTTATTATTGCTCCTGACTGGGGGGGGGGGGATTTTGAACTCATGTGCGATTCTAGTGATTATGCTGTAGGAGCTGTTTTATGACAGAGGGTGGATAAGAAATTTAAACCCATTTATTATGCTAGTAAAACCTTAAATGAGGCACAAGAGCATTATACAACCACTGAAAAATAACTCCTGGCTGTAGTATATGCCTTTGATAAATTTAGGTCTTATTTGGTTATGTCAAAAACTATTGTCTACACTGACCATTCTGCTTTGAAGTACTTATTTAATAAGCAGGATGCCAAACCAAGGTTGATTAGATGGGTCCTGCTGCTGCAAGAATTTAAAACTGAAATCAAGGATAAGAAAGGAGCTGAAAACTTAGCAGCTGGTCACCTTTCACGATTAGAAAACCCTGAGCTCGAAGAACTTGATACAGAGACTATCCGGGACTCTTTCCCTGACGAACACCTAATGGCTGTCAGAATTAAAGATTCCAGTATCGAACCATGGTACGCAGATTTCTCTAATTACCTAGCAGCCAAAGTGTTACCTAACAACAAAAGCTACGACCAAAAGAAAAAGTTCTTCTCGGATCTTAAATATTACTTCTGGGATGATCCGTTCCTTTTTAAATCATGCCCTGATGGTATTATTCGGAGATGCGTATTTGGGGAAGAGCAAAGACAAATTCTAGAGCATTGCCACAACGGTCCTGCAGGAGGACATTATGGTGTTGACAATACTGCTCGAAAGGTTTATGAGGCCGGATTCTTTTGGCAAAGTATTTTCAAAGATGCCGCAAAGCATGTTAAGGATTGTGACGCTTGTCAGAGGGCAGGGAACATCTCTTCTCGTAATCAGATGCCACTCAACAATATTATGGTATGTGAGGTTTTTGATGTTTGGAGGATCGATTTTATGGGACCTTTCACTCCATCGAAAAATAAAAGATATATCCTTGTAGCTGTCGATTACGTTTCAAAGTGGGTTGAAGCGGAGGCCCTACAGACTTGTGACGCTAGGAGTGTCATTCGATTTTTGAAAAGATTATTCTCCAGGTTTGGGGTCCCTAAGACCATCATTAGTGATCGAGGGACGCACTTTTGCAATGCTATTATGGAGAAAGTTCTGAAGAGATACGGGGTACTCCACCGAATGTCTACACCTTATCACCCACAAACTAATGGGCAAACTGAGAACACCAACAGGGCACTCAAATGAATTTTGGAGAAATCCGTCAGCAGTAATAGAAAAGATTGGTCCGACAAACTTGATGAGGCATTATGGGCATTTAGAACAACCTTCAAAGCTCCTATTGGAAGCACCCCTTTTAAGATTGTTTACGGAAAAGCATGTCATCTTCCCGTTGAATTGGAACACAAAGCATATTGGGCTCTCAAAAACGCCAATTTGGAGGCTGATATAATCAAGGAACATAGATTTTCTCAAATAAACCGTTTAGCTGAATTACAAGACGAAGCATACGATCATGCCAGGGCATACAAAGACAGGACCAAAAGATGGGCATAACACGGCCAATTCTTGAAACCTTCGAATGTAAGTATCAATGTCATACCCAATAGTTACCAGTTCATAGAATTCGGTCTCTAACTTTTTCACCTCCGTACGCGGACAATACTTCTTCGTTAACAACCCTTTGAATTGCTCCCAAGTGAGCTTGAAAGCATTTTCCATCCCCATTGGCTGAGCATACGAATTCCACCAAGACATTGCCCCATCCAGTAGTGTACTCGTAGCAAACTTAACCTTGCTATCCTCAGGGCAATTACATAACAGAAACACAGACTCTATTTTCTCAAACCATCTAACCATAGCAGTTGCCCCTTCAGTACCCTTGAATTTAGTAGGATCTCCACTTTTAAAATCCTTATACGAACAACTTCTAACCCCAGACCCTCCTGCAATTCCTGCAGCAGCAGCAAGTCTAGCGGCTTCAGCTTCCCTCGTAATTCTAGTAGCTTCAGCAGTTGCCGCAGCCGCAGCGGCATTAGCAAGCCGGGCAGCTTCAGCATTAGATGCAGCCTCAGCGGCAGTGGCGAGTCTAGCGGCTTCAGCAGTGGCTGCAGCCTCGGCAGCATTGGCAATTCTAGTGGCTTCGGCAGTAGCCGCAGTCTCAGCAGCAGCCGCCACTGTTGCCCTTTCAATCCTTAATGCATTAGCTATACTATCCCTCACAAACTTTTGCATAGCCTCTTGAGTCAAAACTTGTGGAGCTTTCTTCGGCACCATAACTTCTTCAAAATAAGAGGAAAGGCGAGACGTAGCAAGTCTGATGTTAATAATAAATGCTCCAAAGAGATATGATACGAGGTGATAAATTTGAGGTTATTTTTCAAAATAATCGATGGTTTCCTAAGAAATGGGTTATGAGATGTCGTAAGTGCTTCAAATGTATGATGGTTTAGTGACTTAATATGTGAATAGCGTGTAACTCGACATGTTAGTGGTGAAACAAAGGACTGATAGTGACTTCGCCCTACTTAAAGGTTTATCTCGGCATTCGACGTTATCGGTGATGAATCAACTGATATTAAAATTGTGATAGGGAATGACAAGGCATTCTCCACATTGGAGTCTAAAGAAAGGATAATGGGATGGGAAATTGAAGGCATCCATGTGACAATCGATTTGAAATGAAAGTAAATAACTCGAAAATGTAGGCATAAACCGCATGTAAAGTGAATATGTACTTATGATGAAATGATAAGATGCTATGATGATGTAGTTATAGTCTAGGGTCAAAGACGCAACCTAGTTCTCTATAACTGAAGCTCTGATGCCAATCTTTCACACCCCCAAATTACCTGTTTTGCAGCGGAATGGAATTCCTGAGGGTTGACTGTCATAACATGACAATCACAGTTATATTGAACGACCTAAAGTGTCGTTTGAAAAATACATCGTTTGATTTAATAAAATAATCAGAGTTTTCAAAGTATAGGTCCCAAATGAAAGTCATAATGTACGGAAATAAGTTTGATACAAGTCAAACGATGTTTTAAAGTGCATAAAATCCCTGTTAGACGCGTCGTCACCGCGACTCTATGATAAGCCCACATGCATGCCATGAAGTGAATGCCTTAGATACATGAGATAAAACATGCTAAAAGTGTCAACACAAAGGTTGAGTGAGTTCATAGAGTTTGTGTTGAAATGTAAGGCCTTTCAAAATCGTTTATGCAGCAAAGGCATTGTAAATCCACTAAGTTCCAAGTTCCGCCCATACAAAACTTGCAACCTGTGTGTTCACAACCCACTTCCGAAATGTGTATAGTTTATGATCAAGCGCATGATGTCAAATGAATTCACAAAATAGTGCATAACTTAATGTATCCATAGTTACTTAATATAACACATAATTCGTACGCCTTCAAATTGTTCCATGACCATTAGTTCAGGATTGTACCAAGACCATTAGACCATGATTGTACCAAGTCCGTTAGTACATGACTATACCAAGTCCGTTAGTTCATGACTATACCAAGTCCGTTAGTTCAACATTATCCAAGTCCGTTAGATCGTGATCATACCAAGTCAGTTAGCTCAATGATTCATGATATAGAAATTCTAAGTATAGCGATACTGTTACTTCGTATGACTAACATTCAGTTCAGATAAACATATAGTTTGCAAATAATCATGTTTGCCATAAAAGTTGTTGAGCAAGTATCTCCCCCAAAGAGTTTAATAAAAGCATTAAAACAATTGAAAATGGGGCTATGGAACTCACTTGGACAATTATGCGATGGCAAAAGTGAGTACACCGAAATGTAGCGTGAATCTCGAAACTGACCTATTATGAATGATATGATATGTAATAAGTCATGATGTAATGTTATGCATGCAATTCGGATGATATTTATACCACTTATGAATTTTTGAAAACAATACTTCTCGTTGAAAATATAATCTTTTAACGTCTTGACCATTTTTAAATTACTTCACATGTATTTACGTTGAAATGATATCTGACGATAATCATTTAGTGATTTATTGTGAAATTATAACTTTTCGTCGTAAAATAATGTCATTGAAAATTTCATGAAAGTGACTAAAACTGCCTTGAAAAGGTAGTCGTAAAATGGTGCACGTCGAGCGTTAGGAAACAAACTCAACGGTTTTGGGAAGCTTGTATCATTATCTCAAAGTTTTAGTACATGATTTTCTATCCTAGAGGTCTCGAACATAAAGAAAAATAGAGGTTAAGTATGATACTTATGTCCCAAAATATAGTTTAAGGATGGTTTTTCGGCAAAGTTTAAGCGACCGTAATTAATTCATTACAACTCCGCTAAACAAACGGTCGGACATTTTGATAAATATACTTGGCGATCTCACTTTTACTAGAAGACGTCACTTTATAAAAAGTTCTAAATCAATGTTAAAAACAACCTTCAACTTGGTCTCTAGTTTTGCCGTAAAACTTGCCTATTAGAAATAATATTTAGTTTTTCTTATATAATAAAGTTACGGCAACTTTTGTAAACGTGTATAATTTAGTCGTTACAAATCCGTTTTCTACGTTTTAAAGATCCTTAGCTTTGTATCAAAGTATACTAACATATTTTTGACAAGTCGACATAATTTACAACGCCTAAGCTTCATTTTTGACTCGTACAAAATAAACAATGTTTGCTGAAATTCTAGAAAATTTATATTTTTCGTCGCCAACTTGAAAAATTCATAACTTCTTCGTTATAGCTCCGTTTTAATCCGTTCAAGCGGCCACGGTTTCGTTTTAAAGTATATTTTCTAAATATCTAGGCCAAAAATTTTTACCTACTGTCGGATTTTCCAGATTTTGAAAATAAAGACATACCCTTTTGCAAACTTGTCGAAATGAGTTTTTCTCGCGCCAAACCTATTCTAACCCATTCAAAACAACTCCGAAGCTATTCTAATCCTACCATACACCTTCTTAGGGTGTCATGGGTTCCTAGACATCACCAACACTAATATATAACAAGGAGTAATTATAGGAAGACATATATATATATATAACTCTTAAAATCAATGTAAAAGTGGTACAAACATCGTAAGACTTGCATGTTTTCTCAATAATGATGAAATGAATAAGAGAATGAATATGAAATAAGATGATGAAAATAAAAAGCTTACAAGTAACTTGATGAGGTTAATAGAACAAAGGGTTTAATCCTAAAACACCCTAGATTTTTATTTCAAAACCTATGCAAAGAGTGTAACTAGATTGTAAATAAATTGACTAGAAAATTTTTGATGAACTTCTCTTGATTCCTATGGATTGCCGGTTCTATGCTTGAGGAATAAAAGAAATATGTTTGCTTTTACACTTAGAGATAATGAATGTGTTGTTGTTTAATAATATGTATGTATAATATATGCAAGATATTTGTACCAATTGTGTGTGACTCACCCATGTGTCGACCAACATGAAAGAAAGGAAGAAAAGAAAAAGACTTAATTTATTCTTGTATCATTTAGTGTAATATTATATTAGTAATGTGTAGAATAGATGTGTATTTGAAAGTATAATTGAGTAATTAGGTATATATTTGAGCTTGTAAGATAGCGTTAACAAAAATTAAATTTTAACGGGTCAAAATAAAATATATTTAGGTCATAAAAATTATAAAAAAACATTTCTTGCAAAATTTGAGTGAAATAATAATAATCGTGTGGAATTTAAGAAAACCGTCGTAATTATATAAATTTTACAATTTATATAAAAAATAAATTTAAAACACTGGGTAAACTCATAATATTATTTTTATAACTTAATATGAGTATAAAAATATATCGGGATAATTTTTGGAAGTAACGGATCAATTGTTCAAAATAATTACTTACGCGATAACGTTTATTTAATATGAGAATTATACGTTTAATGAAAAATGCAAAACCATGCATGAATTAATATGATGACAATGATGTTAATGAAATGTAGACTAAACTTAGTCTATATGAAATGTCCTCGATGATATGATCATGAATTCACAGCTAAACCATTACGGTTACGTGAATTTGATACTCGTAAACCTAGTTTACGATAAACGATAAATGATGAAGCATGAATAATGTTTTGAAATATGACCTGAAAATACGAGTTGTCACATTCGCCCAACCAAAAAGGAATTCAGTCCCTGAATTCAGTTCGTGTTAGTCTATCGAATTTTTGAGTTTGTGATTAATATCGAGGAGAGAAGACATGAGGAAGTGTCGTTATGGTTATCGATGATTGAGAGCGTACAAAACATCATAGTAGAGAAAATATTGGATGAATCTCCCATGAGTAACACTTTGACTTGGAATATGTGAAAATCCTGCTTGCACTAAGATTTATAAATAACTGCTCCCAACATAACATGATCCCTCCAGAATTAGACATAGTTAGCTAGGCTATGTATAATTAAGGAACGATGATGTGACGTTCGGTTTAGTTGTTATAACTCTCGATGTTTACAAAGATTTAAACCGTGTTGTTAAACTGGTCGTTAAAGAAAAAGGAAGTAAAATTCTCGTAAGTGATAACAAATCGAAAAGAAAATAAAGTACGATAGATGAGAATATTTTACAATGAGTGGTTTATCAAAAAGTAATACATCTTAAGTTATAAAGATCTGGATACGATGGGAGACATAAACTTAGTACGACATAGTACATAAAGAAAAATAAGACTGTTAGTTTCCGAACTTCTTCAGTCTTTCGCGTTGTTGAAATCCTGTTGAGCTTCACCTCCTTCTAACATGTATGCATTCCCATGAGCTCCTTCAACTTGTTGACCTTGGTTTTGAGGACATTGATTCCGATAGTGTCCTTGCTCTCTACATCCGAAGCATGTGACTATGGATTTACCTCTACAATCCCTGGCATGGTGTCCTAGTTTTTGACACTTGTAGCACTTAACAGGGCAAAGACCCGAGTGATGATACTTACATCGATTACATAGTGGGTAGGTTCCAGCATAACCTCTGCCTTCTATTGGTGCAGCAACATAAACCATTGCGGCTTCTTGCCTTCTATTTTGTTGTTGATGATGGTTAGTGTTACGGTTTTGGTTGTTGTTGTTATAACCTCCTTGGTCGTTTTCCCATTTCCTTTTGTTGTTGTTGATTTGGTTATCGTCGTTATTGTTTTTGTTTTGGTTATTGTTGTAGTTGATGCGGTTGTTGGTATTGTTGTTACGGTTAGTGTTGGTGATGTTGCCTTTCTTCACTACTTGTGCCATGAGCTTTTGGGATACTCGAACAGATTCTTCAATTGTTTGCGGATCAGAGGAAATCACATCACCTTGAATAATCTCGGGAAGTCCTCCAATGAAAGCCTCCAGTAGTTTCTCGTTATCCGAAACCATAGATGGGCATAACACGGCCAATTCTTGAAACCTTCGAATGTAAGTATCAATGTCATACCCAATAGTTACCAGTTCATAGAATTCGGTCTCTAACTTTTTCACCTCCGTACGCGGACAATACTTCTTCGTTAACCACCCTTTGAATTGCTCCCAAGTGAGCTTGAAAGCATTTTCCATCCCCATTGGCTGAGCATACGAATTCCACCAAGACATTGCCCCATCCAGTAGTGTACTCGTAGCAAACTTAACCTTGCTATCCTCAGGGCAATTACAAAACAGAAACACAGACTCCATTTTCTCAAACCATCTAACCATAGCAGTTGCCCCTTCAGTACCCTTGAATTTAGTAGGATCTCCACTTTTAAAATCCTTATACGAACAACTTCTAACCCCAGACCCTCCTGCAATTCCTGCAGCAGCAGCAAGTCTAGCGGCTTCAGCTTCCCTCGCAATTCTAGTAGCTTCAGCAGTTGCTGCAGCCGCGGCGGCATTAGCAAGCCGGGCAGCTTCAGCATTAGATGCAGCCTCAGCGGCAGTGGCGAGTCTAGCGGCTTAAGCAGTGGCTGCAGCCTCGGCAGCATTGGCAATTCTAGTGGCTTCGGCAGTAGCCGCAGCCTCAGCAGCAGCCGCCACTGTTGCCCTTTCAATCCTTAATGCATTAGCTATACTATCCCTCACAAACTTTTGCATAGCCTCTTGAGTCAAAACTTGTGGAGCTTTCTTTGGCGCCATAACTTCTTCAAAATAAGAGGAAAGGCGAGACGTAGCAAGTCTGATGTTAATAATAAACGCTCCAAAGAGATATGATATGAGGTGATAAGTTTGAGGTTATTTTTCAAAATAATCGATGGTTTCCTAAGAAATGGGTTATGAGATGTCGTAAGTGCTTCAAATGTATGATGGTTTAGTGACTTAATATGTGAATAGCGTGTAACTCGACATGTTAGTGGTGAAACAAAGGAGTGATAGTGACTTCGCCCTACTTAAAGGTTTATCTCGGCATTCGACGTTATCGGTGATGAATCAACTGATATTAAAATTGTGATAGGGAATGACAAGGCATTCTCCACATTGGAGTCTAAAGAAAGGATAATGGGATGGGTAATTGAAGGCATCCATGTAACAATCGATTTGAAATGAAAGTAAATAACTCGAAAATGTAGGCATAAACCGCATGTAAAGTGAATATGCACTTATGATGAAATGATAAGATGCTATGATGATGTAGTTATAGTCTAGGGTCAAAGATGAAACCTAGTTCTCTATAACTGAAGCTCTGATGCCAATCTTTCACACCCCCAAATTACCTGTTTTGCAGCGGAATGGAATTCCTGAGGGTTGACTGTCATAGCATCACAATCACAGTTATATTGAACGACCTAAAGTGTCGTTTGAAAAATACATCGTTTGATTTAATAAAATAATCAGAGTTTACAAAGTATAGGTCCCAAATGAAAGTCATAATGTACGGAAATAAGTTTGATACAAGTCAAACGATGTTTTAAAGTGCATAAAATCCCTGTTAGACGCGTCGTCACCGCGACTCTATGATAAGCCCACATGCATGCCATGAAGTGAATGCCTTAGATACATGAGATAAAACATGCTAAAAGTGTCAACACAAAGGTTGAGTGAGTTCATAGAGTTTGTGTTGAAATGTAAGGCCTTTCAAAATCGTTTATGCAGCAAAGGCATTGTAAATCCACTCAGTTCCAAGTTCCGCCCATACAAAACTTGCAACCTGTGTGTTCACAACCCACTGCCGAAATGTGTATAGTTTATGATCAAGCGCATGATGTCAAATGAATTCACAAAATAGTGCATAACTTAATGTATCCATAGTTACTTAATATAACACATAATTCGTACGCCTTCAAATTGTTCCATGACCATTAGTTCAGGATTGTACCAAAACCATTAGACCATGATTGTACCAAGTCCGTTAGTACATGACTATACCAAGTCCGTTAGTTCATGACTATACCAAGTCCGTTAGTTCAACATTATCCAAGTCCGTTAGATCATGATCATACCAAGTCAGTTAGCTCAATGATTCATGATATAGAAATTCTAAGTATAGCGATACTGTTACTTCGTATGACTAACATTCAGTTCAGATAAACATATAGTTTGCAAATAATCATGTTTGCCATAAAAGTTGTTGAGCAAGTATCTCCCCCAAAGAGTTTAATAAAAGCATTAAAACAATTGAAAATGGGGCTATGGAACTCACTTGGACAATTATGCGATGGCAAAAGTGAGTACACCGAAATGTAGCGTGAATCTCGAAACTGACCTATTATGAATGATATGATATGTAATAAGTCATGATGTAATGTTATGCATGCAATTCGGATGATATTTATACCACTTATGAGTTTTTGAAAACAATACTTCTCGTTGAAAATATAATCTTTTAACGTCTTGACCATTTTTAAATTACTTCACATGTATTTACGTTGAAATGATATCCGACGATAATCATTTAGTGATTTATTGTGAAATTATAACTTTTCGTCGTAAAATAATGTCATTGAAAATTTCATGAAAGTGACTAAAACTGCCTTGAAAAGGTAGTCGTAAAATGGTGCACGTCGAGCGTTAGGAAACAAACTCAACGGTTTTGGGAAGCTTGTATCATTATCTCAAAGTTTTAGTACATGAGTTTCTATCCTAGAGGTCTCGAACATAAAGAAAAATAGAGGTTAAGTATGATACTTATGTCCCAAAATATAGTTTAAGGATGGTTTTTCGGCAAAGTTTAAGCGACCGTAATTAATTCATTACAACTCCGCTAAACAAACGGTCGGACATTTTGATAAATATACTTGGCGATCTCACTTTTACTAGAAGACGTCACTTTATAAAAAGTTCTAAATCAATGTTAAAAACAACCTTCAACTTGGTCTCTAGTTTTGCCGTAAAACTTGCCTATTAGAAATAATATTTAGTTTTTCTTATATAATAAAGTTACGGCAACTTTTGTAAACGTGTATAATTTAGTCGTTACAAATCCGTTTTCTACGTTTTAAAGATCCTTAGCTTTGTATCAAAGTATACTAACATATTTTTGACAAGTCGACATAATTTACAACGCCTAAGCTTCATTTTTGACTCGTACAAAATAAACAATGTTTGCTGAAATTCCAGAAAATTTATATTTTTCGTCGCCAACTTGAAAAATTCATAACTTCTTCGTTATAGCTCCGTTTTAATCCGTTCAAGCGGCCACGGTTTCGTTTTAAAGTATATTTTCTAAATATCTAGGCCAAAAATTTTTACCTACTGTCGGATTTTCCAGATTTTGAAAATAAAGACAGACCCTTTTGCAAACTTGTCGAAATGAGTTTTTCTCGCGCCAAACCTATTCTAACCCATTCAAAACAACTCCGAAGCTATTCTAATCCTACCATACACCTTCTTAGGGTGTCATGGGTTCCTAGACATCACCAAAACTAATATATAACAAGGAGTAATTATAGGAAGACATATATATATATAACTCTTAAAATCAATGTAAAAGTGGTACAAACATCATAAGACTTGCATGTTTTCTAAATAATGATGAAATGAATATGAAATAAGATGATGAAAATAAAAAGTTTACAAGTAACTTGATGAGGTTAATAGAACAAAGGGTTTAATCCTAAAACACCCTAGGTTTTTATTTCAAAACCTATACAAAGAGTGTAACTAGATTGTAAATAAATTGACTAGAAAATTTTTGATGAACTTCTCTTGATTCCTATGGATTGCCGGTTCTATGCTTGAGGAATAAAAGAAATATGTTTGCTTTTACACTTAGAGATAATGAATGTGTTGTTGTTTAATAATATGTATGTATAATATATGCAAGATATTTGTACCAATTGTGTGTGACTCACCCATGTGTCGACCAACATGAAAGAAAGGAAGAAAAGAAAAATACTTAATTTATTCTTGTATCATTTAGTGTAATATTATATTAGTAATGTGTAGAATAGATGTGTATTTGAAAGTATAATTGAGTAATTAGGTATATATTTGAGCTTGTAAGATAGCGTTAACAAAAATTAAATTTTAACGGGTCAAAATAAAATATATTTAGGTCATAAAAATTATAAAAATACATTTCTTGCAAAATTTGAGTGAAATAATAATAATCGTGTGGAATTTAAGAAAACTGTCGTAATTATATAAATTTTACAATTTATATACAAAATAAATTTAAAACACTGGGTAAACTCATAATATTATTTTTATAACTTAATATGAGTATAAAAATATATCGGGATAATTTTTGGAAGTAACGGATCAATTGTTCAAAATAATTACTTACGCGATAACGTTTATTTAATATGAGAATTATACGTTTAATGAAAATTGCAAAACCATGCATGAATTAATATGATGACAATGATGTTAATGAAATGTAGACTAAACTTAGTCTATATGAAATGTCCTCGATGATATGATCATGAATTCACAGCTAAACCATTACGGTTACGTGAATTTGATACTCGTAAACCTAGTTTACGATAAACGATAAATGATGAAGCATGAATAATGTTTTGAAATATGACCTGAAAATACGAGTTGTCACACCATCTCAGTGGTTACGCCATAACTATTCGCTTCTCAGCTCATACCAGGTTTTGCAAGTTACGGCGTAACTCTCTTATTAGAGTTACGACGTAACTCTCCTCTGCTTTAACTCTTTCATTTTAAAACACAATAACCTTGTATTAGTTTTTAAATGAACTTTGTGGGTGTGTTCCCTGTAAACCCTCACGAGACTTCACTCGTCCACTTGGGACACCAAGTGGTTTAAAAGGCTTGTTGCATTCGCTAAGTGCAACCGTGATTCCTACGAAAGTGAGTTAGGTTTGTTTTCATTTTATTTTTTCTTTTTAGAATTATGCTTGTCGGTATTGTGATTTCAGGGATTGAAGTTTGCTCATGACGCTTTAACGAAGGCAAGATCCTTTCTCGTTGGCCTTCTTCTTTTTGGAGCAAATTTCAGGGAAGTTCTCGCTCTAATTCTACCTTTCTCTTCACCTTTATTTTAATGCCTAGTACAAAAGGGACTTTGTACAATTCAAGTGGGGAGACGAGAGTAGAATTATCTCTTGAACTTTATTTCGCCCTCATTTTTCTAGTTTATTTTGAAAAAATATGCCATTTTTTATATTTTGACATGTTTTTCCGAACCTAACTAGATTAGACCTTAGCCGAGCACATACAACCCTTGATATTACATGGTGAGATTAGCCTTATCCGTTTCCTATATTTTACCCCAAATCCACCAAATTATGAGTGTGCCGGTAGCTTGTAAACTTTAGAACTTGGCCTTTGCATCATTTCGAGACCATATACGAGGTATGTTGAGTTAGCTCGATGTATTTGGACTTTTCAGTTTTAGAAGGCAGTATTATAGGATTATCACCCAAACAGCCTACCATTGTGAGTCTATCGATTAGTCACCTCAACTTTTCGACCCCTTTGTGAAACCCTTTTTTTGCACTCACCTTTAGTGCAAGATACCCCTAGATACACCCTTCTGAGCCATTCCTTTCATTTTGTCACCCCAATATATTGTTTCATTACACCCTTACACCTTAGCCTACCCTGTAGTCTTTATTTGTAATTGGGAAGTCATCATTTGCCTGAGTTCAAGGTTCGAGTGGAAAGGTTTGGAAATCACGCTTTCATCGACAACAATTATGAAGATCATTGAAGACCCCCCGAATTCCCTTTGTTCATCTCAAGTGGAGGGATGTTATGTTATTAGTTATGATTCAAAAAAAAATAAATAAAAAAAAATAATAAATAGTTGATTCAGTTATGATTTTGTAAAGTGCAATGTTATTAGCACTATAGTATGAGCTTTATTGTTTAGTATCGAGGAGGCCACCTCGGTCACATTTGAAGATTGGAGTTGGAGTAATACCAAATGAAGAAGAAAAGGTAGTGTGCCCATCACGACGTCCTCTAATGACACATCTACCTTGCATTTCATGATCCGGTCTCTAGACTTCTAAGCTTGAACTTTGGGCGGACAGTAAGTGGTGATGACTTAGTTATAGATATAGACTACCTGCTTGTTTTTCATTTTACACCAATTATACATCCCATGTCTTATCCTACCCTTTAGTCATGAAGCATGTCTAGGTGATGCAGCGAGCAATCTTTGGTGTCTTGGCCATGGATTTGGTCATGTATCATTGATTTTGTCCACTTCGCCGTGACATGTTAGTAGTGACGAGTCACCCCTTAGCACAGAAGCAAGAAGCAGGGATGCAGTTGAGTGCTGAAGAAAATGATTTTTTCGCTATTATGGATGATTTAGAAGACCTCTAGGAAATCAATGCAAACTACATCTTCATGGCAAATCTTCAGGAGACTAAGTACGACACTGATTCTGACACACCTCCTGTCTATGACGCCAATGCAGTATCTGAGGTACCAATCACTGATCCATGCTATAACAATGTCATATTTGATGTGTTTACTCATGATGAACAGCATTCTGTGACATCAACACCTACTTATGATACATACCTGGACAATCCGAGCTGTAGCAATACTAACTCTGAGACTCCAGATGTGGATCATAGTGGAGACTGTGTGGCACAAAATACTGAGACTGATGAGGAAACACGTGCTTATTTTGAATCATTAATCAATAACTGTGGCATTGAAATTGAGAAAGTTAGAACGGTCAATCGCGAAGTTAAGGCCGCGAATGCTAAATTGACCGTTGAGCTTGAGAGTTACAAGGAGAACGCAAAAGCCTTTGAATTTCAGAAAAACAAAGAATCAGAATTAGAAATTGGTTATCGAAATTTGGTTTCTAAAGAACAACTTTTGCAAATCAAGTATAACACACTTGATGTGAATTTGAACTTGAAAATTAAATCTTTAAACAAGGAAATTTCTGATTTAAATAACCAACTTTCCAAACAAAAAGAAATGTTTTCTAATCTTGAAAAAGAGAAGAAGCAGTTGATTACTGATTTTTCAAAACGAGAAGATTCTCTTCTTGATGAAATTCTTGATAAAAATGAAAAAAATCCAAACTTTGGAAAATTTGCTTCTTAAAACGGGTCATTCTGCTCAAACAATCAAGATGCTTTCTAATCAAGTAAATCCGCGTTTTTATACTAATAATAGAATGGCACTTGGTAACGACCCTTCTTCGTTCCTCAAGAAAGCTCAGAAACCTCAGAATGTGTTAACCAATGGAAATGTTTTACATGAACCCATTATTGTTCGTGATTCTCTTGAAACGTTAGCACTATCTGAGGAGAGTAGATAAAAAATGAAACAAAAGAATTCGGAAATCAAACCTATTGATTATAACAAATGGAACAAAATTAACGGAATTACTTTTGTTAATCAAAAAGAAAAGTCAAAGTTTTCCATCACACCAAGTGTTTCAAATAAAGAGTCAACACCTGTTTCAAGACCAGTTGTTGTCTCAAATTCTCTTTCAAACATTGAACGAATGTCTTCAAACAATCCTTTTAACACAAGTGATGCGAGAAGTATTTTAGAAAATGTGAAAACTAGAATTGCGGATCTTCAAGACACTGTTAAAACTAAAACCAATATTACAACAAACATCTGGTTTAATAGTTTTGATAATGAAAATAAAAAGTATTTTGAAACTCAAATTGCCCCTCAGCTGAATGCCATCAGTGCAAGGGTAATTCATTTTGAACAAGCATTTATGAAAGAAACAGTTGACTTTGTCAAGGACCATAAATCCCTGGTAAAGCAAGCTAATGAAAGTGTTGAACACATCAAAGTTTTGGAAATTTTAAATGATTCTCTCTTCGAAGATGTTCTGACTACCGATATAATGTCCATTATTTTACAAACATATTCTGTTGAAGATCATGAAAGACTCCAGTCTGAGACCTCCAAAATTGTTTCAAAATATGAAAAAGCACTTGAGAAACTTGAAAAAGAAAATGTCTCATATTTTAAACAACTTGATCGAAAAACTGAGGAATGCAAGTATGACAAACTGTCGTATGAGCGTGCCTACAATGACATGAAAGCGAAAAATGATCTTTTGAGGGCTCAGCTGGAATGTCAAAAAGGAAAGGCAGTGGATACTAAGATTACAAAACCATTGACTGAGGAGAAAGCAAATATTCCCAAACCGGTTTTAGAACCAAAAATATCTGTTTCTATGCCTCCTCCAAAAGTCAATGAGAAAAATGTCTTATCAAAATCAGTCACTCCACCTGCCTTGCCTAAACAAAATGTTGATAAAGGAAAAGCGGTTATCGAGAAACCAAAAGTTTTAGCTCCTGGCCTTTTTAAGAAGAGTACCATTAATGCGTCTGCCTCCACATCTAAAACATATGGAAAAAACGACATAAGTTTAGAAAAGCACTCTAAAGAGACTAGGAAAGCTGAAACCACCTCTCTAGATAAGATTGTGAATCCTAATGAGTGTGCCTTACCTTCTACAGGACTAGGAAGCACCTCTAGGAGCACCAGACTAAGGCCTAAGAGCAATACAAGGAACAATAGAGTCTCGCTTGCCTCTAAGAGTAGTCGCTTGAATAAAGAGAAGAAAGTAGAAGAACACCCTAGGAATTTACCGCTTTGTAAAAAGAAAGACAATTCATCTGAATGTACTGAACCTATGAAATCTGCTAAGTTTAATGAATCTGTTGAATCTGTCTGTTTAACTTGCAAGAAATCTTTAACTAATGTTCATGATGATTGTGTTTCCAAGAATGAGATTGTTAAGCCTGTTAAGAAGAATGTTCCCAAAAGAACTTATGCTAAACGAATAGGAAGACTAGTTACGAGACTTAGGCTTTACACTACTGATAGGGAGCATAATGTTTACTTTAGGGATGACATTTGGAAACCCACGGGTAGAACTTTCACACTCCAGAATGGTAGAATGAGTGATGAACCTGTCTTACCAATAGATAACTTCTATGAGTGTGATCAGGATTTTACCTCTAACCCAAAGGAACAAAAATCAAAACGGTTTCCAAAATCTTCTTTTTCTGTTATTGGCAGGTTATCAAAATATGTCTTTGGATCGTCGACTCGGGTTGCTCCAAGCACATGACCGGGAATCTGAAGTTGCTAATCAATTTCGTTTGGAAATTCATGGGAACCGTACGTTTCGGAAATGATCATGTAGCAGCTATCATGGGTTATGGAAATCTACCTTTTGGAAATTATTTGATCACTCGGGTTTACTATGTCGAAGGGTTGGGACACAATTTGTTTTCAGTCGGGCAGTTCTGTGATGCAGATTTAGAGGTTGCTTTTAGGAAAAATGCTTGCTTCATTAGAAACTTGAATGGCACTGATCTCTTAACTGGGAATCGTGATACGAACTTGTATGCTATCGACATTAACCAAATGGCCTCTTCATCACCAATATGTCTTATGACACGAGCATCTGGAACAAAGTCCTGGTTGTGGCACAGACGGTTATCCCATCTCAATTTCGATACAATCAACAAACTTGCCAAAGACAACATCGTCAATGGACTTCCAAAGTTCAAATACACCAAGGATCACTTATGTCCATCATGCGAACAAGGAAAAAGCAAAAGAGCATCATATAAACCCAAATCCGTACCTAGTTCGTTAGCAAGGTTGCATATGCTGCACATGGACTTATGTGGCCCAATGAGAGTTGAAAGCATTAACAGGAAAAAGTATATTCTTGTTATCGTCGATGATTATTCAAGATATACATGGGTTAGATTTCTGAGATCAAAAGACGAAGCACCAGGCACCATCATCACCTTCCTGAAACGTATTCAAGTACTTCTTCAAGCTCCAGTAAGAGTTGTAAGAACAGACAACGGCACAGAATTCACAAATCAGGAGTTAAGAGCTTATTTTGAAGATGTTGGAATAACTCATCAAACATCAGCTGTTAGAACTCCACAGTAGAATGGGGTAGTTGAAAGAAGAAATCGTACTCTTGTGGAAGATGCTCACACTATGCTAATTTATTCTAGTGCACCGTTATTTCTATGGGCTGATGCTGTTGCCACTGCTTGTTTCACTCAAAACCGATTCCTAATCCATCCAAGATTCAATAAAACCCCATATGAAATAGTGAACAACAGAAAACCTGATATCCCTTACTTTCACGTGTTTGGCGCTTTGTGCTATCCGACAAACGACAGAGAAGATCTAGGGAAACTGAAAGCTAAAGGTGATATTGGAATCTTCATTGGATATTCAGATAGCTCGAGGGTATTCAGGGTGTATAACCGGAGAACTAAGAGGATCATGGAGACGATGAACGTGAATTTTGATGAACTTTCACAAATGGCTTCTGAGAGACTCGCTCTAGAACCCGCACCAAACCCGCAGACTTCTGGACATATCAGTTCAGGACTCGTACCTCAAAGAGCTCCATCAACTTTTGCTGGCACTCCTCATGAACAAGAATAGGAGAATTTCTTTGAGTTAATGTTCGATGAATATTATGGTGGAACTTCGACAAATGCATCAAACCATCATTCCGCTGCACCCGCTCAAAATCATCTACCACCGCCACCAACAGAAGATGCATCTACAACGGTTGAAACCAATGCACCAACTCCATCAACATCATCTGCATCTACTCCAGCAACTCCAATTCTTCAAACAGTTTTACCAGCAGTTGATGAGCAAATTCAAAACATATCATTTCAAGAAGAACCTACTAAAAACCAGAACGATGCAACGTTAGATGCAGACTTATTTGAAAACCCGTTTGCTACGGAATCAGCTGAATCATCTTTAAGTTTACGAGAACCATCTAACTCGCACTCGTATAATCTACGGTACCCTTCTACTCTGAAGTGGACTAAAGACCATCCAATTGAACAAGTTATTGGTGACCCGTCAAGACCAATTCAGACGAGACGCCAACTTGCCACCGATTGCGACTTATGCATTTACCTTTGCTCAATTAGCAATATAGAGTCAAAGAACATTCGCGAGGCAATGGCAGAACCCGCATGGATAGAAGCAATGCAAGAGGAACTTCTCCAATACCGTCTACATGACTCTTGGGA
Source organism: Chrysanthemum seticuspe (assembly GCA_019973895.1). Classification (NCBI taxonomy): domain Eukaryota; kingdom Viridiplantae; phylum Streptophyta; class Magnoliopsida; order Asterales; family Asteraceae; genus Chrysanthemum; species Chrysanthemum seticuspe. Next base: position 123,477,557 of record BPTQ01000003.1, read on the forward strand.
TATGGTTCCAAGACCAATTGACGTTCGTGTCATTGATCTCAAGTGGTTATGGAAGAACAAAAGGGATGAAGAGATGACTGTAATTCGCAACAAAGCTCGTCTTGTGGCCAAAGGATACAGACAATAATAAGGGATAGACTTTGAAGAGTCATTCGCGCCGGTAGCTAGACTAGAAGCAGTCAGGATATTCTTGGCCTATGCAGCTCACAAAAACATCACGGTTTATCAGATGGACATTAAGACCGCATTCTTGAATGGAACTCTGAAAGAAGAAGTGTACGTGAGTCAGCCAGAAGGCTTCATAGACATGGAACATCCAGACTACGTCTACAAACTTAAAAAGGCAATCTATAGCTTAAAGCAAGCTCCAAGAGCGTGGTATGATGAACTGTCCTCTTTCCTTATTCTAAACAATTTCACCAAAGGAACGGTTGATCCTACCTTATTTACACAAAAAGGCAAAAATGACATTTTGATTGTTCAGATTTACGTGGACGACATCATTTTTGGGTCCACTAATCCGAATCTTTCAAAACATTTTGAAAATCTCATGAAAAGCAAATTTGAAATGTCCATGATGGGGGAACTAAATTTTTTTCTTGGTTTACAAATACATCAGTCCCCACGTGGAATTTTTATCAATCAAGCGAAATATACAACTAAGATTTTGAAAAATCATGGTATGGATAACTGTGACTCTGTTGGCACACCAATGGTAACTTCACCAAAAAATTGGAGCCGATTTGTTTGGGAAACCTATTGATCCGAAGAAATATCAGAGCATGATTGGTTCTCTCATGTACCTTACTGCTAGTCGACCCGATATTCATTTTGCTGTTTGCTTATTAGCACGGTTTCAGGCTAAGCCTACCGAACTGCACCTCAAAGAGGTTAAAAGGATCTTTCGGTACCTGAAGACATCCATTCACAAGGGTCTTTGGTATCCGAATGAATCCGGATTTGATCTAATTGCCTTTTCAGATGCGGACCACGAAGGTGACCAAGTTACAGCAAAAAGTACATCAGGAGGCGCACAATTTTTGGGAGAAAAGTTAGTCAGCTGGTCTTCAAAGAAACAAGATTGCACTGCACTTTCAACCGCTGAAGCTGAGTATGTGTCTCTATCTGCGTGTTGTGCTCAAGTTCTTTGGATGAGAACACAACTCACAGATTATGGCTTTACTTTCGATAAAATTCCTATGTATTGTGACTCGAAAAGTGCCATAGCCATTTCATGCAATCCTGTTCATCAATTCAAAGACTAAGCATATCAGAGTACGCTATCACTTCATAAAATAACATGTGGAAGAAGGTACTGTTGAAATATTCTCCATGAAGACAGATTACCAACTCGCCGATATATTTACTAAAGCCCTTCTAAAAGAAAGGTTTGACGATTTAGTTCGACGAATTGGAATGCGAAGCCTAACCCCTGAGGAGTTAGAACGTCTTCTCGAATCTTCTTGAAAATGATCTTTCCAAAAAGCTTCGCTGTAAATATCTTTGAAAAACAAAATACAAAATTTGAAAAACCAACAAAAGCAAAATATAAAAATATAAAACTTTCAAAAATAACAAAAACATTAAAAAAAATCAAAAATACAAAAATATTCTTCTACGACATGTCTCTTGTATAATCGATATTCTGTACGTTTCTAGAAATGTCATTCAACAATGATACGGGCATGTACAGATGCTTGAGCGAGAGTTCTTTAAATGTTTTTCAAAACATGTCGTTCCTCAAAATTTCTTCAAAAATGGCTTTCGTATACTTCAGTACGAAACCCGAACAAAAATGATGACTTTTGATTATTTTAAATCAAAACTCGTGTATTTAAAGAAAAATCAAGTGTACGCTTCAGTGCACTACATTTAAAACTGGTGAGAAATCATCATCATCTTGAGCACCTGTTTCAAGATTGTTCAAAAAGATTTTCAAAATCTTTCAAATTATTTTGTGCTCAAGATAAATCCCTCTAAAACCCTTTAATTGATTATGCTTTATTAAAGGGGGAGTATAAAACCAAAATGTTCCAAATTCATGCTTAAATCAAATCCGTTTGTCTCCCTAAAAGATTCTAAAATGTTTTTTAATCCGTTGATATAAAAAATATCACGAATATGCTATTTTTGAGGGGAAGGAGACGTGATTAAAATGTGATCAAAAATTTTAAAGATTGTTGTTTGAATCCCAAAATGAGCTCGACTCAGTTGAAACCAATAAATTGACGAAGAATAATGTACCATCTCGAGAAACTTTCTATGGACTTGACCCGGATGGGTAATAATTTCAAGCTAGTTCTCTAGTGATGTAAACGTGTCTCGAATCGGTCTAGTTCATTTAAAGTCGATCAATTCAAAAAATGCGAACTCTACCCTCTATGTGCAGATTTCTGTCAAAACTTATAAGCACATGTGAAGGGGGAGTGTTTCTGAAAATATAAAACTCTCAAAGTGTTCCAAACATGTTTTCTATCAAAAACACTTTGAGAGATTTTCAAGAAAAATGGTTTTATGGCAACAATAGGACAGTCATGGAGTTATAAGGTGACTAAGGATAGGAAATCCGTCCTATGATCCGCCAGAGCCGGAGGGATCTACCCAAGGACATCACATATAGTTTAGAACTAGAAGTCCTTAGGTATGATTGAAAAAAGGAGTAATGTGAGAAAGGAGAAAGAAGTGGTTGAAGAACTAAAAAGAAATGTAATGAAAAAGGGTGAAAAGAAATAGCCCTCCATAATTCAACCTTAGGGCAGAAACCGGGTTCAATTCATCTGCTACTGGTTGTCACTAGATGACACTGGTATTGAAGACAAAGACGTCATGGACCCAGTGACGCACTGCACTAAACCTCCTAGCCACTCAATTCGTCTTAAAAGGATTTGTTTCATTCTCACTGGGAACCCCACATAATCTATCGACTTTCTCTTAGAGATTGTTGGTATTGAAGAAGGAGACCCTCTCCCTAGTCTCCGCTCAGGAAAACCAAAATGCACTATTGAGTCTAGAGCCACGAGATTCATCAAAAGATCTCATAGGAACACATGACATGACATCGCTTGCTGTTCACCAATAAGGACACAAGTGATATATTCTAGAGTCCTACGCAGATCTTAGCAATCTGCTAGAACATTTATGAGAAGATTCACATCTGTGATCTTCAGTGATTGAATGGAAACTCCTGCCAGGGTCAACATCAAGCAGCCCTGACAGCAGGTCACTTCGGTAACTCCCTGTGGATTACGCTTAGTGTGTCTCGAACGGTCTACAGTCGTGGGGTGATGCTTCGGTGTACCTCAGCGACTCATCTGAACTGTAGGTGCACTTCGGTATATCGCGTTATCTCACTTGTGGGACTCCAGTTCAGGAACAGCCTTTGTAAGAATTAGAGATGTGGTTTCACACTATGCTGTTAACACCCTCGAAATTCAAACTTGTAAGTGCCGGAATCCGCTTATCACTAACCTGTTTTTATGTTTTCTTCTTATGGAAGCTCCGGAGCGGATTGATTGTGCAGACTCTCCACATGCTCATACCAACAACACATGAAAGTTCTCATCAAAATCAAAGGCTACTCAAAGTTAAAGATGATTCTTCGTCAATGTCAAAGAATCTACAAAGTTTAAAGACTCGAGAACTACATCATTGGTAACCAAAAGACAAATAGAAGTGTGAGCATGGTGGAGAAAGACGTGGAGACACCTAACCAACGAAGTTGACAAATGGCTCTATACCACATTAACTGATCACAAAGCATGAAGGAACAAAGAATCAAGACTATTCTATATCTACACACAAAGTTCAAGCTCGAGAAAAGTAAAGACCTATTCAAGTGGAGCATCTTTTGAATGACCACCCCTTAGGGGGAGATTGTTAGCCTTAATAGTTTATATTAGAAGTGATGGTCATTCACATTTAGGAACTTTGTAACGTGTGTTAGATATCGTGATAGAATAGTCAACGGGCTCGTGGACTGGGCTAAGCTAATTGGTTAGAAGTTAAGTTAAGCTAGCCTTATATCAATCCATGTCCAACCCAAGCCCAAACGAGCCCATGCCAAGCCCATTAGGGCGTCTACTACTTGTACTATATAAACCCCTCAAAGTCTCATTTGAGGGGTGTGCTTGAGTGTATGTGTGTGTGTTTTTCCTTTGGAATATACAACTCTCTTGTCTTCATCTTTCTTCACATACACGGTTTGTAGAACATCAAGTCACCATCTTTCCTTTCTTTATTTCATCTTCTTATACGCATAAGTGTTTGTGGTTTAACGTGTTCATCTTGTGATAAGGTGTGTTACGCGTAAGGTTGGTGTAAAAGTGAGGTCCTACACACATATTCTCCCATGTTTACTAAACCGTATTAAATCACTTGGGATCCAAAATCTCAAAGGGTTTGATATTTTTGATCGGGGGATAATTTGTGATTTAATAATGAAATCTTGGAAAAGGTGATCATTTTGATTCAATTGTGCAGGCTGCTCTCTCATAAGTGCTAAACGCTTTGGAATCTTGAAGCACATATTGAGGGGGAGCATTTCAAAAGTAAATAAACTATCAAGGTACAAAAGCTTTTATGTTTTAACATAAAGTACCTTGATTGAGTTTTTAAATGGTTTTCTTAATGGCTTTTGTGATCATGGATGTGCTTCAAAAGAACTCTTTCCTCTATGTGATAAAATGATTTCACATATCCTATGCACATATTGAGGGGGAGAATTTTACCAAGAAAATCAAATGGCTTTTTCTATGAAAATTGTGATCAAAGAAAATATTTCAAAGTCCTCTTGTCTCCATGTGCTAAATAATTTCTAAATTATATGCACATGTTGAGGGGGAGGTTTTCTAAATGATCAAAACTATTAAGGTACAAAATGCTTTGATCTCGTATCACAAGTACCTTGATTGTTTTTCCAAATGATTTTTCAATTGGTTTCAAGGAATAATGAACTGTACCAAAAAGACCGACCATTTTACTTTATGTATGGAGTTATAAGGATGGTGAGGTTAGGTATTACTTCCCACGATCTGCCAGAACCGGAGGGATCTACCCAGGGACAATCCACTCGATAGTGTAGAGTCCTTAGGTATGATGAAAAAAAGGAGAAAAGTGGGATATGGGAAGAGTGCCGACTGAGTCTGAGCTAGTACTGGAATAAACCCAACAAGGTTCTAGTAATGAAGTCTCGGTAAGCACTGAAGGGGTTGGAGAATGAAAAAGGGTGAAAAGAAATAGCCCTCTAATAATTCAACCTTAGAGCAGAAACCGGGTTCAATACATATGCTACTGGTGTTTACTAAGGTAACACTGGTATTGAAGACAAGACATCATGGACCAGTGATGCACTACACTAAACTTCCCAAGCTACTCAAGTTCCTCTTCAAAGGGATTGTTTCATTCTCACGGGGAACCGACATTATCTATTGACTTTCTCTTAGAGATTATTGATATTGAAGAAGGAGACCCTCTCCCTAGTCTCCGGCATAGGAAGCAAATGTGCGCAATTGAGTCTAGAGCCAAGAGATCATCCACAATATCTCATTGGGACACTATTCTTGAAGACTTGCTGTTTCACACAATGTGGAAAGTAAGAATATATTAAGAGTCCTACGCATTATCCTTGTGGTATTGCCAGAACATCCGAGTGATATGTAAAAAATATTCACGATGAAGATGGAAATCCTTCTAGAGCCAACATCAAACAAGCTCTTGGTGGGTGACATGTGAGATCTTTCTAAAGATCAAGCTTGTGACAACTGGATAGAAACAATGGGGCGATTCACTCGTGAATCAACCTTGGTCCAGGAAATGAATTGACGAATACTTTTGGAAAAACCGTTCGATGTGCAAATCTTCTTTTCTCTAGCACATCGAATGTGTAATCATGTTTTCAAACACAAAAAGTATCTCTGATTGAAAAAATACTTTTGGAAAAACCGTTTGATGTGCGAATCTCTTCTTTTATCTAGCACATCGGATGTGTACTCTTTTCAAATATAAAAAGTGTTTATGATTGAAAATTGATCTTTCTCATAAAACCTTCGTCGTATTGCAAAACTCTTTCTTCTAAGCAACACGCGATTGTTTTTCAAATCATTTTTCATCAATCAGTGAATCTCAATTTGTTGGTTCACTCACTCTGTGTTGTCTTCTTTGAGACGTTCCGGTTTGAGAACAGCTAGAACAGCTGCAAAACCCTGTCAAGGAGATTCTTCGGAATTATACCTGTTCACAGGCAGTACTTGTACTGATCAATGGGGAACTGTGGGCCGTGTACCTCAATTCAACGAAAGTGATCAAAGACACTTTCATGTGTTTTATTGCTAACTGTTGTTTGCAGGTACATTTGGACGGTTGCAGCTGATCAGAATTGAGGAGTCAATCCAAAGCCGCATGCTCACAGCATCCACACTTAATTGAAGAAATCATGACTGGTGCATATCTACATAACCTGGTTCTGATATTTTTATACTATGCTTCTGCTACGCTGCTGCAAAACTCTGATGGAAAGATGTCATGATCCAAAAGTGTGAGCATGTCGGTCCGAAAGTCACAACTTCACATGATGGCAACACAATAAAGGGTGATCCAGAGATTTACTGTGGCTGATGATCTCAAATAAAGCTCGAAGATCATCAAAGATGTGGTCAGTTAAAGGCCTCCACTAAAAGTACAAAGCATTCGGACTTTGAAGTTGCACTACTTAAGCACAAAGATTGCGGAAGTGTAGAATTAAAAAGTCTACGAGCTCAAGACTGAAGATAAAATAGAATGCTAGGATTCAAAATGTAAATCATGGGGTGACCTCCCTTAGGAGGAGATTGTTAGGAATTAGAAAATTCCATAGTGAAGAGTCGGTCACCCCAAATATTATCTAGCATAAGTTAGCTCGTAGACATATCATTAGTTACGTTATTTGTTAGTTTATTAGTTAGTTATTAGCGTAGTTTAGTTTAGTGCAACACCGTGGAGGAAGGACGGGTCTTTACCCACTGTATCCCTGATCCACAGTCCGATAGGAGGATGGTTTCTTTGTAACTATAAATACCCCTTCCATCCATGGAAGGGGTGTGGCTTCTTTAAATCTTACCTTTCTTTTGTAAAGCAACTCTCTTTCAAGAACCTCCTCTCTACTCTCTTCATCTCTCTAATGGCTTTCTTAGTTAATCATTGTCCTAGACCACCCGAATCATCAAACAACATAATATTCACGATCCTACAGATTGTCTTCTTGATATTGATGAACAAATTTGTCTAGTTTTCATCTTTGAATTTTACAAAAGCGTTAGGATCATTCGAAACACCGATGATAGCATTTCAATCGCCTTTATCATCAATAAACGAAACTTCACTCTACCTCTCAACACATTTGCTCAAATCCTTCGCATTCTTTGTGAAGGAATTTATATTTTCCGCTAACTTTACGATAGTAGCCACAAAGCTTACTAGGATTGCGAAAACATTTTAAGTTTCTACTTTTGATCTGTTTAAACAAGTAGTTATAGTTCTTCTGTTAGACATCCTAGCACTTATAATACAACAAACTACTAAGCCCACCAGATCCTGTTACTAATTGATTCTTTCGGTAATCTCTCTACTTCTCTCATCTCTCCTCCAAGAACTTTCTCTCAACGAAATGTTTTCTTTCCATTCTAAATTTCTTCGGTGTGGGGAAGGTACCTACCTTCCCCATAAATATCAATGTTTCTTT
>BPTQ01000003.1:123485280-123520449 GCA_019973895.1 Chrysanthemum seticuspe
TTGTACCTTAAAAGATTAAGGATTGTTAGAGGGGGATTCCCTCCAGTGGGGTACTTTATGTAAAACGTAGGATCGTAAGATAGAAACTGAAATCAAGACTCGAGCATCTGAAGTTAAGAAATTCAAGGCGTTAGAAACAAGAAATCATCGCTAAGAAGTTTCAGGCGTAACTAAACATGAAAATCACCTCCGGAAATTGACTAGGTGTAGAAACTACTAGAAGCTCGAAAGTAACTCTAGTAGTCGGTGTCATTTAGAGACCTAGTGGGAAACAACTGCAAATATCATGAACCAGTAAAGCTTCCGCTACTCTGATGGAAAGATGTCATGATCCAGAAAGTGTGAGCATGTCGGTCCAAAAGTCACAACATCACATGATGGCAACACAACAAAGGGTGATCCAGAGATTTACTGTGGCTGATGATCTCAATGAAAGCTCGAAGATCATCAAAGATGTGGATCAGTTAAAGGCCTCCACTAAAAGTACAAATCAATGCGGACTTTGAAGAATCGCTACTAAAGAACAAAGATTGCGGAACTTAAAGAATTGAAGTCTACGAGCTCAGAACTAAAGTCAAAGATAGAATGCTAGGATGCAAAATGTATTTCATGGGGTGACCTCCCTTAGGGGGAGATTGTTAGGAATTAGAAAATTCCATGTTAAAGTGTCGGTCACCATAATTATAGTCTAGCATATGTTAGCTCGTAGACTTGTCATTATTTACGTTATTTATTAGTTTATTAGTTAGTTAGTAGCGTAGATTAGTTTAGAGTAACACCGTGGAGGAAGGACGGGTCTTTACCCACTGTATGCCTGATCCACAGTCCGATAGGAGGACGTATTCTTTGTAACTATAAATACCCCTTCCATCCATGGAAGGGGTGTGGCTTCTTGAATCTAACATTTCATTTTTATAAAGCAACTCTCTTTAAAGAACCTCCTCTCTAGTCTCTTCATCTCTCTAATGGCTTTCTTATATCATCACAATCCTAGACCACCCGAATCATCAAACAACATAATATTCACGATCCTACAGTACGTGCAATAGATGTTTGATGCTCATAATGCACCAAGAGTTTGATTCACAAATTCAGTTCCTTTGTCTGTTCGAATTTGTATGACAGTGTTTCAGAGCTGAACTTGAATTTTCGTGAGAAAGGTGATGATCATCTGTGGAGCTTGATCTTTACTTCGTAGAAAATAAACCCAAGTCCATCTTGAGTAATCATCTACAATTACTAAGATGTAGCGTTTGCCATTAATCGTTTACACGCGCATCGGGCAACACAAATCCATGTGAAGAAGATGAAGCACATGCTGAGAGCTGTGTTCCATCTTTGAAGGAAAGTGAGCACGAGTGTTTTTCCCTTGTTCACACGCTGAGCATAGGTGATCTTTAGAATATCGGAATCTTGGGAGACCTTCAACTAGTTTGTATCGAGCAAGGTTGGTTATGGTTTGAAAGTTTAAATGTGAGAGACGATGGTGCCATAGCCAAGATTTTGTTGATGTTGCCTTTGAAAGTAGACAAATGGGAGATGAAGCAATCATGTCTTGCATGGAGATAGTGTAGAGACTTGAATTGCGAGTGTCAGACATAAGATCGTTTCCTTGTAGATCACGAATGAAACAAGTTTTCTCCTGAAAAGCAACATCCAAATCTCCATCACAGAATTGACCTACTAAGAAGAGATTGTGACCGAGGCCTTCCACATAATAAACCCTGCTAATTTCGATGTTGCCATTGATGTAATCTCCGTAGCCCATGATGACTGCGAAGTGATCATTCCCGAATCTGACAGTGCCAATGAACTTTGCAACAAAGTTTGATAACAGTTTAAGATTGCCTGTCATATGTCGGGAACATCCGCTATCAACAGTCCAAAGGATGATCTGTATCATCTGCATTACACACAGATGACACCGATGGAATAGAAGTAGATGTGGAACCCGAAGAGTTAGAGGGTTCCGAAGCAGTTATAGTAGAAATACATACATCAATGATTTTAGGTATCCATTTAAATCCTAGTGTATTATGTATCCATTTCTGCCATCTCCAACTAGTCTTTGCTTTAGTCTTAGTGAATGCACTAGGTGGTACTACGTTCCTTGGGGGTGATAATGGAGTAATAGGGACATCAATGCGTTTCTTAGAATCTAAAGAGGGTGGTTTACCAAGCACAGACCTAGAAGCCTTAGTGGGCCTGGAGGTATTCTGTTTCTTAGGATTCCGTAAACGAGACAAGATAGTTTTAGCAACTCATTTGTCATGACAATCAGAAAGCATACTTTGATGACATATAACACAAGAATCTTCAAACTCAACATCAAAAGTACTTAAAGGTTCAGCATTTGTTACAACACTTTTTCCATTACATTTGTCAGATGCAATATCTAAAGTGGGTGCAACTTGAATCTTATTCAAAGTCCTAGGGTGTTCTTCTACTTCAACATTCTTTATTGTTCTTTTCTTAGGTCGCAACTTCCTATTCTTCCTTGTATTGCTCCTAGGCTGTGAAGTGCGGACGTTGGGAAAAGAGGCAACTATTCCTGTTTCAGTAGAGGGAAGCACATTAGTATCTTGTGATTTTTCAGTAGGCATTCTAGTGTCACTTTTTCTAAGTGTTACAGGTGCAAGTTTCTTAATGTTGCTAATCTTAACTTGTTCATACTTTCCTAACTTCTCATTTAACTCAATGATAGTGTGCAACAAATCTTGATTTTCAGAACGAAGATTTCCAAAAAATTCAGGACTTCTTTAGTGTGTGCAAGATAATGATCAAGTTCGTTTGATGCTTCATAACGAGTCTGTTTGAGTAAATCAAATATGACACTGTATTCCTTTTTAACTTTTGCAAGTTCTTGTTCATATTTTGAGATTTGACATTTCAAAGACACGTTTTGATCATCAAGTTGCTCAATTTTAGGATCAAAAAATTTTGAGCGCAACTGGGTGATTTTGTTTCGCAGAGCAAGTTCATGATTTTGACAATCTTTTTGACACCATTGAAGACGACGTTTTGCATTTGAAAGTTCGTTTAACAATCGTTCATTTTCAACTTTTAAAGACTCGATCTGAAGCACATTATCAGTATTCTCAACAATTTCAGCAGAATCAACAGAATCAGCAGAGATATAATCAAATGCATATGACAAAGAATGCAATAACACAACATTATGGATATCAGCACAGATAACATCTTCCAAAAGTAGATCAACATCTTTTCGTAACATTTTCTTTTTACGTTTTGTATTTGAAATTGATGTTTCTGTTTGTTCGAAAACTCTTTTCATAAGTCCAAGCTCCTTGTGAAAATTCCTTTCCCAATATATAGCACAATTTTTCAAATTTCGGACATGAGGTAAAATTCTTTTCTGAAGAATATCTCTTTGTGCACGCGCAAGAGGCGATTGAAAATGTTCAAATTTTATTTCAGAATGAAATTGAATTTCACGTTCCAAAAGTTTGATGTCCGAAATGAATGTTTCAATATATTTTATAACTATACATTGTTCGGCTAATGGTTTTATGTCACTAAGTGAAGGTAAAGGACCATTAATTTGTACATTATTAGATAGGTGTGATAACCCAAGGTGTGTTAGAAAAATCCTTTTGTGCAACGAAAGTGACGGCTTTTGAATAGTTAAATGGTTTGTTATAAACAAACTTTTCTAATTTTGATCGACTCTCGTCTTCTGCATCTAATTCCTCTTGACGGTTATATTTAACAACACTCATAATTGAATCATCAACTCTATGTTCCGCACTGTAAACTTCAGGATTTGGTTTGAATACTCTTTTTGAAAACTTAGGTTTGTAATCAACAAGATTCGGTCCATATCCATTTGGATTTGGTTTGAAAGTAAACTTTTGAATCGTTGTGATTGATTCACCATGTTTATAAACAACAGTTCGAAACTCTTTGATTTTGTTTTGTAAGTCGACAATTTCCTCAAGATAGTCATCTATTCGTTTCGTGGAATGCTTTTTGTACTCAGAGAACTGTTTTTGACAAGTTAACAACTCAGACTTGGATTTTTGAATTTCCAAGGTAAGAGCGTTAAGTTGTTGTTTATGATCATGTTTCAGTTGTTCTATTTGAGACAACAAAGCATTCTTGGATGCGGCTAGATCACGTATCTGTCGTTCTAATGATTTTTCGTTTTGGTGTGATTTAGAAAAAGCGACTTCAAAACCTTGTTCACGTTTTTCTTGAGTTTTAAAATAATTGAGTTGCCGTTTTAAGCATTCAATATCCCTGGTTAACAGTGCATTTTTACTGTGTAATTGCTGATTCAGTGCACAACATTCTTCCATTCGGGATTGTTGGTCTTTAAGTAAGAGATCAAAATCTGGATTAGGCAAAGGTTCAGCGTGTTCAACGTGAGTTACAACATGATCACTATTCAGATCCTCAAGGATAACCACTGAGTCAATTTAAATATCAAAGGTAACCAAAAGGTCATCTTGATCATCAAATGTAACTACGGGGTCAAGTTGAGAACCGTCAGAATGAGATGTGGACGGCTCATGTTGAACATTCTGAGCCTCGTCGGATTCAGATGTTGGCTGAGATATAAGATCAGTGATGAATATGGTTTGTTCGGGGTACCTGAGACAAGCCATCAGTGTCATACACTAGGCCTGTGTCACTCATGTGGAGAGCTTGCATTTGTGCCATCAACATCACTGCTGCATTAGCCTGAAAGTCCTCCATATCATCATCTGAGTCTGCATCTGCCATAAAGCTCTGTTCTTTTGTTGTGAGGGTTCCACCAGCTTCATCTTTAAGAGCCAAAAGTAAAGCCTCCTTGTGATAAGCACTGCCTCTAGTTCTCGGCTTTGGGAATGCATTAGCCAGGTGACCCTTCTCATTACAGTTGTAGCAGCGAAAACCATTCATCCCATTCTGAGCATTCCCCTGTTAAACCACTTGAGCTCTCTGTTGTTGTAGAGCACCAATGTTATTCCTTCCCATAACATTAAACCCTTGACCATCTCCCATCTGACGACCATAACAACGATTCTGAACTTCAACACGTCCATTGTTCACAACAGCCTGATTCCTTATGTTTGATGAGGACCGAATGTGATTGTTGGATTTGTTTGTATACCGGCCGAAGGCTTTAGCAATCATAACAAATTCTTGTTGCAATGCATCGAAAGCATCAGAGTCCTCATTAGCTTCACTGTAAAGTGCTTGATCATTGTTGTTGTTGTATGGAACCAGTTGAGTTTGTTGAGATTGTTGCTGTGACGGATCATATGGTGTAATTGTTGCAGTTGGTTAAGGAGCGGGTTGAGGAGGATAACTAGTTTGAGCCCACAAAGCAAGTTGCTGATTGTCCGGAAGTGACGGTGGGGCTAGGAGTCCACATATAGTCCTTTCTATGTCAACTTCTTTTTGGTGGGGCTTCAAATAGTCGTACAACAATCCGTATGTAGCATGATGAAGATTCTTTGCTTGACGGATGAAAATGACATATTTTTCCCACTCAGGACCAAGACTACTTAGGAACTTAGTGTTAACAGCAATTCTTGGCATGATGATGTTGTGTTTGTCCAAGTCATTGATTATGACTGAGAATCGATGATGATATGACTCTAATGTCTCTCCGGGTTCAATCATGAAATGTTCATAAGCCAAGTAAATTTTGGATCCCATGTCTTCTTGATTAAGTTCAGTGCCTTCCATAAGAAGATGAATATGTTCCCACATTTTCTTAGCAGTCTTTTGAGCATCATCACTTCAAAGAATCGGATTGGGTAATCCTAAAAGGATATATTGCATTGCTAGCTCATCAGCTTCGAAATATAAAAGTTCATCACCAGAAAGGTCAGTGACAGTTGCAATGTTTGTGAGATCATCTCTTGGTGGAATAGCATTTGGATCTCCGGGTGTAACGACAATAGGCATCTGAAATGGTCCTTCCAAGATGACCTTCTTTAAGAACTTCCCATGTGGCTTCTTTAGGTCACAAAACCTAAAGAACCTAATCACCCATTGATCATAGTTTCCGGGAGTGAGCATTGGAGGTCTATCAAGTGATCCTGCCTCATGAATGGATTGTTGGCTACTTAAAGCTTCACACATCTTTGCAAACCAAGACGGTTCCTTCATAGTATTCCTGGATGGATGTTGATTGTAAATGTTTGTGTAAGGTTGTACTTGAAGACTAGGTGGTAGTTGAACCATTTGAGGTGGAATTGCTCCATGTTGTGGATAATGTTGTTGGTTAAATTGTTGTTGATAAATTTGTTATTGTTGATTGAATTGTTGATGTTGTGGACTGAGTTGTTGTTGTTGTTGTTGATTATACGTGTAAGGAAAGTAGTTAGAGTAAGGTGGTTGAGACATGTTGAAAACTTGTGTTGTAAAATGGATCTTTGTAGTCGAATGAAACGTTGTTGATGAAGTGTCCTTAGGCGTAGAAACCAAGTATAGGCAAAGTAATGCTTAGACGTAAAAAACCAAACTTACGGGTAAAATCAGTAGTTACGCGTAGGATTAGCTTACGCGTAAAAATTGAGAAACACTAAGATTAGGCGTAAACTGAAAGTTAGGTGTAGAAAACTTATGCGTAGGATTAGCTTATGCGTAAGACAAGGCTTAGGCATAAGAAAAATCTTATGCGTAAAGAGTTCTACGCATATGTTTGAGCTTATGCGTAAAATTAGGGTTTGCCCAAAAAATCTTTTACACTATCACAGTGTAAACGATATCCAAAGTCGAAGTGTTTTTAGGCTTATCCAAGCAAGAAAACACTGAGTAAACCAAGAAAACTGAAGATCAAGCCACGGCTTTCTTACACGTAACTCTAGGGTTTTGTTACGCGTAGGATTTTCCAAAACTGAGATTTTAGCCCAAAGTGTTTCTAAACCAGATTTTTGTGATGAAACAGCTTCAATATCACCAAAATAACACAAAAGTGTAAAACTTGATGATCCAAAACTTATACACACGTTACGCGTAGAAATGAACACACGTTTGAAATCAAGCTTAAAAATAATGAAATAGACGTAAAGTTTGAAACTTTTTGCCAAAAACTAAGATTTTAACACCTAAAAACCTTGAAAGTACAAGAATCTTGGATTGGAAAGTGTAAAAAATGAGTTTTTATGCGTGACAAAGTTTGTAAACCATATATTATGTGTAATACTAAAACAACTTCTAAAACAAATTCTTTTCACCCAACTATTTGGCGATTGATACCACTGTTAGGTCACCATGTTTGTAACACAAGCATCAATAGAAGAAATAGAGAAGAGAAATAATCGGATGAACAAACACACACACACGTATGAAATATAGCAGAGTTATGCGTAGAGTAAATGTGTGAAATGAACAACCAACCCTCAAGTGAGGGTTTACAAGGATTATTTATAGGGCAAGGAGCTAGGGCAACACTACTAGCATCCTTCCCTTCTTATGGGCTTGGGCCAAGGCTTATGGGCTTTCTACATAAGCCTTGGCATGATAACTAACATAAAAGCCATAATTAAGCTAACTATTACATATTAATAACTAACACTTGAATTCTAGTTTAGGAGTCATTCCAACAGCACCAGTGATTCTTCCTATTGGATGGGGATTGAGGGCACAGGTTTGTATCACTGGACTACCCGTTAATAACATGCGTTCTTGATTCATCTAATTCGAGAAACCTGTCAGACCACGTATCCCAGTTACGCCGTAATTCTGAAGTAGGGTTACGGCGTAACTGGCTTCTGTCAGCACCATTAGCATCATTTTCCTCTACCATGCTAGAACCATTGTTAGATTTGTCTTTTTCAGAAAACACGGCCTTGCATGCTATTGATTTGTTCTTTTGTTCTTCATTTCTTCTCTGTACCTCATCGCTAAGCTTGCCAATCATGGTTTCTAAGTTTTTTAGCGATTCATCATGACTAAAAAGGCTTTTGTTCCTGCTTTCTTGAAAGTTCTTAAGCCATTATTTTTGCTCCTTTTGCCTTTTAGTCGAGTCTTCAAGGTATTTGCTGATTGTTTCCTCCAAATTAGCTCTTATTTCCCTGAAAGTCCCACGGTTATAATATGGGGGAGGTCCTCCACGATAGCCATTACCGTTTCGATTGTCCCCTTGAAACGGTCGATTTTCACCATATTTAACTTCTTCTACCTTGCTATCTTCGTCAATGAGAGGAAAAAGTTTTGTGAGATGTCCCCCTCCACAGCTTTCACATCCAACTTGGATAGCATGAACACATTCCCTAAGCTTGAGCATGTCCCGACCAAGATTTTCGAGCTTGCTAGTAATTGCAGCAATACCTTCAAGATTTCCGCCTAGGCTTCTTTGGCTTCCTCCATCATGCCACTTTTGAGAATGATCGGCCATATTTTTAATGGCTTCAATGGCGAGAGTAGGAGTCATGTTCGGAATTGGTCCTTGGTATTCCAACATCTGTCTTATAGTTACGTTGATACCTTTGTAGAAAATGTTGACCTTTTGCTGGTTGTTTAGATCATGAGTGGGACACTTGTAGAGAAGATCGTTGTATCTATCCAAAGCTTGATACAACGTTTCATCGCCTTCTTGTTTAAAGTTATGGATCTCCATGAGATGATTAGATATCTTCATTGGAGGACAATATATTTGAATAAAATGCTTTTTTAGGAGAGCCCATGTATCAACTGCCCCGGCGGGCAATCTTTCAATCCATCTTCTCGCTGCCCCAGTAAGAGTCATGGGGAACACTCGGAGCATAACAGCGTCATGAGAAACACCAGGTATGTTGAAAAGGGCTGCGATGTACAAGACATTTTCAACATGTTTATAATCATCTTCGTCTTTGTTTCTCGAGAAAGGGTTAGCTCGTAGCTCCCTCATAAACTGTTCTTTGATCTCGAAACGGACATTAGCTCCAATAGCCGGCCTAACGAGCCCCGACCCTTGTTCTTCCCTTGTCAATGCCAAATATTCTTCAAAAGTGAGGTCATCAATGTTTACAACCTCCATGGTACCTGAAACTTAAAAGGAAATCGTAAGAAAACAAGAAAATTAAAAATAAAACAAAAGTAAAAGACTTAACGAAAATCCTATTATAACTCCCCGGTAGCGGAGCCAAAACTTGATGCAGGTTTTTTGACCAGGTTTTAATATTTATAAAGTCTCGTTTACCTCCACCTTATGCACTCACGGGAAGTGTACCCGGTCGTGTGTAGTATAGTAATCATTAAAACCGAGGTTGTCCCAAGAGCTATGTGAGCGGATTCTAATTAAGTCTAGGTGTCACTGGTTTTAATTGTTTTAAGATATGAAATGATTATTAAACTAATTAACAAGAAATGAAAGAAAGCAAATAAATGTAGAGTTGTGATCAATAGGGGTAAAGTGTGCAAACCTAGTTACTCATCCTATCATGTTATGTTCACGTCTAACTTATTCCAATTGATTCAAGTGGGGTTTTAAGTTGCTAGGACAACCTTTGGTCAGTTCGTCCTAACCTATAAGCAAAGGCTTCCACCGGAGATCAAGCTACTACCCTTGAAAGTCCAGTTGTTTTTAGTCCCCTAAGCCAAGTCATTAAGTTTCGCTAAATGAAAGATTCGTAACAATGAGTGCCCGGGCGCTAGCTTCTTAGACACTCAGTTGGTCAATTCTCCTAAGCAACTAGACACTACCGGCATTCAAAACTACCGAAACAAGGGTAGCTACCAACGAACTATGCATGCGTACACTAGAAACAATTATACGGAAGCATGTAAATGTAAACAAAACAATTAAGGAATCATAACTAGGATAGCATCAAAGGTGCTTAGCCGATCATATTAAAAGAAAAAAGCAATTCAACGTTTGACATAATGAAATACATGAATCAAAAGTAAAAGAAAAGATAATCGCTAATGCTTATCGTTAGGGAGTGATTTCTCCCTTGGAGATGGCTCCGTATGCTCTTCAAGATCTACCTTTGGACCCCTACTCACGTTCTCTGGTTTTTGATGTGGAGTGAATGATGTGAATTGCAGAAATTAGGGCTTGTATTTATCGTCGAGATCGAGTTACTTCGTAACTTTAGTTCAGAGTTACGCCGTAACCTTATAATTCCATAATAATGCTCTCGTAAAGCTGGTTACGGCGTAACACATAGGATGAGTTACGCCGTATCTTCAATACAGGTTACAAATGACATGATATGCCGTAATTGTTAGAAGTAGTTACGGCGTAGCTGATAGCGGCATGGAACATCTTTTGACCTAATTGGTTACAGCGTAATTCTTAGTTGGGAGTTACGCCGTAATCTGTTGCTGAGTTGGCCTTCTGAGTCACGCACTAGCTAATGCGTAATTTGAGAGTGGAGTTACGTCGTAGCTTCTTCAGAGTGGGCATACTATAATAAATCTCTTATAAAATCTCCAAATCTGCATCTCTTTAGCTCCAATGTTCGTAATTTACCTAAAAGTGAAATATAAAGGAAAAAAAGCGTAAATCCATATAAATGATATAAAATACGAGTATTATCGGGGGAAACTGACACTTAATAATTAGGACTATTTGATGTTATCACCTAGTTCCACACCATAGAAATGAGGAGCGTAGGCGTTTAGTAAGCCTTTATGGGCTTTTGATGGGCTTGATTATGGGTTGGACTTGGATTATTATATTTATAAGGCTAGGTTGACATAACTAGACATATATAAGCTTATCTAAGTCCTTTTGATGGATCTGGACACACACCTTGTATCAATGATATTTTGTATAATATTAATAAGCACGCGGAATTTACTTAGTAATACTTAGAAGACGAATTGTATGATGTATTGTGAGTAAACACAGATTAAACACAAAACTTAAGCTCCAATATTATTAATGAATAATACGAGTGATCTTAGCTTATCACTAGGGTTACACCTTGAAGCCTTTGTATGTAAGTACGTGGATTATTAAGTTTGCAAGTACCTAAGACAATGACCTAGGACCTCCTTTATAGTACAAGGAGTCCTTTACAAGATAAGTATAAAGCTAACAATATAGAATATCCACAAGATCTTTTCTATACTTATCTAGAAACGTTTTCCTAATAGCAGTGGTAATAATGTACTAGCAGTGGTAATACGTTTCCACTGCTAGTGTAATCCAAGCAGTGTCTTCCACAACTATCAGTGGTAACAGATTATTCCCAACAATCCTCCCCTAAACTTATGATTTCTCTGCAAATCAATAAGTTTCTTCAATCTTCATTATCTTCAAGGATTTGGGGAATTCAACCAAACACTTTACTTCTTCCTTAACTTCTGAATAGCTCTTGAACATTGATCTTGAAGCCTATGTAACAATGCTCTGACCTTCTCATTGTCTTCATGAACTCTTATAGTTGTACATAACATTACTGTGAGAGTTCCAGCTCTGAGTGGATATTCTTTCTCAGCAAGCATGAATGCATCTACTCCATTTGCTTTAGAAACATGATGAACTTCACATGGGTCATAGTAAAACCATTTAGTACCAGGACATGTACATGAGAATTTCCAGAAATCATCATTAACATCTGGATCATAGAGCCTTCTAAGATTAACCCATAACTGCATCTCCTTCATATCTTTGAGATCTTAAACATCAAACCTTTCTTGAACTAATTTCCATAATTTGTCAAGATCATCTCTGTCAAAAGCTTTGATGAGATCTTCAAATTGAATGAATGAGGAAGTTGCACCACCTAGCCTTGCGATCTTCCATGTTGGAGTAAAATTGCTAGCAGTGTAAACCTCCCAATCAATGATAGGATGTCTAACTTGCAGTGGTTCTGGATAAAAATCTTTTTCTTCTATCACAATCATTCCAGTCAGTTGTTCATCAGTGAATTTCTCAGTAGGAACTTCTTGTTCTTCAACAATCGTTGTCTTCTTAACAGTTTGAGAATCACTATCTTTGGCCTTTCTCTTCAAATTAGGAAATCTTCTTGCTTCTTCTTCAGAATCCATTGGAATGAAATCTTTATCAAATCTTTGAACTCTATAGTAGCCACTTTCAACTTTATCATCATACATTCCTTTGAATTGATGTCTCTTCCAACCACCAACATTGCAACAGTAAGTCTTCATGTATGCAATAACTTGAGCCTTAGTTGGTTGTCTTGGTTTCTTTTGGCCTTTCTTTACTGAAACAATAGCCTTTTGAAGTGCTTGATTATTCTTCATCTGTATAAAATCGTTTAACTGTGCAGTTCTTTGTTCTGCAGTTAAAGATTTATCAGCTACAAGGTCAATTGCCTTTTTCTTGACTTCTGGATTGTTAGCAATCAAGAACTCAATATCTTCTTCAGTAGGAACATAGCTGAACTCTGGAGCCTTTTCTCTAAGTCTTGTAATTGGAACAGTGGAAATAGGATTTTCCAATCTATCCAACCTTTTAGCCTCCATAAAGCTTACAACTTTCAATTCTTCAAGCTTTTTCTTTTTAGCAACTTCATGATCATATATCATTTTAGCAACTTCTTCATCATGAGCAATCTGAACTTGTTCTTTCTTTGAAATCTTTCTTCCAGGTTGCTCTTTACTTTCCATAAATGCTTTACCTTTATCTTTCTTCTGTTTATCAATTTCTTCACTTGCAGTGACAACATTATGTTCATCAGTGGGAATATTTGGCTCTGCAGTGGAAATTGGATCAGTGGTAAAATCAGTTGCAATACAGAAAATATCTTGCTCTTGTTGCTCTTCTTGAGTATCAGCTTCCTCTGCACCTTTACTAGAAACACCTTCATCTTCAAAATCAATTTTCCTCCCCTGAGTTTCAGCACCTGTTTTCCTCACCTGTTTGGGAGAATCACCCAAATCTTTATCAAAACCAGCTGAATCACCATCATTAGGTGAGGATGAAGATGATATCACCAACTTTGCAATTTTCCTTTGTTGTTTCAACCCCTGCAACTCTTCCTTCAAGGTTTGAATCTCTACTTTCAAAAATGTAATATCCTTGGCATGTTGCTCCTTAAGTTGTGCCAAGTCTTGTTCCAGATATTTGACCTGTTTAGCTAACTTTGTACACAAAACCATCAATTCCAATTGTTGCCCACTGCCCTCATCACTTCCAACTGTGTGACTTGTTGGGAGATGTGAATCATGGGGCATTGGCTCAGATTCCTCCCTAGTTGGACTAGGTTGAAGTCTAGAACCACCACTGCTTGTTCCTAGACCAAAAGGTTCAGAAACATGTTGTGTTGTCATGAGAGAAGTTGACTGTTTAGACCTTCTCTCATAGGTGTGAGAAACTGGTGGAGTATAATCAATGTGTGGAACATTAATTATGGGTGTGTTTTGTTCAGATGTAATCTTTGCAAGCATTTGAGGAAAGAGAGGTGTAAAAATCATGTTGCCATCTTTGTTCATGTTTTGAAAAACTTTAGGCTTAAGGCAACTGATTTTATAAACATTTGTATGGGGTTGCAGTTGAAACTCATTTAGCACTGCTTGCACAAACCTTGGATACATTAAAATTTTTGTTGAACTCTTTACATTGCCAGTCATACTTGTAAAAATATATTTTGACCAGTTAAAAATCCTATCAGTGGCTAGACAAACCAAAGGGTAAGCCATGGTTGAACTAAATTGCTCATAAGATGTTTTCTTAGGACTTAGGCAATGCAACAGAGTATGTATCAAAAATCTCCATTGGGGATAAAAACCACTCTTTTTGAAAGTAGCCTTTTTATCAGTGGTATCATACCCCATGGATGATAAATTTTCATGTATTTCTGGCATAGGTAATGTGATGATAGCATTGAGATCATCCAATTGGAGAATTCTCCTCAAGGATGCCTCAGTAACATCAATAGTTACCCCATCCACAATAGCTCTTAGAGCATCCACTGTTTCATGTGTATCTCTAATCTCAAGTGTTATGGACTGAGCAGAAGTCCAAAACTGTTTGATTTGAGAGATACAGATTGTGGGTTTTAAAAGCAAAGCATACCTTATATGGGTAGTATTGAGAAATTCCACAATCTGATGAAAAACAGGAACACTCTTCTCATTAGACTTTTGTAGGTAGGCCACTTGGTTGTGCTCATCTACAAATTTTAATGGTGCCATAGAAACTTTTGATGAAAAACGATATTATGTCAGTAATAATTGAAAGAATAACTAGCCAATTGAGACAAGAAAGATTATCTAAGGAAAGTATTTATCTTTTAGAGGATAAATATCAAATAGGAAAGTAGATAATTTTCTAAAAGTTACCCTATATATATGGAAAGCAATTTTTCTACAACGGCTAGTAAAAAATTTGTTACTGACACAACAGTTGTAACGGCTAGAACAACAGTGGTAAAATAACACTGTCAGTGGAAACTGTGAACTAGCAGTGGTAATTTTTTTTCACAAAAATTTCAAAGAGCAGTGGTAAAGAAAAACATATGAAAACTAGACTGCTCTTATCATAGTTTTTAGCAAACTACCAGCTATCAACGGATTTGATATGTCTTTACCATGAGCCGTTGCTATGGACTAGCCAACTCTTAATCATAAAGAATATGGTGAGTTGATAACCATATAGTTTTTGGTAAACTATCAACCATAAACGGATTTGTAAAGTCTTTACCAGTAGCCGTTTGCTCTGGACTAGTTGATTCTTATGTGGATTAGACATGGTGAATCAATAACCATTTGTTGTGTATCTTAGTTATACACCTTTTAAGATCAACTCCCATCTATGCTTGGTTATATTTCTGCATGGGATAGGAATAACCAACTTGTTCTTAACCAAAGTTACTTTCAACCAAGCCACTATCCAAAAAATATCTTCCAAAGTCAACCCGATAATATCTATATTTACTCTTTAACCAACCAAAATAGGAAAAAGTAAATATACTCATTAATTAACCCTTGTAACCGACTTTGTCTATATAAGGAGGCTTGGCGTATTGTAATCTTCATCAAAGCACATTCAAACACACAAAATCCATAAATATAATCATGAGCAATCCTTCCAACACCATTAACATCTCCTCTGATTTAGAAGAAGAGTATGTGATCGAGTCAGAAACTTCCTCAGAGGCATCAGGATGGGCTGGATACTTTCCATCGTGGGCTGGAAGCACTTCATCCAAGAAGTACACTAAAGAGACTGCTAAGCGTGTACCTGCTGCTAAACCTGCACCATCTCTTGAGTTTTACTCCAGCTCATCAGAGGATGATGAGATGAATGATGAGACCTATTCCATGGCTAAAGAAGTGCCAAGAGCTTTTACAAAAGCACTGGAAATAGCTATCTCCAACATGAAACATATATCCATACCAAAGAAGTCTGCAATGCTACCAAAGCCTCCTCCACAAGTCCTTGGTCTTCCTTGTCCAAGAATGCAATCCACCTTTGAGAACAAAAGGAAGAGAGCACAGAAAAACAAGCATGACTATGTGGGCAAAGGCAAGAAGCCAATGGAGTAGCTGATGTAGGATGTAGGAATGTAGGAAGTTGTCTTTTGTGTTAAGATTGTGATTTTTGACACTCTCTTTTGGATGTAATGACTCTTTTGTTTGAATAGAAGTATCTTTGTTTTCCTTTTTCCAATTTGAGAATAACATATTTCCACTGCTTGCATTATAGTCTCCACTGTTAGATTTAATTTCTGCATAAAAGATAGTGGACAACTAAAAAGACAAACACTAAAGAGCAACCACTTCAATGTAATCAAAGAATCCTTCAAATCTTCATGTCACAAACAGAAATCATACACTGAAAGAGTGTGTGAGGTATCAGTGATTAGAGAAAAGCAAAGAGTGAGACCATAAGCAGTGGCTAAATTCTAAGTTAATTTGGTCAAATCCAAGTCACTAATCCGGCCACCAAAGTCAAAGACTTCATTTACTTCTCAACAACTTATACCTTCCCTTCATTAACTAACTGATTCCAACTTAAACTTGTATTTAAGAACCAAGCACCCACAACCTTCTATCACACCAACACTTCTCTCTCCTAAAATCTATCTAAAGCAACTTAATCAAAATTACCATGAGCAATTCAAACCCAATCAATGTCTCCTCAGACAGCTAAATATCGAATAGCTTTTGGGATGAAGAAGCATGGCATTATATTCTGAATAATCCAGGCAAAACAAAAAGAGAGGCGTTTGAAGCAGTTACATCAAGAAAAAGAACTCATGTAGATGCTAACTTTGTTGCTACTGGTCCTTCTTCAACACAACCAATGTCACAAGATGCTGTTATTAAGGAAGATAGCTCAGACTCCATGTCAAGCTACATTTCCCCATATGCAAGCACAGCTGATCATACTACCTCAAGGGTCTTGGATGTGCCACCTCTTGCAAGAATCCTTCCATCAGGAGAACTTTAGATGTCATCATTTCCACCACAGTTGTCAGTACCATCACAAGAGGGACCTTCATCATCCTCACCACCTGTTGGAGTAGTGGTGATGGGGCTAGCATGCCCTATTGTGTACAAGGAGATTGATAGGCGAGGAGCTCCTAAAGTGATGCCAGAGTGGGCCTTCCCAAAGAAGCCATAGGTGGTAGATGGTGGTTAGATGGAGTATGGTTAGGGTAGGTTGTGAAGCTTTTGTGTAGAGTAGGTTGTTGTTTGTTGTTTTCAGTTGACGTAATGATGCTTGTAGTCTGTAATCCATGGATGTATCTACTACACTCAGTGTGCAGTTTTCTGAAATAATAATAATGATCCATGTTTTCCTTTAACTTTAGAGTTCTTGCATCATACTTGTTGTGTCATTAACTTCATTACCAAAGCTGACATACTGTCCACCATAATGTTCAAAATTAGAGAGATAGGACTTGTTCTCAGTCATGTGCCTTGAACACCCACTATATGTATATCCTTGATCTGATCTTTTTGACCTTGGATGTTCCTGCACATAAAAGTAAAGAGTTAGTTTCTTTTGGGGACCCAAGCCATGAGTGACTTGGATCTGCCTCGTGTATCAATATAGTTAAATATATCAAAGGTCATTGATACACCATTGGGATTGGTTGTAGAGGTAGTTCCTTTAGGTTTCCATTCCCAACGTGCTGAGGCCTTCACAGCATTGCCCATGTCCCCCATTTTCTTGTTTACAACCCTTGCAGTGGTAACTTTTGAATGAGCAGTGGAAACTGTTGGTTTGGTTTTAGGTACCCACTGTTGGTTATAATGAACCTTTTTAGTTTGAAAAGTTCCTTTTCCTGTTTGTGCAGATTTTGGAAAAGTTGTTTTGGACTTTGCACTTTTAACAGGTGACTTAGGGTGAGCAGGGTTAACAGTTTTGCAGTGGCAAAAGTTTTGAGGCCACTTCTTAGTTGAACTGCTCTTGGGATCATTTTGCAATGAGGATTAGGGTGTACATTATTTTGAAACCTGTTAGACTCCACCCTTTTATTCCCATGGACTTCCCTTCTCCCAACATGATAGTTACAATAAGCATGTAAATGATCAAAACTACCACAGATATAGCATGCCTTATTGTACATCACAAAATCACTACCTAGTTGTTGAGATTTAACATGATTCCAACTCCTCTGGTTACCCCTAGGAGCTGTAGGCTTGTTCCTATACATCTCAGCATACCTTACAGTTGATCTAGGTTTATGAACTGGTTTCCTAGGTTCCTCTGTAACAGTATTAACAAATTTTGGGATAGAAGTCTCTACATTCTTTTTAACATTCTCATCAACAACAGATGAGTCACTGGCACTCTCAAAAACATCATTATCATGCTTAACCTTTTCCTCACATTTCACAGTAGTGTCCTTTAAAGGACCATATTCACGTTCAAGATCCTGAAACTCTTCTAAGCCTGTATGAGCTAAATCTATACCTGGAGGTGATGGAACACCTCTTAGTGGTGGAGGCACTGTATTATAACCCATACCAGACTTAACTTTACTTTGTATTTGAGCATTCCAAATTTTATCAATTGACTTAGACTGATGATAACATGTGTCTAAAGTTAAATTGACATTTTCATTTTTCTTTTTAAGTTTTTCAAACTCTTCTTGGTATGCTACTGATAAGGTTTTAAAATGTACCTTTTTGAGGGGTCGTTTAAGCCCTTATTTGATCACTTTTGTATCCGTTATTGCTTAATATCGTTCCTTTTCACTTTTTAGGTCTCTTGAAGGCAAACTGCTGTAATGGCACTTATTTGGACGAAAAGGCGCGGATATATGAAGAAAATGGCCAAAGTCAAGAATCGAGACACTCAAGCTGCTAAATTACAAGGGGACGGCGTCACTGCTTATCTGCGACGCCGTCGGAGGATTTTGTGACGATACAGAAGCCAAAAACCCTATTTTCAAGTGACGACGTCGGGCTTTAAAAGAGTAGGCCGTCGCTACTCAGACGGCCTAGATTCAATCCAGACGGCGTCAGAAGCTAAAGAGGACGGCGTCACAAGCATAAGGTGACGCCGTCACAAGATTAACTTGGCCAAGACGAAACCCTAATGACGGCGACACGACGGCGTCACAAATCATAAGGTGACGCCGTCGCACATGTAATCTTATATATAGAATCCGAATTTTTCAGTTTTAGATAGTAGTCTTTTGGGTAAACTTTTGGAGTAAAACCTAAACCGAACCAAAGTCGTATTTTAGGGTTTTAAACCCTATCTTACACCAAGATAAGTTGTTTACTTCATTAATTTAATTATGTCTTCAATTATTTGTGTGTATGCTTGCATGTTCTCCATGTCCGGCTAATTTATTTGTGTGTTTGCTTTGGGAATATGAAACTTAGTTATTGAATATTGATTGGTTGTTTCTTATCTTAGTTGATTAATGATCTAGTAATGCGATAGGTCATTCGTTGTGTACTTATGCTTGATTAATCTTTGTGAACCTTAGGTTATAGCACCTTGAGTTGTTGTAAGCTAAACTATCCAAAGAGGCCTTAGAGTTAGAGTTTATCATCCCTTGTGGGTTTTGTAGACGAGACCCTTTGGTAACTTCAAAGAGTAGGGAGAAACGCATACCCTACAACTTTAGACACACAACGCAATTAGGAATAAGGACGTAACAATTCAACCACCAATAGGAGATAATTAAGGAGTAGTAAAACCTAAGTAAACACATCTTTAAACTATCATACGAGCACACAATAATTAGACATAGACTACCACCACCTTAGTTTAGATAATTAGATAATAGTAGAGTAATCGGTAGAAATACCAACCCCCCAAATTCAAACCCCGAGATTCGTACTTTTCCTTTTCTAAAAAAACATAAAAAGATAAAAAATAATCTTCCTCAACCCCAACCTTAGCGTAGTAACTTCTCACTAGCATTCCTATTCCCCTAGAGAACGATATCAATTCTCGTGGCTTACCCTAATACTACACTACAACGATTAGGTTCACTGCCTAGGGTGTTGAAAAACTTGCTCGACGAAAAGGAAGTTCCTTTGACCCCGAACGCGCTGTGTAAGCGTATCAAGTTTTTGGCGCCGCTGCCGGGGAATAGAATAGCTAGTTAGTAGTCCATCTCGTTTAGGTTTCTTTACTTGATTCCTATCAAGTAAAACTTTTTTCTCATTTTTAGCTTTCTTTTAGTCTATCCCACTTCTTCGTGACCTTTGTTCGTAACCCCATCACTTTTCATCATGGAAGGTGAAAACCCCCCTCAAATCATTGTCCCGCCAAGAGACCGTACTCTTGGTGAATACTTGAGACCTAACCACCAAGGCTATAGGAACACCATTGAGCTTCCCGACCAAGCCTAAATTACGGCCCTGCGATCCGACACCATCCGGTTGGTGCAAAATGGATGTGCATTCCATGGACTTCGTTCCGAAGATCCTAATCAGTATCTTAAGGACTTCCTTAAAATTGTCGATTCTATTGACCTTGATGCTACTACTCGGGAGACCACGCGTCTGCGTCTCTTCTAATTTTCTCTACGGGACCAAGCTAGTAATTGGCTTGAGCGACTTCCCGCCGGCTCCATCTCAAGTTGGGATGATCTTACCACTCGTTTCCTTGCTCAATTTTTCCCACCGGGGAGAACCACAAAACTTAGGAATGACATCTTGATGTTTCAACAACGTCAAGGTGAATCTCTCTACGAAGCATGGACTCGATTCAAGGACTTACTTCATAAAGTCCCTCATCACGGCATTGATCTTTGGCTCCAAGTCAAAATCTTTTATGATCATGTTAACTTCCCCACCAAGCGATCCATTGACCAAGCGGCCGGTGGAAAACTTAGTGATCTCACCGCGGAAGAATCATGGGGTATAATAGAGGACCTTGCTCTCTATGACAACGAAAGTTGGAATGACCCCCGTGAGTTGCCCAAAACCGTTAAGGCAATCTCCTTGCCTCCAATTGACTCACAACCTTCTGACCGTAGGATGCTTGAACTTGAAGATCAAGTAAAATTCCTTATGAGCTCTTACGAAAATCCTAAGTCTTCACGCCATGTGAACAAAGTGTTAGCCTTAATAGTTTTATTAGAAGTGATGGTCATTCAATTGGTATCGTAGTGGTCCTACAATTGGTATCAATCGCCTAACAATGGTTTAGGAGTGTTTGTGTTTGTTTTGAAGGGTTACGCGTAAAGGCTCACGTTAGTCAATATTGTGACGCTTAAAGCTTTAATTTTTGCACTCAAAAATTCAAGATTCTTGTGGTTTAAGGTTTATTTGGTGCTAAAGTTTCAGTTTTTTGCAAAAAGTTTGAAGCTTTACGTGTTTTTCTTCATTTTTAAGCTCGTTTTTGGTTCTTTGGTCATTTCTACTCGTAACTTTTCTAAGCACTTTGGGTGAAAAAGGTCAACATTTTTGGGTTATTCGAGTGTTTTTAAGGATATCTGTGCAAGCGAAATCATTTGAATCGTTGGAAATTTCTTACGAGTAGAAGTCAAAAAGTCAAAACCCTATTTCTACGCGTAAGAAAGTCAACTACGCATAAGGTTCTACTCGTAACTTTTTGGTGAAGTTTCTTCGAGCTATAACGGTGACTCAGTGTTTCCCTCACTTGGATAAGTGTGTGGAACACTTCGACTTTTGGATATCTCTTACACTGTGATAGTGTAAAGGATTTTTGGGCAAAACCCTAATCTTACGCATAAGTTTCGACTTACGCGTAGAATACTTTACGCATAAGCATTTTTCTTACGCCAAAGTTTCTCTTACGCATAACCTAAATCTTACGCATAACTTTTTCTACTCGTAACTTTAAACCTACGCATAAGATCCTACGCCTAAGGAATCCTACGCCTAAGATCCTACGCATAAGATCCTACGCCTAAGTTTCTACTCGTAACTTGTGTTTCTAATCCTAAGCTCTTTCTACGCATAAAAGTTTACAAAAAATAAAAAAAATTAAATTTAAATTTTTGAGGAGACTAAACGTTCAATTTTTACGTGAGATTCAAATTTTGGTTTAACTGTGAAAATTTTGGTCAAAAATTCAAATTTTTGGGCCTAAATTCAAATTTTTCGGGTCAAATTTGGCGTCAAAATTGTCATAACTCAAAATTTTCATACGACCTTAGAATTGATTTTTATAGTGAATTTCAAATTTTGGGCGAAATTTTTAAGAACCGAGTTTACGAGTACGACTTTCGGAAACACCTCAACTGAGCTTAATCTTCATCAACCACAACTCCTTTATCGTTGAATCGATCCTACATCAACTTTATCAGATCATACCTTCATCAATGGCTACTCAACAAGACATTCATGCAGCCGGTGCCGAAAACCGACCTCCTATGTTGGTAAAAGGTGGTTATCTTCAATGGTCAAGTCGTATGCTCCGTTACATCAAGACTAAACCTAATGGAAAACTCATGATTAACTCCATTCAGAATGGACCCTTCAAGCCTCGACAAATCCAAGACCATGGAACTCCTGACATCCCACCATCTTTTCATACTCAAACTGAATCAGAATACACTGCAGAGGATCAAAAGCAAGTTGATGCAGATGATATGGCTATTCATATTGTCCAACTGGGTTTACCAATAGACATCTTTGTTGCGGTAGACAGTTGTGAAACTGCTTTCGATATGTGGGAACGTGTTAGACAGCTTTGTCATGGAACTGAAATTGGTCAACAAGACATGGAGAACAAGCTGCTAACTGAATGGGAAAAGTTTACTTCCACTCCAGGAGAATCCATTGAATCATACTATGGAAGGTTTTGCACTTTGATGAATGAGCTAATCAGAAACAAGCTGACACCCAGAACTATCGTTCAAAACATCAAGTTCCTGAATAATCTACCAGAAGAATGGGGACGATATGTCACTATTGTCAACCAAACAAAAGACTTACATCAGGTGAACTTTGATCAACTGAATGATTTTCTGAAACAAAACCAAGCTGAAG
The DNA here is from genome assembly GCA_019973895.1 of Chrysanthemum seticuspe. NCBI lineage: Eukaryota > Viridiplantae > Streptophyta > Magnoliopsida > Asterales > Asteraceae > Chrysanthemum > Chrysanthemum seticuspe. The sequence goes on from BPTQ01000003.1 coordinate 123,507,574, forward strand.
TGAATGAAGTCAGGAAAGAAAGATTGGCAAAGAATCATGATCCATTGGCACTCATTGCAAAGACTCAAACTCCAGTGAATACACAACAACAAGCTTCATCATCTTCCAACAACAACAACTTGCAGCAATTCATTCCACAACCACAACAACAATTCTATCCAGAACAACAATACCAGGAACAAGGAATCACTGATCCTGAAAATGACCCAGAAGCGACCTTGCAACAGATATACTCTTTCTTGGGTAACGCACTCAAAAGTCGCTATTCCACACCAACTAACAACAACCAAAGGATTTCGTCAAACACTCGCAACAGGCAAATTGCACAGCCGGGTGTGAATATGGGTAATCAAGGACAAATAGTTGGAGTTATTGGGAATCAGCAGTGATATGCTACTGGATTTCGTATGGGTAATCAGGCGGCTCCATATCAGGGTAAATAGTTGGGTCAGAATGTTGGAAATCAGATGGGTCAGAATGTTGGGAATAGAGCAGTGGGTAATCAGAATGGGAATGTTGCAGCTCCAGTCGTTGGGAATTATGGAAATGTGAATCAGGGTAATCAGATTAAGTGTTACAACTGTCAAGGAGTGGGTCACATGGAAAGAAACTGTCCCACTAAGCCGCACAAAAAGAATGGTGATTTTCTTCGGAAAGCTGCTTTGTTAGCAGATAAGCTAGATGCGGGGTTACAGTTGAGTGCTGAGGAAAATGACTTTTTCGCTATTGTGGATGAATTGGAAGACCTCGAGGAACTCAATGCGAATTGCATCTTCATGGCAAATCTTCAGGAAGCTAAGTATGACACTGAGTCAGACTCACCTCCTGTCTATGACGCCAATACCGTATCTGAGGTACCAATCATTGATCCATGCTATAACAATGTCATATTTGATGTGTTTACTCATGACGAACAGCATTCTGTGACGCCAGCACCTACTTATGATACATATATGGACAATCCGAGTTGTAGCAATACTAACTCCGAAACTCCAGATGTGGATCCTAGTGGAGGCTGTGTGGCACAAAATACTGAGACTGATGAGGAAACACGTGCTTATTTTGAATCATTAATCAATCAGTGTGGCATTGAAATTGAGAAAGTAAGTAAGGTCAATCGCGAAGTTAAGGCCGCGAATGTTAAATTGACCACTGAGCTTGAGAGTTACAAAGAGAACGCCAGAGCCCATGAATTTCATACAAACAAAATGTCAGAATTAGAAATTGGTTATCGAGATTCTGTTTTAAGAGAAAAACAATTGCAAATCAAGTATGATACACTTGATGTGAATCTGAACTTGAAAATAAAATCTTTAAACAAGGAAATTTCTGAATTAAATGACCAACTTTCTAAACAAAAAGCAATGTATTCTGATCTTGAAAAAGAGAAGAAGAAGTTGATTACTGATTTTGAAAAACGAGAAGATTCTCTTCTTGATGAGATTCTGGAAAAAAATGAAATGATCAAAAAATTGGACAATTTACTTCTTAAAACGGGTCATTCCGCTAAGACAAACAAAATGCTTTCTAATCAAGTAAATCCGATTTTTCATACATCTCACAAAATGGCTCTTGGTAACTCACCTCCTTGTTTTCTCAAGAAAGCTCAGAAATCTCAGAATGTGTTGCACAATGGAAAACCATTGCATGAACCCATAATTGTGCATGACTCGCTTGAAACATTGGAACTATCTGAGGAGAATAGATCAAAAATGAAACAAAAACATCCAGAAATAAAACCTATTGATTATAACAAATGGAACCAAATTAATGGCATTTCGTTTGTTTCTCAATCAACGTTTTCCACCACACAAAGTGTTTCAAACAAAGTGTCAACATCTGTTTCAAAATCAGTTTCAACACCAGTAGTTGTCTCAAAATCTTTTTCGAAAATCGAACAAATGTCTTCAAACAATCCTTTTAACACAAGTGATGCAAGAAGCATTTTAGACGATATTAAAATTAGAATTGGGAGACTTCAAGAGACTGTTAAAACTAAAACTCATATTACAACCAACATCTGGTTTAATAGTTTTGATATTGAACAGAAAAAGTTTTTTGAAACTGAAATTGCCCCTCAGCTGAATAACATCAACACAAAGGTAAATTATTTTGAACAAACCTTTTTGAAAGAAACAGCTGAATTTGTCAAGGACCATAAATCCCTGGTAAAGCAAGCTAATGACAGTGTTGAACACATTAACGTTTTGGAAAAGTTAAATGATTCTCACTTCGAAGATGTTCTGACTACTGATATTATGTCCATCATTTTGCAAACATATTCTGTTGAAGATCATGAAAGACTCCAGGATGAGACCTCCGAAATTGTTTGAAAATATGAAAAAGCTCTTATGAAACTTGAAAAAGAAAATATCTCATATTTTAAACAACTTGATCGAAAAACTGAGGAATGCAAGTATGAAAAATTGTCGTATGAGCGTGCCTACAATGACATGCAAGCTAAAAATGATCTTTTGAGGGCTCAGCTGGAAAGTCAAAAAGGAAAGGCAGTGGAAACTGTGATTACAAAACCATTGACTGCGGAGAAAGCAAATGTTCTCAAACCGGTTTCAAAACCAAAAATGTCTGTTTCTTTGCCTCCTCCAAAAGTCAATGAGCAAAATGTTTCATCAAAACCAGTCACTCCACCTGCCCCACCTAAACAAAATGTTGAAAAAGGGAAAGCGGTTATCGAGAAACCAAAAGTTTTAGCACCTGGCCTTTTTAAGATGAGTACCACTAATGCGTCTGCCTCCACATCTAAAGAGACTAGGATAGCTGAAACCACCTCCCTTCATAAAAATGTGAATCCTAATGCGTGTGCCTCACCTTCTACAAGACTAGAAAGCACCTCTAGGAGCAGCAGACTAAAGCCTAAGAGCAATACAAGGAACAATAGAGTCTCGACTGCCTCTAGGAGTAGTAGCTTGAATAAAGAGAAGAAAGTAGAAGAACACCCTAGGAATTTACAGCTTTTGAATAAGAAAGACATTTCATCTGAATGTACTGCACCTATGAAACTTGCTAAGTCTAATGAATGTGTTGAATCTCTTTGTTTAACTTGCAAGAAATCTTTAAATGTTCAAGATGATTGTGTTTCTAAGAATGTGAATGATAAACCTGTTAAGAAGAACGTCCCAAAAAGTAATTACGCTAAACGAGTAGGAAGACTAGTTGCAAAACTTAGGCTTTACACTACTGACAGGAACCAACGTGTATACTTTAGGGATGATATTTGGAAACCCACAGGTAGAACTTTCACACTCAAGAACGGTACAATGAGTGATAAACCAGAATCCCCTGTAGAAAACCTCTCTGAGTGTGATAAGGATTTTACCTCTAACCCAAAGGAACCAAAATCAAAACGGTTTCCACAATATTCTTCTTCTGTGATTGGCAGGTTATCGAAATATGTCTTTGGATCGTCGACTCGGGTTGCTCCAAGCACATGACCGGGAATCTGAAGCTGCTGATCAATTTCGTCTGGAAATTCATGGGAACCGTACGTTTCGGAAATGATCATGTAGCAGCTATCATGGGTTATGGAGATCTACCTTTTGGAAATTATTTGATCACTCGGGTTTACTATGTCGAAGGGTTGGGACATAATTTGTTTTCAGTCGGGCAGTTCTGTGATGCAGATTTAGAGGTTGCTTTTAGGAGAAATGCTTGCTTCGTTAGAAACTTGGATGGCACTGATCTCTTAACTGGGAATCGTGATACAAACTTGTATGCTATCGACATCAACAAAATGGCCTCTTCATCACCAATATGTCTTATGACACGAGCATCTGGAACACAGTCCTGGTTGTGGCACAGAAGGTTATCCCATCTCAATTTCGACACCATCAACAAAATTGCCAAAGACGACATCGTCAACGGACTTCCAAAGTTCAAATACACCAAGGATCACCTATGTCCATCATGCGAACAAGGAAAAAGCAAAAGAGCATCATATAAACCCAAGTCCGTACCTAGTTCGGAAGCAAAGTTGCATATGTTGCACATGGACTTATGTGGCCCAATGAGAGTTGAAAGCATTAACGGGAAAAAGTATATTCTTGTTATCGTCGATGACTATTCGAGATATACATGGGTTAAGTTTCTGAGATCAAAAGACAAAGCACCAGGCATCATCATCACCTTTCTGAAGCGAATTCAAGTACTTCTTCAAACTCCAGTAAGGGTTGTACGAACAGACAACGGCACAGAATTCACAAATCAGGAGTTAAGAGCTTATTGTGAAGATGTTGGAATTACTCATCAGACATCAGCTGTTAGAACTCCACAGCAGAATGGGGTAGTTGAAAGAAGAAATAGAACTCTTGTGGACGCTGCTTGCACGATGCTAATTTATTCTAGTGCACCGTTATTTCTATGGGCTGATGTTGTTGCCACTGCTTGTTTCACTCAGAACCGATCCCTTATACATCCAAGATTCAATAAAACCCCATATGAGCTTGTGAACAACATAAAACCAGATATCTCTTACTTACACGTGTTTGGCGCTTTGTGCTATCCTACGAATGACAGAGAAGATCTTAGAAAACTGAAAGCAAAAGGTGATATTGGAATCTTCATTGGATATTCAGATAACTCGAGGGCATTCAGGGTGTATAACAGAAGGCTAAGGAGGATCATGGAGACGATGAATGTGAAGTTTGACGAACTTACACAAATGGCTTCTGAGAGACTCGCTCTAGAACCCGCACTAAACCGACAGACTTCTGAACACATCAGTTCAGGACTCGTACCTCAAAGAGCTCAATCAACTTCTTATGACAATCCTAAAGAACAAGAATGGGAGAATTTCTTCGAGTTAATGTTCGATGAATACTATGGTGGAACTTCGACAAATGCATCAAACCATCATTCCGCTGCACCCGCTCAAACTCATCCTCCACCACCAACAGAAGATGCATCTACTACGGTCGAAACCAATGCACCAACTCCATCAACATCATCTACATCTACTCAAGTTCTTGCACCCGTTCTACCAGCAGTTGATGAGCAAAACCAAAACCAGAACGATGCAACGTTAGATGAAGACTTATTTGAAAACCCGTTTGCTACGGAATCAGCTGAATCTTCTTCAAGCTTACGAGAACTATCTAACTCGCATACGTTTAACCAACGGTATCCTTCTACTCTTAAGTGGACAAAAGACCACCCAATTGAACAAGTTATTGGTGAACCTTCAAGGCCAATTCAGACGAGACGCCAACTTGCCATCGATTGCGACTTGTGCATTTACCTTTGCTCAATTAGCAATCTAGAACCAAAGAACATTCGTGAGGCAATGGCAGATCCCGCATGGATAGAAGCAATGCAGGAGGAACTTCTTCAATACCGTCTACATGACTCGTGGGAAAAGGTTCCAAGACCCATTGACGTTTGAGTCATTGATCTTAAATGGTTATGGAAGAACAAAAGGGATGAAGAGGTGACTGTAATTCGCAACAAAGCTCGTCTTGTGGCCAAAGGATACAGACAAGAGGAAGGGATAGACTTTGAAGAGTCATTCGCGCCGGTAGCTAGACTTGAAGCAGTCAGGATATTCTTAGCCTATGCAGCTCACAAAAACATCACGGTTTATCAGATGGACATTAAGACCGCGTTCTTGAATGGAACTCTGAAAGAAGAAGTGTACGTGAGTCAGCCAGAAGGCTTCATCGACTTGGAACATCCAGACTACGTCTACAAACTCAAAAAGGCAATCTATGGTTTAAAACAAGCTCCGAGAGCGTGGTATGACAAACTGTCCTCTTTCCTTATCCAAAACAATTTCACCAAAGGAACAGTTGATCCTACCTTGTTTACTCAAAAATGCAAAAACAACATTTTGATTGTTCAGATTTATGTGGACGACATCATCTTTGGGTCCACTAATCCAAAACTTTCAAAACATTTTGAAAATCTCATGAAAAGCAAATTTGAAATGTCCATGATGGGGGAACTAAAATTCTTTCTTGGTTTACAAATACATCAGTCCCCTCGTGGAATTTTTATAAATCAAGCTAAATACACAACTGAGATTTTGAAAAATCATGGTATGGACAATTGTGACTCGGTCGGAACACCAATGGTAACTTCACCAAAAATTGGAGCCGATTTGTTTGGGAAACCTATTGATCCGAAGAAATATCGGAGCATGATTGGTTCTCTCATGTATCTTACTGCTAGTCGACCGTATATTTATTTTGCTGTTTGCTTATTAGCACGGTTTCAGGCAAAGCCTACCGAACTGCACCTCAAAGAGGTTAAACGGATCTTTCGGTACCTGAAGACATCCATTCACATGGGACTTTGGTATCCGAAGGAATCCGGATTTGATCTAATTGCCTTTTCAGATGCGGACCACGCAGGTGATCAAGTTACAGCAAAAAGTACATCTGGAGGAGCACAATTTTTGGGTGAAAAGTTAGTCAGCTGGTCTTCAAAGAAACAAGATTGCACTGCACTTTCAACCGCTGAAGCTGAGTATGTGTCTCTATCTGCGTGTTGTGCTCAAGTTCTATGGATGAGAACACAACTCACAGATTATGGCTTTACTTTCGATAAAATACCTATGTATTGTGACTCGAAAAGTGCCATAGCCATATCATGCAATCCTATTCATCACTCAAAGACTAAGCATATCCGAGTCCGCTATCACTTCATCATAGAGTACGTCGAAAATGGTACTGTTGAATTATTCTTCGTGAAGACTGATTACCAACTCGCCGATCTATTAACTAAAGCCCTTCCAAAAGAAAGGTTTGAGTACTTAGTTCGACGAATTGGAATGCGAAGCCTAACCCCTGAGGAGTTAGAACGTCTTCTCGAATCTTCTTGAAAATGATTTTTCCAAAAAGCTTCGCTGTAAGTATTTTTGAAAAACAAAATACAAAATTTGAAAAACCAACAAAAGCAAAATATAAAAATATAAAATCTTTCAAAAAATACAAAAACAATAGAAAATCAAAAATCCAAAAATATTCTTCTACGACATGTCTCTTGTATAATCGATATTCTGTACGTATCTAGAAATGTCATTCAACAATGATACGGGCATGTACAGATGCTTGAGCGAGAGTTCTTTAATTTGTTTTCTAAAACATGTCGTTTCTCAAAATTTCTTCATAAGATGGCTTTCGTATATTTCAGTAAGAAACCCGGACCTAAATGATGACTTTTGATTATTTTCAAATCAAAACTCGTGCTTTGATCGAAAAATGAGGTGTACGCTTCAGTGCACTACATTTAAAAATGGTGAGAAATCATCATCATCTTGAGCACCTTTTCAAGATTGTTCAAAAATATTTTCAAAATCTTTCAAATAGTTTGTGCTCAAGATAACTCCCTCTAAAACCCTTTAATTGATTATGCTTTATTAAAGGGGGAGTATAAAACAAAAATGTTCCAAATTCATGCTTAAATCAAATCCGTTTGTCTCCCCAAAAGATTCTAAAATGTTGTTTAATCCGTTGATATCAAAAATATCACCTTTATGCTATTTTTGAGGGGGAGGAGACGTGATTAAAATGTGATCAAAATCGTTGTTTGAATCTTAAAATGAGCTCGACTCAGTTGAAACCAATGAATTGACAAGGAATCATGTACCATCTCGAGAAAATTTCTATGGACTTGACCAGGACAGGTAATAATTTCAAGCTAGTTCTCTAGTGATGTAAACGTGTCTCGAATCGGTCTTGTTCATTTAAAGTCGATCAATTCAAAAAGTGCGAACTCTACCCTCTATGTGCAGATTTCTGTCAAAACTTATAAGCACATGTGAAGGGGGAGTGTTTCTGAAAATATAAAACTCACAGAGTGTTTCAAACATGTTTTCTATCATAAACACTCTGAGAGATTTTTCAAGAAAAATGGTTTTATGGCAACAATAGGACAGTCATGGAGTTATAAGGTGACTAAGGATAGGAAATCAGTCCTATGATCCGCCAGAGCCGGAGGGATCTACCCAAGGACAATACCCATAGTTAGTATTAGAAGTCCTCAGGTATGATTGAAAAAAGGAGTAAAGTGAGAAAGGAGAAAGAAGGGGTTGAAGAATTAAAAAGAAATGTAATGAGAAAGGGTGAAAAGAAATAGCCTCCATCTTAGGCAGGGTCGAAAATATAAAACTCACAGAGTGTTTCAAACATGTTTTCTATCATAAACACTCTGAGAGATTTTTTCAAGAAAAATGGTTTTATGGCAACATAGGACAGTCATGGAGTTATAAGGTGACTAAGGATAGGAAATCAGTCCTATGATCCGCCAGAGCCGGGAGGGATCTACCCAAGGACAATACCCATAGTTATTATTAGAAGTCCTCAGGTATGATTGAAAAAGGAGTAAGTGAGAAAGGAGAAAGAAGGGGTTGAAGAATTAAAAAGAAATGTAATGAGAAAGGGTGAAAAGAAATAGCCCTCCATATTCAACCTTAGGGCAGAAACCGGGTTCAATACATATGCTACTGGTTGTCACTAGATGACACTGGTATTGAAGACAAAGACGTCATGGACCCAGTGACGCACTGCACTAAACCTTCTAGCCACTTAATTCCTCTCAAAAGGATTTGTTTCATTCTCACTGGGAACCCTACATAATCTATTGACCTTCTTTTAGAGATCGTTGATATTGAAGAAGGAGACCCCCTCCCTAGTCTCCGCTCAGGAAAACCAAAATGCACTATTGAGTCTAGAGCCACGAGATTCATCAAAAGATCTCACAGGAACACATGACATGACATCGCTTGTTGTTCATCAATAAGGACACAAGTGATATATTATAGAGTCCTACGCAGATCTTAGCAATCTGCCAGAACATTTATGAGAAGTTTCACATCTGTGATCTTCAATGATTGAATGGAAACTCCTGCCAGGGTCAACATCAAGCAGCCCTAACAACAGGTCACTTCGGTAATACTCCGTGGATTACGCTTAGTGTGTCTCAAACGGTCTACAGTCGTGGGGTGATGCTTCGGTGTACCTCAGCGACTCATCTGAACTGTAGATGTACTTCGGTATATCGCGTTATCTCACTCGTGGGACTCCAGTTCAGGAACGGCCTCTGTGAGAATTAGAGACGTGTTTTCACACTATGCTGTTAACACCCTCGAAATTCAAACTTGTAAGTGCCGGAATCCGCTTATTACTAACCTGTTTTATGTTTTCTTCTTATGGAAGCTCCGGAGCGGATGGATCGTGCAGACTTGCCACATGCTCATACCAACAACACATGAAAGTTCTCATCATAATCAAAGGAGATGATTCTTCGTCAATGTCAAAGAATCTACAAAGTTTAAAGACTCCAGAACTACATCATTGGTAACCAAAAGAAAAATAGAAGTGTGAGCATGGTGGAGAAAGAAATGGAGAATGACGTGGAGACACCTAACCAACGAAGTTGACAACGGCAAACAACCACATTTTCTGATCACAAAGCATGAAGGAACAAAGAATCAAGACTATTCAATATCTACACACAAAGTCCTAGCTCAAGGAAAGTAGAGACCAAATCAAGTGGAGCATCATTTGAATGACCACCCCTTAGGGGGAGATTGTTAGCCTTAATAGTTTTATTAGAAGTGATGGTCATTCACGATTAGGAACTTTGTAACGTGTGTTAGATATCGTGATAGAATAGTCAACGGGCTCGTGGATTGGGCTAAGCTAATTGGGTATTAGTTATGTTAAGCTAGCCTTTTATTATGTGTAATCCAATCCAAGTCCACGAAGCCCAAGCCAAGCCCAAGCTAAAGCCTTTAGGGTTTTATACCTCTTGTACTATAAATACCCCTCAAATGGTCATTTGAGGGTTGTGCTTGAAAGTGTGTGTGTGCGTGTTTTTCTTTATTGAATATACAACATCTTGTGTTTATCTTATCCTCTCACATACACGAATTTATATTACATCTTCAAGTCACCATCTTTCTCATCTTATTTCTAAGCTTTGTTTGTGTTTGTTTCACGTGGTTATACTTGTATACGTGTTGGGTTTGCTTGGTAAAGTGATAAGGTTGATATAAGTAAGGTCCTACACAAAGTTTCCTCCTCGTGTGAGCCGTGTAATGATCCTCATAACACGCACACTTACACCCGATCCCCCGAACATGCTTCCGTTGACTACGCATCCTCGCGTGTTAATGGAACGGGAGGAAGATTCCCTGCAACACCCGGACCTAGGACTTTTAATGACACCCGAGAAGCATGGAAGGGCAAGCCCGACTTCTATTGGGGACAAACCAAAGAATTCACTTCTAATGATTTCTCATTACCCCTATCTCATGGCCCTAGCCAAAACATTGATGGAATGTTGCAACAACTTGTCGCATCCCAAGAGGCCCAAATAGCTAAGCTCTCGGACCGTTTCAACCAACAACAAGCCGATATGGATAGGAAGATAGACAACCTTTTGAAAGCCATAACCAATAGTGATAGGAAGGTTAGTGCTATCTCAACTCCCGAGCCTTCCGGTGTAGAGATCAAGGACCCAAGTAAGTTGGCTAAGCATGTCCAATTCGTCAATACCATAGCTTTAGTAAAGCCTAATAGAATAACTGACGAAGCGAGCCATGAGATGATACTTGAGGTTAAGGAAACACCGACGAATGAAACGACCAAGGGAACAAACGAAGTAGACAATGACTATTTCAATAAGTTTCCTACGGAAGAAGAATTATCTCGCCACCCTCACTTAGTGCGTGACCTCCGTCACATGTATGTTAGGAAAAACCCTAGGATCAAGTTTAGAAACCCTTGGAACCTCAATATACCATGTTGCATAGGACACCTTTTCGTGGCAAAGGCCTACATTGATCGCAAGTCCCCAATCAACATAATGACTAGCACCTACTACAATTGGGTAATGAAGAAGCCTATTCCAACTAGGCAAGACCCCTATGATCCTAATGTTAGTTGCAATTTTCTCGGTAGAATTAAGGGATTGCCCGTTTATGTAGGTAGTTTCACGTTTCCTACGGACTTCATAATTGTGGATGATATTAGCACGGCCATAGACCCTAGCTTGTCCCACGTTATTTTAGGAAAACCTTTCATAGAGAGCACCGGGATGACCTATGATCCCTCATTAGGAGTAGTGCGATTCAAGGATGAGACCGATGACATAGCTTACCAAATGCCATTTAAGATTGAGAAGTTTTCATCACTCTCTAATGATGAAAAGGAACTTAAATTGTCGGTCTATTATAGGAATGATGAGGATAGGAAAAAAGGAGTGGATTATGTTATGGCTAAGATTTTCGGATTCTATAAGAATTGATTGAACCTAGGACCGGAATATAGGACCAATTGGGGAGAGGATGAACTCTTAGAGAAGTGCATCATGGGGCATTTCTACAACATGGAATCTCCCAATAGAGACCGTCAGAAGGAAGAAGGTGGCGGTAATGAAGTAACATAGGAGCACGACTACGAGTCTAGCTACAAGACTCTTAAATAAAGAAAAGCGCTTCGTGGGAGGCAACCCATGCTTAATTTTTGCTTGTTTGTGTCATATATCTTTTATTGATTGTTTATTCTCATGTTTAAATTTGTAAAAATACTTTATTTTGTTTTTAACCTCGTCTTAATTGCATATAAAGGTATTTTACATAAAGGATAAGTGTAGGGAGGATTACACACGTTTTCATAAGAAATGTGAACATGAGAATAACAATTCATTAAAAGATATATTTGTGTGTTTGTTCGAGTCAAATGCTTTTATCGAGTCATAATGGATATTTTGCAGAAATTTTTCCAGATTCTAAACATGTAAATTTTCCAGAATTTTTTCCAGAAAATCGCAGACCAGTTTTTGTCAGGATAACCTGACGGCGTCTTGATTGCAACCTGACGGCGTCAGGAAGGAGTAAAAACATCAGATTACTTTTTCTCGTTTTCTGAGCTTCTTATAAAATTTTGGAATTTTCCAGGTCTTAATTTTCTTAGAAATTCTGTAAACATCCATTCCACAAGCATTATATCCTAGTTTAAATCGAGTCTTATATATTATTACCGCCGATTTTACGCGAAGGTTTCATTTGTTTTCTTCAAGAGTGCAGGTTTTGTTTATCAAGAAGAAGATACATAAAGTTGGTGGAGTTTTTCACGCATACATTCTTATTGGAAAGGATTTAACCACTACTTCACACACGGATCCTACCGAGCTAATCAGGGGAGTATTAGTTTCTTTCGTTTTTGAGTACCTTCTTTTATCATAACTTTGATACTTTCGGGGAACATTGGGGACAATGTTCAGTTTAAGTGTAGGGAGGGAAAATAAAACGGGAACTTTGAAACTATGCTTATCCTTGATTATTTGCTTTGTCTAATTGCATTTGCGTAATAAACCATGAGAAAATTTCGGTTAGGGTAATTTTGGCACCAAATTTAAAATTTTTCATGATATATAGGAGTGGGCCATTAGTCTTAACAAAAGCGTCTCACGGATAGGAAGTTATATGACTAGCACAAAACCCTTTACCACTTAAATTCCACCAAAAATGTGAGGATCGCCCTTAGATTAGTAGGAATTGAAGCATTCATCTTCAATGCTTAGAGTGTGAACCGGTAGTATATTAGATTCTAGAACTTGTTTTGTGATGCATTCCGAGATCACTAGAAATACTACACTTGTGTAGTTAGGAATAACTAAATGATAAGAGGCATTAGGATAACCCTTGTTTGATACCTGTAATATAATTACTTCTTCTACATCGGTTGAGTAATTCCCCCACACCTTTGCGTTGTACTCATTATTAGTACACGATACCCCTAGTTAACCCCTCAGAGCCTATCCTTTTCGTCGGTTCTCGGGTGTTTTCCCACAAATGTACACCCAAATCGCCTTAGCCTACCTTGTATGCACTCACTTTTAGTGCATTATTGTTAT
>BPTQ01000003.1:123520459-123658473 GCA_019973895.1 Chrysanthemum seticuspe
TACCGGGTGAGGATATACAGTACTTTTTAAAATTTAAACCACGGTTTTAATGGGCACCAAATTTAAAATTTTTCATGACATATAAGAGTGGGCCATTAGTCTTAACAAAAGCGTCTCACGGATAGGAAGTTATATGACTAGCACAAAACCCTTTACCACTTAAATTCCACCAAAAATGTGAGGATCGCCCTTAGATTAGTAGGAATTGAAGCATTCATCTTCAATGCTTAGAGTGTGAACCGGTAGTATATTAGATTCTAGAACTTGTTTTGTGATGCATTCCGAGATCACTAGAAATACTACACTTGTGTAGTTAGGAATAACTAAATGATAAGAGGCATTAGGATAACCCTTGTTTGATACCTGTAATATAATTACTTCTTCTACATCGGTTGAGTAATTCCCCCACACCTTTGCGTTGTACTCATTATTAGTACACGATACCCCTAGTTAACCCCTCAGAGCCTATCCTTTTCGCGGTTCTCGTGATGTTTCGGTTTTCCGGAATATCAATGAAGAGCATTGTTTACACCCCACCCACAAATGTACACCCAAATCGCCTTAGCCTACCTTGTATGCACTCACTTTTAGTGCATTATTGTTATCATCCTAAACCCTTAGTTCAATTATCTAGTTGCTTGCATGAGTTGCTAAGTCGAGTCATATCCTTTGTATACAGTTTTGGGACGATTGGGACTCATGGGAAAAGTTAAAGTTTTAAATGACTAAAAGGGAACGCCAATTCCCTTATTTACGTAATAACGTACTCCAAGTGTTTTGATCTTTTCAAGTGTAGGGATGTGCTATAAATCCTTATCATTTTGATGTTACCATAGAGGATGGTAGAGTAAAAGTGTATGAAAAAATTAAAAAAAAAAAAAAAAAAAAACAAACAAACAAACCTACGGGCTACCATCCTGCATCTATCTTTAAATTTATGTTTGTTTATTTCAGTTATATAGAGTTTAGAGTGTCGATTCTTGGCTTAGCAACGCCATTCTTCGTATGCATTTAACATAGAGATTTTTGACTTGCCACCACTAAATAGCCTATCCCACCAAACCCTTTGTTTCCCTACCGTAAGCCTAACGTTACAACCCTTTAAAGACCTCTTTGATAGTCTTTCCTAGGTGCTTACGCCAAAGCAATGGAGGTTTGATCTATTCTCAAGCCTATGGTAATCTATGTACTAGGACCGGTTAATGAGTGTTTATCTTCCATTTCCAATTTGCTATATTTCATATACACCCGAGAGATGTGAGTATCCAAACACCCCATGTGAGGTGCTAGTATGTAATTTTCGTGCTTGTTATGACTTTGGCGGGGCTTATATGTGTTGTGGACTGTTTTAAACCAATGCTTCATGACCCCTAACTTATAAATTAATTGGCTAAAAGCACATTTGCTTGAGGACAAGCAAATACCAAGTGTAGGGATATTTGATAAGGTTTTAAAATGTGCCTTTTTGAGGGGTCGTTTAAGCCTTTATTTGATCACTTTTGTATTTGTTATTGCTTAATATCGTTCCTTTTCACTTTTTAGGTCTCTTGAAGGCAAACTGCTGTAATGGCACTTATTTGGACGAAAAGGCGCGGATATATGAAGAAAATGGCCAAGTCAAGAATTGAGACACTCAAGCTGCTAAATTACAAGGGGACGGCGTCACTGCTTATCTGTGACGCCGTCGGAGGATTTTTGTGACGATACAGAAGCCAAAAACCCTATTTTCAAGTGACGACGTCGGGCTTTAAAAGAGTAGGCCGTCGCTACTCAGACGGCCTAGATTCAATCCAGACGGCGTCAGAAGCTAAAGAGGACGGCGTCACAAGCATAAGGTGACGCCGTCGCAAGATTAACTTGGCCAAGACGAAACCCTAATGACGGCGACACGACGGCGTCAGAAATCATAAGGTGACGCCGTCGCACATGTAATCTTATATATAGAATCCGAATTTTTCAGTTTTAGAGAGTAGTCTTTTGGGTAAACTTTTGGAGTAAAACCTAAACCGAACCAAGGTCGTATTTTAGGGTTTTAAACCCTATCTTACACCAAGATAAGTTGTTTACTTCATTAATTTAATTATGTCTTCAATTATTTGTGTGTATGCTTGCATGTTCTCCATGTCCGGCTAATTTATTTGTGTGTTTGCTTAGGGAATATGAAACTTAGTTATTGAATATTGATTGGTTGTTTCTTATCTTAGTTCATTAATGATCTAGTAATGCGATAGGTCATTCGTTGTGTACTTAATGCTTGATTAATCTTTGTGAACCTTAGGTTATAGCACCTTGAGTTGTTGTAAGCTAAACTATCCAAAGAGGCCTTAGAGTTAGAGTTTATCATCCCTTGTGGGTTTTATAGACGAGAGCCTTTGGTAACTTCAAAGAGTAGGGAGAAACGCATACCCTACAACTTTAGACACACAACGCAATTAGGAATAAGGACGTGACAATTCAACCACCAATAGGAGATAATTAAGGAGTAGTAAAACCTAAGTAAACACATCTTTAAACTATCATACGAGCACACAATAATTAGACATAGACTACCACCACCTTAGTTTAGATAATTAGATAATAGTAGAGTAATCGGTAGAAATACCAACCCCCCAAATTCAAACCCCGAGATTCGTACTTTTCCTTTTCTAAAAAAACATAAAAAGATAAAAAATAATCTTCCTCAACCCCAACCTTAGAGTAGTAACTTCTCACTAGCATTCCTATTCCCCTAGAGAACGATATCAATTCCCATGGCTTACCCTAATACTAAACTACAACGATTAGGTTCACTGCCTAGGGTGTTGAAAAACTTGCTTGACGAAAAGGAAGTTCCTTTGACCCCGAACGCGCTGTGTAAGCGTATCAGCTACATTCACAGCTGTTGTATGTTCTACCTCTCTTCTAAGAAGAATCATGTCATCATTATATTTTGACTCATTTACTCTATAGTTCTCTAGTTGGTTTTCTAATACAGCTATAGCTCTCCTAAGATTTGACACAGTATAATTAGTTGTATACAACTCTTGTCTTTCATTAGAATATAGATCATTAAGCCTTTCAACTTCTCTAGCAGCCCTACATGTTTTAGAACAACATTCAAAGTTTTGTACCTCAGAGTCAGAGAAAGCCATGAGAGCAAATTCAGTATAAACAAGAGTAGCATCTGAAGGTTCTTCCTCTTGTTCATCAGCCATGAAACTCCAATCATAGCTCACACCATCAATAGCCAACATTGCCTTTGGTTCTTCCACAGTTGGTTCCTTCTTTTGCTTGTACCAAGTAGACCTGTTGTCCTTGGTCTTTGGTCTTCTAGATTCTCTAGCAAAGTGTCCCAACTTGTGGCAGTTAAAGCACTCCACTTTCTTCTTATCAAAGCCTGCAGTTTCACTACCATTGATGTGAATAGGCTTGCCAGTCTTCTTGTAGAATTTCCTAGCTCTCATGCTAAGAAGAGCTATCTGCCATTTAATATCCATCTCCTCCAAGTCATCTTCATCAATTTGCTCTATGTCTTCATGAGTTAATATAGAGCCATTAACTTGAGTGGAGATAAAAGCATAAAAGGTAGGGTCTCCAATACCAAAAATCTTCTTCTTTGAACCTACAGTGGTAACACTAACATTACCAGTGGAAACTGTAGAACCAGAAGTGGCAATATCATTATCACTATCCTCTTCAGAATCATCACTGTCAACAGAGGTTGACATCAAAGCCAAGCTGCTTGAGCTTGTACTGAGTTTCCCAGCCTTCTTCAGTCTTTGTTCAATGAGTTTAAAGTTGTTGTAAAGATCATTGAGCTTCATTGTTTCAATATCTGCTTTGTTTTCCCAGACAGTAACATTAGTTTGAAACTTTGAAGGCAAACTTCTTAGAAACTTCAAATTAAGGTCTTCCTTTTCTACCTCAATGCCAAACACAGTCAGTTGTGTGACAATCTTCTGGAGTTTGGTGAAGATGCTATCAAGTGAATCATTGCTTGAAGTAGAGAAGTTTTCATAACTTTGCTTCAACAATGTCTTTTGTGTCTTCTTTGTAGCATCATTACCACCAAACACAGAGCAAATCTCTTCAAAGAGTTCTTTAGCTGACTTGAACTTGCTGAATGCAATGATCTGGTCTCTAGCAAGAGTCATCAGCAACAAACTTCTAGCCTTTAGATCATTCTTCTTCAGTGCCTTTTCAATACTAGATTCAGGCACATAAACTGTCACCACATCTGTGTCACCAACCTTCTGTGTCTTTGTCACAGGCTGGAAAGAATCACCATTTAAGATGATCTCCCATAGAGCATAGTCCTGAATGAGAAAGTATTGCTCCATCAGTATCCTCCATATCTCAAACTCATTAAGTTTGAGCTTAGGTAGCCTTGGTGTAGAAGAGTTGGACTGGTTGTTTTCCATCTCCATTGAATTGAGTGAGTAGGTTAAGCTTATTCCTTGGATCTTCTAAAACAAAATATCAGAACCTTCGCTCTGATACCACTTGATTGATCTGGACACACACCTTGTGTCAATGATATTTTGTATAATATTAATAAGCATGCGGAATTTACTTAGTAATACTTAGAAGACGGATTGTATGATGTATTGTGATTAAACACAGATTAAACACAAAACTTAAAATCCAATATTATTAATGAATAATACGAGTGATCTTAGCTTATCACTAGGGTTACACCTTGAAGCCTTTGTATGTAAGTACGTAGATTATTAAGTTTGTAAGTACCTAAGACAATGACCTAGGACCTCCTTTTATAGTACAAGGAGTCCTTTACAAGATAAGTATAAAGCTAACAATATAGAATATACACAAGATCTTTTCTATACTTATCTAGACATGTTTTCCTAATAGCAGTGGTAATAATGTACCAGCAGTGGTAATACGTTTCCACTGCTAGTGTAATCCAAGCAGTGTCTTCCACAACTATCAGCGGTAACAGATTATTCCCAACACCTTTAACCCAATACTTAAACTAACTAGTCTATTACAAAGTCTATACCAAGATATAAAGTTCCTATAAGTCACCATCACTTTTGTAATCCTAACAATCTTCCCCTAAAGGGTGGTCATTTTTAAAATGCTTCTTCATGACTTGGTCTTCTGTAATCTTAATCTTGAACCTTGTGTAATGTAATAGAGTAGTCTTGATTATTTTTTCCTTCATGCTTTGTGATCATCAACGGAATCTCTCGTCCTTTCTTGCCTTCGATCAACATCTTCATATGTTTTTTGATGTGTTCTCTCCAACATAGTCATACGACTTGGCATTCTTGATTAGTTCTTGACTTTGATGTAACTCTTTGTCTTTGTCTTAATCTCTTTGTCTTAAACTTTTTTTATTTGAGCTTGTTGAGGATAAACATATAAGTATGAGTATGTGGAGGTGAAGATGTTGATGTACATGATGGCGGTGCATCCTGAACGACTTGTATCATTGGTACCTGCACAAATAAGGTAAATAATAATGATGTTAGACCAATTGATCATCGTGGACT
Source organism: Chrysanthemum seticuspe (assembly GCA_019973895.1). Taxonomy (NCBI): domain Eukaryota; kingdom Viridiplantae; phylum Streptophyta; class Magnoliopsida; order Asterales; family Asteraceae; genus Chrysanthemum; species Chrysanthemum seticuspe. The sequence continues at coordinate 123,525,955 of BPTQ01000003.1, forward strand.
TTTTCTTATAGAATTTTTCCACTACAGTTTTTTTACTAATGAATGTCTTGATTTCATTCACCTTAGGCAGGTTGAATTAACCTCCTAATCTTTTTAAGCACCGATAGCGATACATTTGATAAATCCAAGTATAGACCTATGTCATCATGACTCAATTCATATACGGAATCTCCTTAATAAGTTTTACAGCTCAAAGTGCCAGGTAATTCCTTTTAATAATTTACCCACATGCCATTACCATAGATTGGATGCCCTCAAGAAAGCTAACAACAATCTAGATGATCTCCTATTTTACACATAAAGTATCACTCCATGAATGTATATTTTTTGAAGCTAAGTAACCACCATGCTTAATCCATATGTATTAACTAGCACTACTACAGAAATCGTCAAATAGAGCGGTTAAAGCCCTATAAAAGAACGGTCTAGAACCACTCTAACTAAGGGTTATCTATTTGAGCAAAAGATAAATAGATTGGTTCCCGACCGATCTTTTTAACCATACAATAAGATCAGTTTATACATAATAGCCGATCTTTTTACTCTACTAGTTATTAAAAAAAGGGTTCTCGATTTTTCATTAAAAACAAAATACAAATATTTAAAAAAAAATCATTCAATTTTGCTGCACAACTTTTCTAGAAGTTCTGATGCAAGTGACTTCAACGAAAACAACATTTAACTTTACAAATGGAAATAGATTAAACCATTACAATGATAGTTAACATTACATCAACAGTTCAACAATTACAAAAAATAATGCTCACATAATCACAACTACTATTACTTGATAAATTCCAATTTCAGCTTGACATTCACTTTAAAGGTTGGGCTTGTTTAAAAATTCAACAGATGCAAGTCAAAATAGAATAAATGATTCCATCCTCTTGTCTAACCGAACACAAAGCGCGGACTCTATAGAAAGCGACGGTTATGAAATTCCGCACAACAAAGCTATATCATAGTCATAATATTTCAATATATTACACAATTTATGCCTTACAAATTTATACTATTTTAAAGTGGTAAAGAAACTAACAGCGAAGATGTCATCTCTCCGCATTTTGCAGCCTCCATAGTATGCTACCTACCACTGTTTTACCAACAAAAATAGAGAAAATCAACATCTACAACGTTCACGCAAGTATGTGAACCAAGTATTTTATGTTTGGGACAAGAAGCAAGCTTTTGCATAGCAAACTAAGCATAAAACTCCTTCACATTCACATGATTTTCAATTCAAATTAGACTTTGTTAGAGTTTACTTTTGATGGTTTAAAACTTGATAAAACTATGCTACAACACATATCTTTCAAAACCACAACACATTCGCAATCCATTAAGTATAAAAAAAACAATAACAAGAAACAACAAACATGCATAATCAAGTAACTCAACAATACGTAAGCTTATTAAACCAATGCTACCTCACCATTTATAACCCAACCACCTCCACCTCCTTTCTTCTAGAGTTAAACATATAAGAAGTAGGTAATATCATCCAATTGCCTGCAAAGATTATTGTTAGTACTTTTTTCCAATTTCATTCATTTTGTAAGCCATGACAAAAATTAGATATTTAAGCATAAAAAAGTCATACAATCGCAAAAGCCCCAAATTATCGCTTTAATACACTTATTAACCAAAACCAAACCATAAGCTAGAATAAGAAACTAATAATTTCATATAAATGACAAAGGAACAAATAAAACTGCTAATAATAAGAACTTAACCTTATAACATATATAATAGTGGTTTAGTGGTGACTGTGGGGGTTTGTTAGTGATGTGAGCGGTGGAGATGGTGGTTATAGCGGTGGTTACATCGGGTGACAATGGTGAGTAGGGCTATAGCCGAGGTTAGATTGTGGTGGAGCGACGATGTTGTACATTAGAGAAAAACAAGAGGGGAGAGTTTGGTAGGTAGGGTTTGGTGTGTCTTTTTATGTGTGACAATAATAAGCGGGCTATGAAAAGTCAAAAGGTAGAAAGGGAGGGATAAATCCCGCTTAACTTGTTGAGAATGTCTTTTTGCTAAATCACCGATCTTTTTTGTGTTTATTTGTCAAGTACATCACTTTTTTGCTCCAAAATAAATTTGGTTTCTTAAGGCCCATCCATTTTTACTAAATAGATCGGTGTAAGATATAACTTTTCACATACACATCAAACCATAACACAAGGTGGCGAATAAGATGGAATTCTAGAGAGAGAAAGTTAGAGGTTTAGGGAACTTAGTGAGAGAAAGTGAAAGATATTATTATGAGCTCCAACTCTCTACCTTGGAAGGTAGAGAGTATTTATAGTCTTACATAATTCGCCACACTACGGGCTGTGGATCAGGCATACAGTGGGTAAAGACCCGTCCGTCCTCCACGGTGTTACATAACTAAATAACTACTTAACTTAAAAGAACTACGACTACGAGCTTTCTAACGATTACATATACTTGAGGTGACCGACTCTTTAATACCTGGAATTTCTAATTCCTAACAATCGGGTTTTTGGAAAAGTGATATTTTTAAAGTGATCTAAATGGCCTTTTATATAGTAGTGTAGGAGGCCCACTATCACTGTTGCTTGATGTTGACACTGGCTGGGTTTTCGTTCAATCATCGAGGATTACTAGGTGATTACCACTATGAAAATTCTAGCAAGATTACTAGGATTTGCGAAGGACTATTAAGTACAACTTGTGTTCTTATTGGTGAAAAACAAGTGTAAATTGGAACATGTCCTACAAGATTTTATTTTTGAACTCTTTTGGCTCTAAACTCTGTTTGTGCGTTTTAGTTTTAGTGAGCGGAGGCTAGAGCCACCTTTTCAATATCAACAAGTCTCGGAGTGAGAGGTCGATAAACTACGTGTTTAATCTCATGAGAAATGAAACATCTATTAAGTAAAACTTGAGTGGTCGGGGAAGGGTTGTGCATTGCATCACTGGTTCTATGATGTTTGTCTTCAATACCAGTATCATCTTTGTTATAACCGACAACATATGTATTGACCCGGTTTCTTCCCTAAGTGTATGGAGGGTTTTCATTTCTTTTAGCCCTTTCATACCTTATTTCTTTTTCATTCTTCAACCCTTTCAATGCGTATCATGTCATCCTTACTATCACCTTGTTGTGATTGTTCTAGTGATAGATCTTACATTGATTTCATTATTCACTTTACTCATTCATCTGCTTGACCTACGGACTCTATCTAGGAATTTCCATGGGTAGGTCCCTCCGGATCTGGTTACACAATAGGATAATACACCTATACTTAGAATCTTATATCTCCTCGATCATACTGGTGAGTTATAGGTTGGTATGGTATAAGTGCCATAGCCATTAAAACCAATTTGTAAAAATCAATCAAAATGTTATAAGAAAACTAGTTTTTTAATACCTTGAAATTTTTTATTTTGAAGAGCTACTCTCCCTACACATGTGCTTATGAAAGATTCAAAATATTTTGCACATGAAGGAATGAGTATGCACATTGAGTCGAGTCTTTTTTAGATAGAACAAGTTTGATCACACATCATGTTTTCTCTCACTCAAATGTAGCATATAAGTGATATTTTTAATATTAATTGATTAAAAGACATGTTTTAATAAAGTGTATGGAGAGAAAAATGGATCACGTGATGTTTGGAACATTTTTATACTTTCCCTCAATAAAATAGTATTTTCAAAATTTTCATTTAAAATTTGTGAAAGATTTTTAGGAAGTTATCTTTAGCACAAACGTTTTGAAAGATTTTAAAAAATCTTAAAGAAAGTGCTCAAGATTATAATAATTTCTCATCATTTAAAAGTGTATCACACTGAAACGTACACTAGGGTCCTCTTATTTGAAGTCCGAGTTGTGCACTAAGATGTACACAAGTCATACATAAAATACGAGTTATAAATTGAGGTGTCCATAAGTTAAAATTTTGAAGTTTGAGTCCTAAGCTCAAATACTTCGAAGTCGTTGAAAATTGTAGAAACGAAATATTTTGAAAACATTGATTTTGATATACGAAACTCTTGCTCAAGCATATTTACATTTTCGTATCATTTTTGAATGACATTTCTAGAAACTTAAAAAATATCGATTATACGAAAGACATGTCGTGAGAAGAATATTTTTGGTATTTTCGGTTTTATAATGCTTTTGGATTTTTTAAATTTTATAAATTTTGTATTTGCTTTTAGTTGGTTTTTCAAATTTTGTCTTTTGTATTTCCAAAATATTTACAGCAAAGCTTTTGAGGGAAATTCAAGAAGATTCGAGAAGACTTTCTAACTCTTCGGGAGTTAGATTTCACATTCTAATTTGGTGCAGTTACTGTAGCAACTCGTAAATTTTCATAAGGTAAAATGACTATTTTACCCTTTGATTTCTTAAAAGTTGACTTTGACTTTTTACTATTTGACTTTTACCGTAACGTAAAAGCAAATACTGTAACTGGTAGTAACCAGTAATTTCCCAAGTTAAATAATTCAATCTGTTTCGAATTATTACACTCTGAACATTTTTGTTCACCTTTGGCTATAAATAATTATTTAAAGTTGTGACTTTAATAATTACGAAAGTTTAATCGTGTAAACTTTCCTCACGGTCAACACAAGACTACCATAAGTCTAGGTGTTCAAAATACTCTATTTTCACCAATAGTCATATTTTATATGAACTATTACCACTTTGTTATTTTTACGTAAACATTTTACTCTTTACGTAAGACGCGTACTCAAGCCTACGTTATTAGGTTTTAACAACATAGACGCACCCAAATAGACTTATCACACCTTTAATATACTTAGTTGGAGTATATTGATAAGTTTGGACATTTTTGGAAGTATTACATTTTTACGTTACCCGGTTTTAAGTTTCATGAATTAAAGGCTTAACATTAATAATTACCGGGACCAAACTATACCCTAAAAACTAAATGTTATCCAAATATACACACACACTACCACCTCAAGAGTGAGGTGGCGTGTAAAGGCTTCTCATAAGCCACATGGCCTTCTAACATTGCACCTCCAACCTTACACCTCTCAACCTTGTCCCCCACTAAACATTATCACCTCATTCTCATCCTATTCACATGCAAAATCACACACAAACTCTCTCCCTCACCCTTCCTTGTCGTCCACCTTCATCACCAAAACACCAATTCATACTTTGATTCATACTTCAAGAATTACTAAGAAGATGGAGCTAGAGTTGGTTCCTACATGATCCTAGGGTTGTTTTGATGTTTACAAGGGTGAATTAGGAGCTACACAAGGCATAAGGAGCTGAAGTAAGAAGGTTATTGCAAGAGTAAAAGGTTTTGTAAGCTTGGGTTAAGAGGTTGAAGACAAGGGTTGAAGATTGAAAGGGGTTTAGGCTTGATTGTTCTTGTAACCATTCAACCTAAGTCTTGTAAGAAATTTGTTTAAATTTCTTGTCATTAAATATGGTTGTAATAATATTTATTGGATGTAATTTGATATAATTATTATATGTAATATGGCATGATTGATGTTTTACATGAAGTTTGTAACATGAAAAGAAGCTAAAACAAGCCTTAGGTGGGTTTATGAGTTTGAATTTACAACAGTCACAAAGATTGATTAAACTGATTATCTCAGTAAACCTTGAGGTTAATTCAGTTAGATAGGCTTGTAGAGCTATGTCTTATGGTCGTTTCTCCGGGTGGCTCACCTCATAACTCATCCCGATGAGTAAATGAGAGCCAAAATGGCAAAACATGTCAAAATCTGCACACCAGATTTCATTTAGGAAAATCTCATAGTTCTGTTCATTTCTGGAAGTCAACTCAGTTTTATGAAATGTAGCCAAGACAAAAACTTGAAGTTTTGCAAAATCCGCGCATCAAAAAAAGTTGTAGAACTCAACTTATGGTCGTTTTGGCAGGACTGAATGTGCATCCAAACTTTCTGCAATGAAATAAAAGTAATTACTTGTTATTAGACAATTGATATAAGTAAACTTTGGACTTTGGACTTGATTAAGTTTGAGAAGCTGTTAGAAGAAGTAAAAACTAAAACTTGGGATTTTGAATCACTTAAAAAAGACTTATGGTCAAAAAGTTATGGCCAAATGAAGATGACTAGAGGTGAATATGTTGTTGGATCAAAAAGTTGCTGATACGATTTTAAAACGCGATTTAAACCCTTTTCTGGTCCGAATCAGCAAAAGTGTAAAACACGAAAGTTGCTCAGAATCATGTTTCTACGATAACCCAAGAGCAAATAAGCTGAAAGTGAACGAAAAGTCTTGAAAACAGCAAAAACTAAACGAACCTGTTGTTGACTAGAAAACAACCATGGCTAAGAAACCTTAATGTATTTTGATCCTTTGAGGCCGAAACGAAGCCAAGGTTAAGCCGAGGCTGTTTTCTTAAGGTCTTTAAACTTATACATAACCATAGGAATGACCTTGAATATCATCTCAAGTTGTTTAAACATAGTATTAGCTGCACGGCTAGTTTAGACTTAATGGTCGAGTCTTGTTTAAAAACTTGGTTCATTGGATTGGACTTTGCTAGACTTTGGCAAACTAAGAAATGACCATATGACATGTTAAACTACTTCACGACACACAACTTATATCATCATATCGTCACACAAGTCAATCAATAGTCTTTGAGTGAACACGACACATGTTTTATATAACATTTGTCTCGTCAAATACTTCACTTATAAATGATAAGTACTACAATAGTAGGGAATTTTATTATCATAAAGAGGCCTCTTCGGGGTGTCGTATCGACGAGTTGTGGATTTACGACTTAAAGTGTCCTGGCTCCTCATACGTTCACTACACGACCTCTTGATTTTGATAGCCCGAATGATGGTACGAGGTTATTTATAAAAGGGCTATAAGCCAAACAACACTTAAGGGATACATCAACTTAAGATTCATGTACAACATCATATTGAAAGCCAACAAACTACATATACTTGTACACTTATATCGTACATTATACCAAAACGCGATTACTATGCTTTCGTAGGTAATCGTTAAAGATCATGATCTTGTCATACTCTACCGTTGATATTCATTATATCGTTACACTCCGCTGCTGATCACTACAGTGAGTTTCATAGCCCCAGCTTTTGTTTAACTGTTTTATAAACTCTTTTGGGGGAAATACATGCTACTGCTTTTACTACATGCTAAAATGTTTTATTATGGACAATTACATGCAAACTGAATGCCTTAACTGTATTATTGCATGCCACTAAGTTGTTTTTGCCAAAATTCCCCAACATCATGGACCACTAATCACTGGGAGTGAGCGCAAATATTGTGGATAGGCCTATTGGAATTGACGAAACCGTCTATGTTATCGGAAATAACAAGGCGCACTATATTTGAGATTATCTAGGTATAAGGCAAAATACCTACCCGGGGCAAGTTATTTATATATATATATATATCGTCCGGTGATATATATACAACAGTCAGTCATGAGTACCATGAGCTTAGAGAAATAATAACTTTCAAGAAGATAATTGTACACATTGCAATTATACTACAAACTATATTGTCCACTACTGTTTTCAAACCTATGTGGTTTTTATCGTTTGTATTGACCGGTTAGGCAATCAAACGCACTATGGGCGTATAACAACGTAGCCCACTACTTTGATAAACTTGATCAACTGTTTTGCTTACAAACCTATGAACTCACTCAACCTTTGTGTTGACACTTTTTAGCATGTTATCTCAGGTTCGAAAGGAATTAGCTGGTATGGCATGTGAAGGCGCACGGAAAAACATTTTGAAGACAATGCATATATTATCATTCCAAAAACATTACAACTTTTATGTTGTACTTTTTATGATTGTACAAACTTGTGGGACCGGTTTCTAAACTCTGATATTTTAATCGAATGATAATTCATTTCAAAACGTCTCATTTAGAGTCGTTTTTTGTAAATTGTGCTGTGAACTATGAAGTAATACCCCAGTGACACAATCTTCCGCTGCGATAATTTTTGGGGTGTTACAGATTGGTATCAGAGCTTCAGTTATAGAGAACCAGGTTGCATTTAAACCTAGACTATAACTGCCTCTTATGTCTAAGCCATAACACTCATTGTTGTCTTCAACATTCCGTGCGCCATGCCTACTCCTTAACACAATACTATGTTATTTGTATAAAGACTGTTTATATAAATGATTGACTAAACATAACTGCATATGCCTATTCCAAGGCATTATTGCACAACAATATATCCCCGATCATATACATGTTTGTGATCTACGAAACTTTCTCAGACATTGTAGTTGATACAATGGTCTCATTACTATTAAGACATTGTAAGTATGCAATGGTCTTCCTTATATCTCAAACATAGTGAGATACACAATTGACTTAGATATATCTCAAACATCGTGAGATACACAATTGACTTAGATATATCTCAAACATCGTGAGATACACAGTTGACTTAGATATATCTCAGACATCATGAGATACACAATTGGCCTAAATATATCTCAGACAATAAGAGATACAAAATAGTTTCATCTATTTCTCAGACATTGTGTGTGTGCACAATGGTCTCACTGGTATTTCTCAAACATTGTGAGAAAACTATTGCATAACTATGAACTCACCAATTCTTTTGAACGCTATGTTGATTCTCTTTGATTATTTAACTCCTCATCTTCGAAGATGAGTGTGAACATTAATTCCTTATTTTTGTAACACTTTTGACGTCTCATAGTACACCGCCTTGTAACTCATCGATTAAGTATGAGTGTTCTGTCGGAAATTCTTAAATAGGATGATTTGGAATATCCTTATTTAAATGGACTGGGACACCTTTTCATTTAAATAAAGAGATTGTAAATCGCCGAACCATAAGTTTATGATTTCTTACTTGCATAAATTGGGACGCTTCTTTATGTAAGTAACTGATTATAAATGAGTGGGCTTATTTTTATCCGATATGACATGAGTATGAACTCGAACTCGAGAATCACAAGTATTCTTTGAAAAGATTTAGAAAACACGATAGTGTTTTACCAATCAGCAAAAATCTTAAGACCTCATTTGAACAACCTAAGTTCATTCTTAAGTTATCACTTTTGCTGATACAAATCCTTACAAACATGAACCGTTTGTTGAGTTAAGGAAATTGGTTAAAGTCAATTGAAACCCGACCTGATAGAATCAGATGTTTCAAGAACATAATTGAAACCCCACCTGATAGAATCAAATATTTCAAGAACATAATTGAAACCCGACCTGATAGAATCAGATGTTTTAATAACAGAATTCGGTTGCCACAAATTTGATTATGCACGAGTCGCATAAGTCAAAGTATTCCATATTGTTGAGCTAACGGACCTGTTACACTCTTGAGCTAATGGACTTAGTTCAGTCTCGAACTAACAAACTGGGTACGATGTCCCATTATCCATCACATAAGCTTTCCCATGAGCTTGCTTTAGACCATAGACACACCTTTGGTGCTTGCTTTAGACCATAGACGGTCTTTTTTGGCTTTTAGACTTTGTCATGATGTTTCATGTCGAAGAACCCTTCTAGCTGACTTATATAGACTTCTTCTTTAAGAGTTCCGGTCAAGAATGCAGTCTTGATATCCATTTGATAGATCGTGAAATTATTGTGAGCCGCATACGCTATGAAAATCCTAACCGCTTCAAGTCTTGCCACTAATGTGAATGATTCCTCGAAATCTATTCCTTCTTTCTATTTGTATCATGTTGAGATTAAAAGCCTTCTTGATGTTGTTTGAACAAATGCTACTCATATTGGTAATATTGTTGCTCAAATAAAGTGAGTGTTGCTAAGGAACTTCAATGAGTATATGCTAAGTAGTTACAACTACCAGGGCAAGAGTTAAGACTGCTAGCACAAACTTAGTGTTGTTCAAGGTTAAGACTATTGGTTACAAAGTTAGTACTGTTAAGAATTTTGTTACTACTACTTATGAAATATGTATTAGATATTTAAAGAAAATATTTGATATACTTAGGAAAGTATTGTAAGCCGTGTAGGACTCCTTGGTGTATAAAAAGAGGTCCTAGGGCATAGAATTACATGTACAAAAGTCATATAATTCTTAGCTTCAAGGTTCTGAAATTATTGTGAGCCGCATACGCTATGAAAATCCTAACCGCTTCAAGTCTTGCCACTAATGTGAATGATTCCTCGAAATCTATTCCTTCTTTCTATTTGTATCATGTTGAGATTAAAAGACTTCTTGATGTTGTATGAACAAATGCTACTCATTTTGGTATTACTGTTGCTCAAATAAAGTGAGTGTTGCTAAGGAACTTCAATGAGTATATGCTAAGTAGTTACAACTACCAGGGCTAGAGTTAAGACTGCTAGCACAAACTTAGTGTTGTTCAAGGTTAAGACTATTGGTTACAAAGTTAGTACTGTTAGGAATTTTGTTACTACTACTTATGAAATATGTATTAGATATTTAAAGAAAAGATTTGATATACTTAGGAAAGTATTGTAAGCCGTGTAGGACTCCTTGGTGTATAAAAAGAGGTCCTAGGGCATAGAATTACATATACAAAAGTCATATAATTCTTAGCTTCAAGGTTCTGTAATCCTAATACTTTAAGAGTATTCGTATTATTATTAATAATATTGAAGCTTATTTGTTTGTTGAATTATATGTTTATTGGTTTACTGTTTCATTAACAATTCTTCTTAATATTAAAGATTAGATTCCACACAATCTTTAATATATTCAAATACAGTTTCTACTATAGCTGTGTTAGATGTATCTAATATAACTAATCTTTTTTCAAGCTAAGGAAGAAGATATAGCTCAACTAGGATCAACAAGTGATATCGGAGCTTCTTGAGAAGCTATGATCTAGAAGAAGATATGGATCAAGATTTTACACACATGGTGGCTGCATCCAAAGTTCCCATGCTCAAACCTGGTGAATTTAAGATATGAATAATGAGGATTGAACAATACATCCAGATGATAAACTATTCACTATGGGAAGTCATAGAGAATGGTGCAACCTTGCCAAAAACAAAAGTTGTGGAAGGTGTTGCGACAGTGTTGCCTATTGCACTCTGTTGTAAAAATCGGCCCAGGCGGCCGATTAATCCCCGCATAATTGTTGATTGCTCAGTAAGCGCCTTGATTTATCATAATCGGCCTATTTAATCGGTTTGGTAAAAGATCGCTTCAAAATAGGTCAACAAACTGATTAATCGGACAAAATCGAACAAAATCGGACAAAATTGCTTAAAAATCATTCAACAAAATCTCTTAAAATTCAGACAAAACCGCTTAAAAATTGGTCAACAAACCGACTAATCGAACAAAATCGGTCAAACGCTTTAAAATGGTCAACAAACCGAGTAATATCTATGTTTGACTTTGAACTTTGAATAATTATGTATTATATTTATATTTGAACACTTGAAATATTTGAACTTTGATGCACTATGCTTATCTCATACATATAATATAATACAATATCTAAAATTACAATTTTGTGCATAAAAATTCTAGTCCGATTAATCCCCGTTTAACTAATTAATCGCTAGGCCCTACCAGACCGCCTCACTAGCGCCTAGCGATTTTTACAACCTTGCTATTGCAACTGCTGAAGATAAGGCTCAGAGAAGACTGGAAGTGAAAGCTACAAGTACTTTAATGATGGGCATTCCCAATGAACATCAGTTAAAGTTTAACTCTATAAAAGATGCTAAGTTGTTGTTGGAAGCTGTAGAAAAGAGATTTGGTGGAAATGCTGCTACAAGAAAGACTCAAAGGAATCTCTTAAAGCATCAATATGAAAACTTCACTGCTCCAAGCTCGGAGATGCTTGAACAAGCTTTTGATAGGCTTCAAAAGCTTGTGAGTCAGTTGGAGGTTTTGAATGAAAAGATTTCACAAGAAGATGTTAATAAAAAGTTATTAAGAAGTTTGTCACCTGAATGGAACACACATACTTTTGTGTGGACGAATAAAGTTGATTTGGATACTATAAGCATGGATGATCTCTGTAACAACCTTAAGGTGTATAAACCAGAATTTAAAGGGATGTCTAGCTCAAGCTCACATAAAATGGCTTTTGTGCCTCTTCAAATAAAAACACTAGTAGCACAAAAGGAGAAGTTAATACTACTCAAGCAGTTAATACTGCTCATGGAGTTTCTACTGCTAACACTCAAGTTACTGTTGCTTACTCTGCTAATATTGATAACTTGAGTGATTTTGTTATTTATTCATCCTTTGCTGATCAACCAAATAGTTCTTGACTTGTACATAAGGACTGATAAGGATTTAAAACGTACACTTTTAAGGGGTCATTTAAGCCCTTAATCGCCCACTTTTATATCCGTTACTGCTTAATTTCATTCCTTTTCACTTTTTAGGTCTCTTGAAGGCAAAATGCTGGAATGATGCTTATTTGGACGAAAAGGAGTGAATATGTGAAGAAAATGGCTAAAGTCAAGATCAAGATACTAAAGCTGCTGGAAATGTACCCGACGGCGTCACAAAAAAAGGGTGACGTCGTCCCTATATTTATGATGACTCAGGAGTGAAATTGCTATTTTACACCTGACGGCGTCAGGCTTTGAAGACTAGGGTGTCACAAAGACTTTTCTCCTCAGACGACCTAGATCCAGATTCAGAAGACGTCAGAGCTGAAGCTGATGGCGTCACAACCACAACATGACGCCGTCCCAAAGTTGACTTGGCCAAGACGAAACCCAAATGGCGGCGATCTGACGCCGTCACAATTAAAAGGTGACGCCATCGAAGTTGTAAATCTATATATAGAATTTGATTTCAAACTTTTAAAGAGGTAGACTTGTGGAGTAAAAACCTAAAATGATTGTAGTCCGGTTTGGATAGTATTTTAGGGTTCTCATACCCTATTTTACATCGAGATAAGTTATTTATTCCCTTGATTTCATTATGTCTTCAATTAAATGTGTGTATACTTGCATGTTTAACATGTCCGGCTAATTTGCTTGTGTGTTTGCTTAGATCTATGAAACCTAGTTATTAAATATTGATTGGTGGTCTCTTATCTTAATTTTAATTGGCTTAGGAGTGCTTAAAGCCATCGTTGTGTTTTTAATGCTTGATTAATCTTTGTTGAACATTAGTTTATAGTTACTAGTAGAATTGTAGGCTAAACATCCAAAGATAACCTTAGTGTTAAGTTTATGAATCCTAGATATTTCGTAGTCATTAACCTTAGGTAGCTTCAAAGAGTTAGGGATAAAAGCACACCCTACGACCTTAGAAAACACAAAGCGTTAAGAATAAGGACGTGACAATTCAACCACCAATAAAAGATAACTAGGGAGTAACAGTATCTAGGTAGACACATTTTTAATCATCATACGAGCACACTTCAAAAAGACATAAACTAAACATTAGATTAGATAATTAGAATAGTAGAATAATCGATAGAAGTACCACCCCTAAATCCAAACCCCGAGATTTTACCTTTAGTTTCTAAAAAATAATCTTCCTCAACCTCAACCTTAGCGTAGTAAATTTCTCACTAGCATTCCTATTCCCCTAGAGAACGATATCGATCCCCGAGGCTTACCCTAATACTACACTACATCGATTAGGTTGACTGCCTAGGTGGTTAAAAAAATTGCTCAAAGAAAAGGAAGTTTCCTTTGACCCCGAACTCGCGTTGTACGCGTATCAAGTTTTTGGCGCCGCTGCCGGGGAATAGAATAGCTAGTTAGGATTCTATCTCGTTTAGGTTTCCTTTGATTCCTATCAAGTAAGATTTTTTCTCATTTTTAGCTTCCTCGTAGTCTATCCCCCTTCTTCGTGACCTTTGTTAGTAATCCCATCACTTTTCATCATAGAAGGTGATAATCAACCACCACTCATCAACCCACGACCAAATGACCCGCTAAGAGCCCTTACTCTCGGTGAATACTCTAGACCAAGCCACCGAGGCTATAGGAACACCATTGAGCTCCCTAATCAAGCTCAAACTACGGCCCTGCGATCCGACACCATCCGGTTGGTGCAAAATAGATGTGCATTCCATGGACTTCGTTATGAAGATCCTAATCAGCATCTTAAGGATTTCCTTAAAATTGTCGAGTCTATCGACCTTGATGCTACTACTCGGGAGACCACGCACTTGCGTCTCTTCCAATTATCTCTACGGGACCAAGCTAGTAATTGGCTTGAGCGACTTCCCGCTGGCTCCATCTCAAATTAGGATGATCTCACCACTCGTTTGCTTGCCCAATGTTTCCCACCGATGAGAACTACTAAGCTTAGGAATGAAATCTTGATGTTCCAACAACGTCAAGGTGAATCCCTCTATGAGGCATGGACTCGATTCAAGGACTTGCTCCATAAAGTCCCTCATCACGGCATTGATCTTTGGCTTCAAGTCCAAATCTTTTACGATCATGTCAACTTCCCAACTAAGCAATCCATCGACCAAGCGACCGGTGGCAAACTTAGTAATCTCACCGCGGAAGAATCATGGAGTTCAATAGAGGACCTTACTCTCTCTGACAATGAAAGTTGGAATGACCCCCGTGAGTTGCCCAAAACCGTAAAGGCAATCTCCTTGCCTCCCATTAACTCACAAACTTCCGATCATAGGATGCTCGAGCTTGAAGATAAAGTCAAATTCGTAATGAGCTCCTACGAAAATCCTAAGTCTTCACGCCAAGTGAGCAAAGTCTGTTCCTTGTGTGAGCGATGTAGTGGTCCCTATGACACTCGTACTTGCACAAGCATCCCCGAACAAGCTTTCGTTGACTACGCATCCTCGCGTACCAATGGAATGGGAGGGAGATTTCCTACAACACCAAGACCTAGGACTTTCAATGATGCCCGAGAAGTATGGAGGGGCAAACCCGACTCCTATTGGGTATAAACCAAAGAATTAACATCTAATGATTTCTCATGGCCCCCCTCTCACGGCCCTAGCTAACAAAACATAGAAGGAATGTTGCAACACCTAGTTACATCCCAAGAAGCTCAAATAGCCAAGCTTTCGGGCCGCTTTAACCAACAACAAGCCGAGATGAATAGGAAAATAGATAACCTTTTGAAAGCCATGACCAATAGTGATAGGAAGACCACCGAAAAGGTTAATGCCATCTCGACTCATTCTCCCGAAGCTTCCGGTGTGAAAATTAAGGACCCAAGTAAATTAGCCAAGCACGTTCAATTCGTCAATACCATCACCTTAGTGAAACCTAATAGGAACAATGACGAAGCGAACCATGAGACGATACTTGAGGTTAGTGAGACTCCTAAGAATGAATCTACCGATGAAGTAAATGAAGTAGGTGATGAATATTTCAGTAAGTTTCCTACGAAAGAGGAACTCTCTCACCACCCACACTTAGTGCGCGACCTCCGTCACATGTATGTTAGGAAAAGCCCTAGGATCAAGTTTGGGAACCCTTGAAATCTTAACATACCATGTTGCATAGGACATCTTTTTGTGGCAAAGGCTTACATTGATCGCAAGTCCCCAATAAATATCATGACTAACACCTACTATAATTGGGTGATGAAAAAACCTATCCCAACTAGGCAAGATCCCGATAGTCCTAGAGTTAGCTGTAATTTCCTTGGTAGAGTTAAGGGATTGCTTGTCTATGTAGGTAGTTTCACGTATCCTACGGATTTCATAATTGTGGATGATATTAATATGGCCATAGATCCTAGCTTGTCCTACGTAATTCTAGGAATGCCTTTCATACAAAACACCAGGATAACTTATGATCCGTCGTTAGGAATAGTGAGATTCAAGGATGAGACCGATGACATAGCTAACCAAATGCCGTTTAAGATTGAGAAATTTTTCTCATTATCCAATGATGAAAAAGAACTTAAGCTATCGGTCTACTATAGGAATGAGGAGGATAAGGAGAAGGGAGTAGATTATGTGATGGATAAGATTTTCGGGTTCTATAAGGATTGCTTGAAACTAGGACCGGAATATAGAACCGATTGGGGAGAAGATGACTTCTTAGAAAGGTGCATGATAGGGCACTACTATAACATGGAAAACCCCAATAGAGACCATCATGAGGAAGAAGGTGACGGAGATGAAGTCACGTAGGAGCACGACTTCGAGTCTAGCTACAAGACTAATAAATAAAGAAAAGGGCTTCATGGGAGGCAACCCATGCTTAATTGTTTGCTTGTTTGTGTGTCATATATCTTTTCATTGATTGTTTATTCTCATGTTTGAATTTGCGAAAATGCTTTATCTTGTATTTAACCTCGTCTTAATTACATATAAAGGTATTTTACAAAAAGGATAAGTGTAGGGAAGATTACACATGTTTTTAAAAGAACGTAAACATGAGAATTACAATTCTTGAAAAAGATATATATGTGTGTTTGTTAGAGTCAAATGCTTGTATCGAGTCATAATGGATGTTTTGCTAGAACTTTTCCAGATTTTAAAGGTGTAATTTTTCAAGAATTTTTCCAAAAAAATGCAGCAGACCAGTTTCTGTCAGGATAACCTAACGGCATCAGGATTGCAACCTGACGGTGTCAGGAGGAGCAGAAACAGCTTATCTAACTTTGCCTCGTTTTCTGTCCTACTTATAAATTTTTGGAATTTCCCAGGTCTTAATTTTCCAGAAAACCTACAAACATCCATTCCACAAGCATTATATCCTAATGTAGTAGAGTCATATATAGTTTTACCGCCGATTTTACGTGAAGGTTTCATCTATTTTCTTAAAGTGTGCAGGTTTTATTTATCAAGAAGAAGAAACATAAGAATGGATGGAGCTTTTCACGCATACATTCTTCTTGGAAAGAATTTAACCACTACTTCACACAGATCCTACCGAGCTAATTAGGGGAGTACTAGTTTCTTTATCTTTTAATTATCTTCCGTTATCATAACTTTGATACTTTCGGGGAACATTGGGGACAATGTTCAGTTTAAGTGTAGGGATGGAGAATAAAACGGGAACTTTGAAACTATGCTTATCCTTGATTATTTGTCTTGTCCTATTTCATTTGTGTAATAAGCTATGAGAAATATCGGTTAGGGTAATTTTAGCACCAAATTGAAAATTTTTCATGACTTGTATGAGTGGGTCTTTAGTCTTAATAAAGCATCTCATGGATAGAAGTTATATGACTAGCACAAAAAACCCTTTACCACTTAAATTCCACCCCAAAAATGTGAGGTTCGCCCCTAGATTTGTACAAATTAAAGCATTCACCTTTAATGTTTCGAGAGTGTACCGGTAGTATAATAGATTCTAAAACTTGCTTTGTGATGCATCCCGAGATCACTAGTGAGACTACACTTGTGTAGTTAGGAATAACTAAATGATAAGAGGCATTAGGATAACCCTTGTTTGATACCCGTATTATAATTACTTCTTCCACATCGGTTGAGTAATTCCCCCACACCCTTGAGTTTTACTCATCTTTAGTACATGATACCCCTAGTTAACCCCTCAGAGCCTATCCTTTTCGCGGTTCTCGTGATGTTTCGGTTTTCCAGAATATCAATGAAGAGCATTGTTTACAATCCACCCCCAAATGTAGACCCAAATCGCCTTAGCCTACCTTGTATGCACTCACTTTTATTGCATTATTGTTATCACACTAAACCCTTAGTTTAATTATCTAGTTACTTGAATGGTTGCTAAGTCGAGTCATATCCTTTGTACACAGTTTTTGGATGATTGGGACTCATGGGTAAAGTTAAAATTTATGGAATGACAAGAAAGAACGTTAAATTAAAATTCCCTTTATTTACGTAACAATGTACTCCAAGTGTTTTGATCTTTTCAATTCGGGTCAAATTAGTGTTAGAGTAATAAAAACTCAAGTGTAGGGATGTGCCTATAAATCCCTTATATTTTGATGTTATCGTAGAGGATAGTAGAGTAAAAGTGTATGCAAAAAAAAATCAAAAAATAAAAGAGTGTTGAAAAGAAAAAAAAATGAAAAAAACATACAGGCTACCATCCTACATCTATCTTTATATTTATGTTTATTTGTTTCAAAGTTATCTAGAGTTTAGAGAGTCGAGTCTTGGCTTAGCAACGCCATTCTTCTCATGCTTGTAACATAAAGATTTTTGACTTACCACCACTAAATCGCTTATCCAACCAAACCATTTGTTTCCCTAACCGTAAGCCTAACGTTACAACCCTTTAAAAGACCTCTTAGATAGTTACTCTTAGGTGCTTACGCCAAAGCGGTGGAGGTTTGATCTAGTCTCAAGCCTATGGTAATCTATGTACTATGACCGGTTAATGAGTGTTTATCTTCCATTTCCATTTGATATATTTCATATACACCCGAGAGATGAGAGTATCCAAACACCACTTGTGAGGTGCTAGTATATAATTTCCGTGCTTGTTATGACTATTGCGGGGCTTATACTTGTTATGAATAATGTTAAAACATTGCTTTATGCCCCCTAACTTATAAATTTATTGGCCAAAAGCGAATTTGCTTAAGGACAAGCAAATACCAAGTGTAGGGATATTTGATAAGGATTTAAAAGGTACACTTTTAAGGGGTCATTTAAGCCCTTAATTGCCCACTTTTATATCCGTTACTGCTTAATTTCGTTCCTTTTCACTTTTTAGGTCTCTTGATGGCAAAATGCTGGAATGATGCTTATTTGGACGAAAAGGAGTGAATATGTGAAGAAAATGGCTAAAGTCAAGATCAAGACACTCAAGCTCCTGGAAATGCACCCGACGGCGTCACAAACAAAGGATGACGCCGTCCCTATATTTGTGACGACTCATGGGTGAAATTGCTATTTTACACCTGACGGCATCAGGCTTTGAAGAGTAGGGCGTCACGAAGACTTTTCTCCTCAGACGGCCTAGATCCAGATTCAGACGACGTCAGAGCTGAAGTTGACGGCATCACAACCACAACGTGAAGCCGTACCAAAGTTGACTTGGCCAAGACGAAACCACAACGTGAAGACAAAACCAAGACACCGTCGAAGTTGTAAATCTATATATAGAATTCGATTTTTAGACTTTTAAAGAGGTAGACTTGTGGAGTAAAAACCTAAAATGATTGTAGTCCGGTTTGGATATTATTTTAGGGTTCTCATACCCTATTTTACATCGAGATAAGTTATTTATTCCCTTCATTTCATTATGTCTTCAATTGAATGTGTGTATGCTTGCATGTTTAACATGTCCGGCTAATTTACTTGTGTGTTTGCTTAGATCTATGAAACCTAGTTATTAAATATTGATTGGTTGTCTCTTATCTTAATTTTAATTGGCTTAGGAGTGCTTAAAGCCATCGTTGTGTTTTTAATGCTTGATTAATCTTTGTTGAACATTAGTTTATAGTTACTAGTGGAATTGTAGGCTAAACATCCAAAGATAACCTTAGTGTTAAGTTTATGAATCCTAGAGATTTCGTAGTCATTAACCTTAGGTAGCTTCAAAGAGTTACGCTAAGAATAAGGACGTGACAATTTAACCACCAATAAAAAATAACTAGGGAGTAATAGTATCTAGGTAGACACATTGTTAATCATCATACGAGCACACTTCAAAAAGACATAAACTACCCATTAGATTAGATAATTAGAATAGTATAGTAATCGGTAGAAGTACCACCCCCAAATCCAAACCCCGAGATTTTACCTTTAGTTTCTAAAAAATATAAAAAGATAAAAAAATAATCTTACTCAACTTCAATCTTAGCGTAGTAAATTTCTCACTAGCATTCCTATTCCCCTAGTGAACGATATCAATCCCCGAGGCTTACCCTAATACTACACTACAATGATTAGGTTCACTGCCTAGGTGGTTGAAAAACTTGCTCGAAGAAAAGGAAGTTTCCTTTGTCCCCGAACGCGCGTTGTACGCGCATCAAGGACTTGCAACAAGTCCATCCAGATGACATTGAAGAGATGGATTTGAATTGGCAAATGGCCATGTTGACTATGAGCGCTAGAAGGTTTTTGAAGAATACAGGAAGGGAGCTTACTATCAATGGCATAGAGAACATGGTGTGGAAAACTAGAAGGGGGGTTGAATAGTTTAACGATTAAAACTTCTTTTTTAATCTATTTAGATCGACTTATGTCAATCTATTAAATGTGTGTGTTGGATGTTGATAGATAAGCATATAAATAAGCAATGCAAAAATAAAGAGTAAGAAGCACAAAACCACGACACGAGTATTTATAGTGGTTCGGCTACAAGGACACCTTCCTTTCCCTACTCCACTCCCCAAGTCACCTACTTGAGAGTTCGTAATCACTACACAATACAAGCTCCTTGTGGCGAAGAGGCCTTCACAACGTCGCCTACTCGTTTTAGCTCCCCCTTGACGGGTGCTTCCCTTTGTGAGGGCATCAAGTAATTAGGAAAACTAAATGAGTGTTTTGCAATTATGTTTGCAAATGGTTTCGTGTTTTTGACGAACATGCTCCCCCTTGACGAGTGATCCTTTATGAGGAGGACGTCAAGTAGTAATGTACTCCTATGTGAAAGTATTGCAAGTGTTTTTGTAACGTTTTGCTATGACAAGAAACTCCCCTTTGTTGAGGGTGTCAAAGTCTTCAAGTGTATATTGAAATCTACAAAACAAAGGTTAGAAAACAAGTATATGATACATAATTTCCTGTAAATAAGACTCAAATTAGTAAGAAAATTTGTTTTTGTTGCACGGATCCCATGGTTCCTCCCTGGGAGGGATCCGTCTAGGCCAAAGTGAGGGATTCTTCTGCCTGCATACTTAAGACAACAATGTAGATGTAAAATGTGATGTCAACATCAAAATTATTTATTTATTAAGGCACCAAACATATTCTCATGACCATATCGCATATAACATGTAATTTCATTCAATAAGAACATGAGAAATGATATACATATCTCTAAAACTAAGAGAATGATCTAAACATGAAATATGATTTCTAATCAATCTAAGTTAAGGTTAAGACTAGAACACCACTTGAATTCTTAAGCTTAGGAATCTTTAGTTTTGTTGACCTCATCGAAACATTCGAGGAGGTGATAACACATGAAACGTAGCTCTTCACGTAGTTCATGTACTAAACCTTCAACATGTTGAAAATGATAACAATCTTTGTCATAAGGTAACTAAAATAACCATAAAGACAAAAAATGTCTCTTTCGTCAATCTCTTCCCTTCTTCTTTCCCGAATTCATGAGGTAGTGAGTTAGGCATTTGGTCATCCCCTTTGTTTGCTTGAATTCTTCATACTCATTTGGAAGAGTGTGAAGTTGTTCATTGTAAGTCATGGGGTCGATTCGGAAGTTAGCAATGAGTTCGACTTCTTCTTCATCTTCGTCCGAAGAGTCCGAGAGAGCATGAGGCCTCTTTCCATTGATCATGAGCCTTCTAGAAGGTTGTTTGGTAAGTGGTACCATAACATGGTTGGCAAGAAAATGATCATCATTGATAGGAGAAGGTTGCATTGCACTAACATACTCACGGAGTCGTGTTAGGAGCATACCATAGGGAAGTACCATGTTGTTTACTTTGAACACACCTACCATTCTTTTCATCATGTAATAGGCAAGGTTGAATAGTCTTTGGTGGATGAGGCAATAGATCATTTAGACAAGACACGCATTGGGATAGTCTTTGTTCCCGACCAAACAAATGACATTTTCTCTAATGATTTCTTCCAAATTTTTGTAAATATTATCTCAGAGAGTTCCATTTGAAAGGGATCACGATGAATGAGTTCTTTGTTGCGGTTGAAACGAGATTGGTCAGCTCTTATCTTGAAGATGGTGTTACGAAAAACTATGGGATCATCGAGAGGAGTGTGATAGATTGGTTTGGGGTCTAGTGCAAAGGATTGAGCGGATATTGCCCAATCTTGGGAATACATACAAATTCCTTCTCATGGAATGTGAAGAATTTGTGCAAAGGTCTTGAGGGGTAAGGTGATGGTTTGGTTGTTGACAATAAAAGCGATTGAGATGCTTTCATCATTGTTTCGAATGATCCTAACACTTTTGTAAAACTCAAAGATAAAACCGGAAAAATTTGTTCATCAATATCTAAGAGACAATCAAAGTTAATTGCCGAGAAGACTTGACGAATGTCGACATTTTCAAGAAAACATTCCTTGACTACACGTCCTTCTTGGATAAGTCATTTTTCAATCTTTTTGAAGATTTTGCGATTGGTTTTAGAGAGCTCTTCTTTTCGATAGTATCTAGAGAGGTAGTGGACGGTGTCATGGTGATCTTGTTAGGTAGCTTTGGGCATGATTGATCCTAGAAAACAAATATTCTAATTAGGTGAAATTTGTGAAGATGGGTTTATGGTTTTGATTTGTATTAACAATGTTATTTTGAAAAACCTTTAATTATATAGAATCCTTTTAAAATTAATTTTTGCAATCCCTAATTTCTTCAATTGGTGATCAATTGAATCTTAATTGAAAAGTCTAAAACCATAAACCCTAGGATGAAGATGATGATAAATAGAACATATGACTGTAATTACTTACAATGATGTTCAAGAATGAGATGCTTGAGAATATGAGGCCCTATGGAGATGGAAGCAGAAGTTAGGTCGTTTTTGTATTTTGTGGGGAGAGGGAAAATGGATTATTTTAGTTTTGAAAAACGTATATCTGATTTCTGTGACACGGTTCCCCCGTATCCCTTGTTTTAGGGATCCGGCTAGTACAACTTGTGGGATCCGGCTACTGTAGACAGAAAAATTATTTGGATTTATTCTTTTTACTTGTGATAAGTTATACAATAACTTATTTTGAAAAAGAACTTGTAAAATGAGGTTCCTATTTGAATAGACGTTTGGCCAAGGTGTTTCGATGGTTAGTTGATTTTTATAAGTTAAACCATCAAAGATCTATTTTGGGGAGACGGCGTAGAATATTTGAGAGTATCAAAGAGGAATACTATTCCCGATGATGAGTAAGTAAGGAAAGTGGTGAAGAGAGACTTTAAGAGATTTGCGACTATTGAAGTTAACGTCCTAAAGCATGTGTTCATATATTTTTATAAGACAATATTTAAAGGCATGGTTTTTATCATAGGAATAAGACACATATCATAAACATATTCATAAGAGCATATTATAGATAAAGATCAGCTAGTTTGTGGGTAAGCGGACATACCTTTAAACTCTTGATATGGTTTATAGATACCATATACCCGAAATACTTCATGAGCTTTTAAAGTAATCCATTGTACTTAGTGGAAGTAGGTTGTGATTACTTTTGGGTTCTTCCTTGAGAGTTGAATTTATTTTTCTTTTGATAGAAATGAAGACTTTGGAAGATTCTTAGCAAGAAGATTTCTTAAAGAGAAATTGTTAGAATAATCTATCACTATCCAACATAAATTAAAAAACAATTTGTTTTAAAAGATTTCCTTCTTTGAAGTTTTCAATCATACACGGATCGTATCAAGTTTTTAAAGTACAACATACTCTAAGAAACTTGGTAACGAAGCTCTGGTACCAATTGTGGAAAACTTGAAGGGGGGGGGTGGAATAGTTTTATCGATTAAAACTTCTTTTTAATCTATTTAGATCGACTTATGTCAATCTATTAAATGTGTGTGTTGGATGTTGATAGATAATCATATAAATAAGCAATGCAAAGATAAAGAGTAAGAAGCACAAAACCATGACACGAGTATTTATAGTGGTTCGGCTACAAGGACACCTTCCTTGCCCTACTCCACTCCCCGAGTCACCTACTCGAGAGTTTGTAATCACTACACAACACAAGCTCCTTGTGGAGGAGAAGCCTTCACAACATCGCCTACTCTGTATCCGGTACAAGGCTAGACACCGAGTTCTTCACCGAGGTAGAACCAAACCTATCACAACGTCGCCTACACTTTATCCGGTACAAGGCTAGATACCGAGTTCCATTACAAAGGAGGAACTACTACCCAACACTACACAACACCTATCCCAAAGGAGATACACTCCTTATTACAACATCATCAAGGATATCAATATCCTTTACCCAAACTAATCTATCTTGTACATCGATGCGCCAT
Source organism: Chrysanthemum seticuspe (assembly GCA_019973895.1). NCBI lineage: Eukaryota > Viridiplantae > Streptophyta > Magnoliopsida > Asterales > Asteraceae > Chrysanthemum > Chrysanthemum seticuspe. Next base: position 123,549,979 of record BPTQ01000003.1, read on the forward strand.
ATCAAATGTACACCCTTGGCACCTTTCACTAATGCCTTTGACACGATCCTTCAGCACCCTTCACTAATGCCTTCGACATGAACTTTCGGCACCTTTCACTAATGCCTTCAACACAACACTTCTAAGGAGGGAGAAAAAACTATTAACAAGAGAACTTCAGTAGTCTTGATGATGACGAAGCTTGGCAACTCATGGACTTGAGCTTGCTCAACTTCAAGTGGTGGTGATCTAGCCATTAAGAGGAACCTATAGAATCACACAAACACAAAACTACATAGAAAGATCCTTTGGATATGAGGTTAGAGAGTTTACAATACTAGAAGAAAGTATGTGTGGAAGAGACAAGTTATAATGAAGAAATGGCTCATTATTTATAGGCAAAAAAAACACTCTACTGTTCCCCAGATCCCACGGATCCCTTACATAAGGGATATGTCCAGTGTAAACTGGGGGATCCGCCAGACGCTCCTCCTATTTTGGTTATGGGTCATGGATCATGGGTCATGGGTCATGGACCTTGGGTCATGGGTATCGAAATAGATACAATGTACCTAGACATTGGATAAAGGGCATGGGTCATGGACCATGGATAATACCCAACATGACTTCATGCATGATGTCATGCAATAAGTCATGGGTTATGGATCATGCTCCATGGGTATGGGTCATGGACTTTGGGTTTTACCCAACTACATTTAATGTATCTAGTCAATGGGTCAAGTACTTAGATTTTTACCCATTACAATATATAGTAAGTATGTGTGTGTATATATATATATATATATATATATATATATATATATATATATATATATATACCCATTATGTAAACACTAGTTGTTATACATATGCATTTCTATAAATGTAAACACTATTACTTGTTTAATGTTTTATATGAAAATGTAAGTGTGTTAGTAAACTATTGGCTCAAACCATTTACGTATTTTATTTGTTTCATTAAAATGATTTTACGTTTGTTATCGACAAAACATTAGAAGATTTGAAAATATAAATAAATGTTTTTACGGCTTATTTGTATTAACACATGGTTTTGATAAGTCCAAAGTGGAGTGTTACAACTGCCACAAGATGGGAAATTTTGCTAGGGAGTGCAACGCTCGAAGAAATCAAGACTACAAGAACAAGGAAAGCTCAAGAAGGAGTGTGCATGTGGAAAAATCTACTTTCACAGCTTTGGTGTCATATGATGGTCTTGGTGGTTATGACTGGAGTGATCAGGCAGAGGAAGGACCTAATTATGCACTCATGGCTTTCTCATCTTCAAGTTCTGACTCAGAGATATCCAATGATTCTATTTGTTCAAAATCTTGCTTGGAAACTGTTGAATCTCTTAAATCTCAAAATGATAAACTGTTAAAAGATTTTAAGAAATCTGAATAAATGGTTCTAGCTTATAAGACAAGTTTAGAGTCAGTGAAAGAAAAACTTGAATTTTATAAAACAAACGAATCTATTTATGAAGAAAAGATTAAGGGCTTAAAGTTTGAAATTCATGTAGGAGAAATAACTATTAGAGAGCTTAGGAAGAAGCTTGAAATAATTCAAAAAGAAAAAGAGGGCATTCAATTTAATGTAGATAAATTTGAAAATGCATCTAAAAAATTAAACAAGCTCATAGAGTGTCAGATTGTTGACAATTACAAGAAAGGTTTAGGCTATAGAAGTTATAATGCAGTTCCACCTCATTACACAGGAAAATTCATTCCTCCAATACTTGAATTGTCTTTTACTGGTTTAGATGAGTTTGTTAATGAGCCTATAGTTGAGTAAAGTAAAGTTAAATCTAGTGAACAAGAGCCTAAAGTAGGTAGGAACAATGATGATGCCCCAATTATTGAAAAATGGGTGTCAGATGATGAGGAACATGATGTGTCTCAACCGAAAATTGAAAAGAAAATAGTTAGGCCTAGCATTGCAAAGATAGAGTTTGTCAAATCTAAACAATGAGAAAAAAACAGCTAGGACAACTGTTAAACATGTTGAGCAACCTTGGAAAACCACTCACAGTCCAAGAGGCAATCAAATAAACTAGAACAATTTGATGTCTCAAAAACTAGGAAGTAATTTTGAGATGTTTAATAAGGCCTATTATGTGTGTGGAAGCTTTGATCATTTGCAGGTTGATTGCAATTACAATAAAAATAGTTTCAAAATAAAATGATGGTAAAACCTGTTTGGAACAAAATTGAATGTTGCTAGACCAATGTCATATCTTTCTAAAACAGCACATTCAACTATTAAGAGGCTCATTCATAAGAACACAATATTTAAAAATAGTAATATTAATCAAAGGGTTAATACTGTTAGGGGTAACAATTTTAATACTGCTAGGACAAAAGCAGTAGTTAATGCTGTTAAGGGAAATAATGTTAATGTTGTTAAGGCCTCAGCTTGTTGGGTTTAGAAACCAAAGCATAAAGTTTTAGACCATGTTTCTAAACACGACAATGCATCAATCACCCTGAAAAAGTTTGATTATGTTGATGCACAAGGCAGATCAAAGTTAGTAATGGCTTGGGTCCCCAAAAGAAACTAATTTTCTTACCAAATGCGGAGGGCAATCGAAAAATGGATCTATACGATCAAGGAGTAATTGATAGTGGATGCTCAAGGCACATGACAGGGAACATGTCCTATCTTACAGACTATGTAGAGATAGATGGAGGATATGTTACTTTTGGAGGGAATCGCAAAGGAGGGAAAATCACAAGGAAAAGGTACCATTACAACTGGTAATTTAGATTTTAAAAATGTGTATTTTGTGAGAGATTTAAAGTTTAATCTCTTTAGTTTCTCACAAATGTGTGACAAAAAGAATAGTGTTCTTTGTAATGACACTGAATGTATTGTTTTATCTCCAAACTTTAAGTTAATTGATGAAAGTCAAGTTTTACTTAGAGTTCCTAGAAAGAAAAATATGAATAGTGTTGATTTAAAAAAACATAGTTCCTAAAAGAGGTTTAACTTGCCTTTTTGCAAAAGCCACATATGATGAATCTAAACTTTGGCATAGCAGGCTAGGTCACTTAAACTATAAAACTATGAATAAACTGGTTAAGGGAAATCTTGTAAGAGGTTTACCTTCCAAACTTTTTGAAAATGATCAAATTTGTATTGCTTGTCAAAAGGGAAAGCAACACAGAACCTCTTGTAAGTCCAAAACGGAGAACTCAATCAATCTTCCTTTACATTTTTTGCATCAAGACTTGTTTGGTCCAACATTTGTAAAAAGCCTTATGAAAGAAATGTATTACCTAGTTGTCACAGATGATTTCAGTAGGTTTACACGTGTTTTCATTTTAGCTACTAAGGATGTGATGGATCAGTCCTAGATAGATCTTTTGAGCCTTTAATAAACTGATAGAATACTTATGTAATCACAAGTAAACTATGGAAAATCTCTTATAAACTTATGCTTACGCGAAATATAAACACAAGAGTTAAAGAAGACAGTAACAACTAAATACATTGATCCTCTATGGATCTATATTAATTCGCTAAGAATGTTTTCAAGCACGTACAAAACTCATAGCCGCAGGTTTCTTTTATACTATAAGAAACCCTAATACAGCCCATTACAAAACGTGAAGAAGATACGCATGATTTCTTCCTAATATAACTCATGCATATCCTAACTAAATACTAATAATACTGATACTACTATCCGCAGAAACAATAACTATCATCAGTAATAATACTATCAGCAGAATCTACATTCTCAGCATAAACAACTATAACTAACTGCAGGAACCTATCAGTAGGAATTGCACTATACTATTACATTATTTATAATAATTCCTAACAATCCTCCCCTAAACTTGAATTTGACTTGGTTAACTTCAAGTTTCTAGATAGATCTTTCACAGCAAGAGGATTGAATCTTGGAGCATCCGAAGCAATGAGAGTAACCAGCAGCAACAGAAACTGAAACCACTAGCAGCAATGAAGTCCAGGGATCCAGCAGCAACTCCTATAATAACAACATCTAAATCTAGCAGCAACAACACCCTGAGTAGATTTGATAAGCCTTTACCAAGTAGCTACTCACTCTTGGGCTAGCTAGTTCTTTGGTGGAATCATGACATCACCCTGGTGAACTAATAACCAGTCCAACAATTAGAACATGAATCAATGGTGTGCTGGAGAACCCTAATGGTTTTTGGCAAACCATCACAGCCATCAACGGATTTGAATTGTCTTTACCTGTAGCCGTTAACTCAGGACTAGCCATGGTATTCCACTGCCTTTACCACAAGCCATGAACTTGGGGGCTAGCCAACTCTTCATCTATGAGTACATGGTGAGTTGAGCACCATACAATTTATTGGCAAATTGTCAACCATCCAACGGATTTGATATCTCTTGCCAGAGCCGTTTTCTCATGGAGTAGCCAATGTTTGGTGTGTGAGACCAGGGTACATTGATAACCCTCTGATTTTTAGTAAATCAGCAACTATCAACAGATTTGATGAATCCCACCAGAGCCGTACCCCCATGATGAGTCAACTCTTCCTTGTCTAAGACATGGTGAGTTGATTACCATAAGTTGGATGAGACAAAACCTTACAACATGATCCTTAAACAGAAAATTTAGTAAACAAGCAATATAGACATAAAGTTTTTTTTTATCAACTAAAGAAAAGAAAAGAAATAAATAATATACAACAATAAGAATACAAGTTACCATAATCAAGAAGATGCAGTAGCATTGGCAGCAACGAGTCTATCCTTAATGAGCTTAACCAACTGCTCTGCATGCACCATGTCATTCCCAACAGGATCAGAAGGTAGCACCAACTTATGCTTCAGCATTTGTTCCATAACCTTCATAGATAGGGGATATTTCAAATCCAAGAACATATACACATAGTGACCAGACACAGTTTGCAATACATGGACATTTGCCAGAGGATAAAACTCCCAATTCCACACTCTCCAATTAGTCTGACCTTCCCAAACCTTGAACCCTTTACCATCCTGATAAATGGAGTCAAAAAGCACAAGAAGATCACCCAGCAAGAAAATACCAGCACTAGTTGCAGTATGAGTCTCAAAATACTTAGTGACCAATCCATAGAACTTAATGAGATCCTGTCTATCCACTAGATGTAGAATTTCATTCAGAAAAGAAAAGTGCTTGAAAGACCCATATGTTCTATAAATGGTATTCACTTCACCCATACCACCCACACAAGTAGAAGTTAATTCCCATTTGTCAAGAAGTGACCAAAGAATCGGCTCCTCATTTGAATCATCAGGGTCAGCAATCTAGATGAAGGAACTCTCAGCAGCCTGTAGATTAAGTACCCTAGACCCCCTTTTCTTAGTAATGTCTTCCGTCTTCTTCCAGGAGTAGAAAAAGGAGAAGAATCATTAGACTTGGTACTCTTAGGATTGGGGACCATTGGTGTAACATCAGGAGTATCAGCATCCTCCTTATCAGTGGGAACAGCCTGTGGAGTTGGTGTTAGAATAGCAGGAATGGGAACATCATCAGCAGAAAGATTCTTAGCTTCATCAGTGGAAATAGACTTATCACCATCAATAGAAATAGGCTTAGCTTCATCAGAAGAATTCCCTGGAGTATTTTCAGTAGGAATACTCTGAGTATCAGCATTGGGAATGGGTGTGTCCACTGGTGTTGAGTCCTTAGCAATGTTGTCATGGGAACTGGGAATCTATTCCCCAAGAACAGTAGACTCCTTAAGAATGTCTTCAGTAAAAACAGGAATGTCAACAGTGGAATCGGAAGACTTCAATCTTTTAGTCTCAGGTGCATCTAAAGCAGGTTGATGTATTTTCAACTGTTTGTAAGGATTAATGCCATCTCTTTCCAAAACTCTAAGAAGTCTCTCATACTCTATCTTCAACTGTTCATCTGTTAACTTCTTCACATATCCCATGGTCCACCTAGTGTTGTAAACTGCAGAACTTTGGCATTTTACAAACTCCCTCATGTGTTGTCTTTGCTGAGCTTGAGTTGGAGGTTTATCTCTTTTAGCTTTTGCCCTCCTTTCAGCATCTGCTTTCTTCCTCTGTTTTGCTAGTTGAACCATTGTTGCAGCAAAGTTATCTGAGTTGAAAGCATCCCCTAAGATAGATTGAGCAAGAGAAGTATTGGTAGTCACTTCTCACACAATCTGTTGCCAATTACCTTCTGTGAAATGCAGAGAGGCATCATCAAGCTCTTTTCTTCTTCGAGGAGTAAATGTAGAAGGAACTGTTTGAGATTGTCTTTGAAGATCTGCATCCAATTTATCCTGAACCTTTTGTGCCACTGCTTTGTCACTCTGTGCAATTTCATGAAGTTTGAGAATCCTGGCCTGTTCAGCTTTTACATCAGCAGAATCCAAATCCTCTTCTACCATAGGAGCTTTCCCCTTATCCAGTTGTGTAGTAGATACAGATATAGTATCAACAGGATTATCCTTGGGATCAAAGGGAACAACAACATGAATCTTAGTAGCAGGAGGATCAGTGGGAACCTGTACACTACCAGAAGGAACATCATTCGCAGCAACAATATCATTAACAGCAGGAATGGATGTCTCATGAGGAGGAACCATACTACTACCAGCAGCAATATTAGACTGACTTTCTCCAAATGCTGGCACTTCAGAATTCAGTTTGGTCCTTCTCCTTGTAAAAACTTTAACCTTTGGAGTGATAACATGCTCATCTTCAGGCATATTAACATTTACCTCCTCAGGCTCAGACACATGAGCTTCCTCTGTTGTAGTAACAGCCAAAGAAGCAGAAGCCAATACATGAAGACCATCAAGATCAACATCCTCCTCTTCTTTACCCTGCTCATCCTCTGAATCATAAACTCTAAATTTGCTCCTCCTCTTTTTCAATCTATTTTATAATTCAGACACCCTTCCAAGAAGTTGTACAACAGCTCCACCAAGTGTTTTCTTAGTCTCCTTAAGCTCAGCCTTAAGATCATCAACCTTCTAAATATATCTGTCAAGTAAACTATACATTTTCATTAGTACATCAGAATCCTCAGCTCCACTAACAGGTTGTCCTAAGGTATAAGGAGCATCATTGGATCTGGGAGGAGAAACATAATCATCTCCACCAAAATTGGTGTCATCCTCAAATGTGTGTCTAGGTGGACTCAAAGGTGGCTCAGGAGGTTGGTCAATATTAACCTTTGGTTCAACAGGAGTTTGATCCTGTGTTCTAGAAGTAATGTTAGGCTCATCAAGAGCAATAATACTTGGAGATGGTGGGGTAACAGGTCTAGGAGAAGGAGGTGGCTGGTCATCAGTAGCAATTGATGCAGTTGCATCAGGAACATTGGAGGCCCCAATATCAGCTAAAACTAATGCAGAGGCATCAGCAGCATCAGGGATGGGTGGCATAGTGCCACCAGCAACCTCATAAATAGATGGCTCATTGCCACCAGCAGCATCAGCTGCACCAGCATCTACATTGCCAACGGGAAACATAGTAGGTAACAAAGGTCTGTGTTCCCCAGCAAAATTAGTCCTCATGGTAGCAAAGAGTTTGGCAGTCAACTTTCCTATTGGTCTTGGGGTTTGGTCTGAGGTCTCAATGCCTAAGATAATCTGTAAGAATCTAGGATACATGAAAATTAATGCTTGGTATCCTTAATATTTATAAGCATTTCCTCAAATATGTACCTTGAAAAGTTATAATCCCTACCTTTAGACAAACAAATTATAGCACAAGCAATTAAGTTGGAGAACTGATCCCAACCCCCAGACTTAGGACTAATACATTGGAGAAGGGTATGAACTAAAAATATCCACTTAGGGCAAAACTTATTTTTATACCATATAAACTTCCCATCAATGGGATACCCTAAACTGGCCAAACCAGTGATTATTTCCTGCCTATCATTCTCAAAAACTCATCCTTCATCATCTAATTGCAACTGAGTCCTTATAAGAGACTCAGTAACTACACATTCTTGTCCATCAATTATGGCCACAATCTCCTTGGGTTAACCCTCAGGATATCTTTCATAAGCAGTAGCCCAGAATTGCCTGACTAAAGATTCATAAACAACAGATGGACAGTGAGTTAGGTCATACCTGATCTTGGAGCGCAGTAGGAAATCAACCATTGGATCAAAAATATCACTTCCTTTAGCTCTTCCAAAAAACGCAGCCTTATTATGATCTCCTTTAAAACTTAGTGCCGCCATTGCAATGATTCGAGAAGATTTGGAATGGGTTTTGGTTGAAAATGAGATGGAATTGGTTAATTAGGTCATGGGATTACAGTGATTGGCTATTTAAGGAAGTTACCCAAAACAGCCTTTTAACTTGGCAAATATCTCGCAAAGTATCTTTGACCAATTTTGACTTTTAATTAAATCCCGAATTAAATACCCAATTCCATGTTACCAGCAGCATCCAAAAGTCAATCCGCATGAACCACATAGTCAAACAACAAAAACCACACAATGTTTGACCGCAGTTACTACAATGTGCTACCAGCAGGAACCATAACCCATCAGCAGGAACAAACATGTTACCAGCAGGAATGAGGAAAAGTCAACCCTTCTATTATTAACTACGCATTAACACCTTTACAGTCATAACCCTTATTTACTCTACCACCAACCGAACAATTACTACCATAAATTGTATAGGAGTTAGATTACAAGAAGACTTTGACTATAAAAGAAACCTCCATCCATACAACACATACAACCCAAACACTTCAATCGATCATCTAAAAACCTCTACCAAAACACCATAATGAGCAACTCTCCCATCAACATATCACCAGATTCCTCTATGAGTCCATCGTCTAATGATGGATGGTAAAATTACTTCCCTCCTAAGAACACTACAGTTACCTTCATGCCCACAAACCCTCCTCCACCACCAGCACCAGTTGGTACCTCTTCTGAGGATCTGCCTACTCCACCCTCCTATATGGATGACTCTAGTTCACTAAGCTCCATGCCTAGCATTGTATCAGCTTATTCAGATACTGATGATGAAACAGGTGGATCCTCCAGAGCTTTAACTGTTGCTTCTCTTGCTCAAGTGCCAGCTCCTTCTGTATAAGTACCAGGTCCCTTCAACCAAGCCCCACAGAAAAGACAATAGGTGGTTGGTCTTCCCTGTCCCAGAGTGTAGGAGGTGGTTGGTAGGAGGGGAAAACAGTGTATGCCTGAGTTTGGAAAGAGGAAGGGATCCATGGAGTAGTTGGTGTTAGGGGTTGTCTTTTGTTGATGTCATGGAGGTAATGATCATTGGTTGTTAGAAATCTTGTGATGTAATACTGCATCTTTGAATGCAGTTCTTTAAATAAATAAACTTCCATGTTTTCTCTTTTAATCTCTTTGCAACTGATTGAGTGTTTGACTTATAATCTGCAAAACTGTTAGTAGAACACAGAATATACAAAGAATATACACAAATATATAATATTCACAATTATACAAAATATACAACATAAATCCTCCCTTTAATCAGAAAGCCTCCCCTTAGGCATAATCCTCCCCTCAAACACAACAATCAGGGGTTGATCATGCCAATATGGACAACAAAAAATTGAAATCTAGGGCCATCAAAAGCTTTTGTTAGCAAATCAGCCACATTATCATCAGTATGGATTTTAAGCACTTGATTAAGATGTTTTTCATTTGCATCTCTAATAAAATGGTGCCTAATTTCAATGTGCTTGGTTCTTTGATGAAAAACTGGATTTTTAACAATGCAAATGGTACTTTGGTTATCAATAAAGATTTTTGTGTTCATAAAATTGAACCCATAGTCTAATAACTGATTTTGTATCCAGAGTACCTGACCACAAAAACTAGCAGCAGCAACATACTCTGCTTCAGTAGAGGATGTGGCCATAATGGTCTGTTTCTTGCATTGCCAGGAGATCAACCTCCTACCCAGAAACTGACAACCCCCAATAGTATACTTTCTATCAAAATTGTCACCAACATAGTCACTATCACTGTAAGCTTCCAACACAAATGGAGAATCTCTAAGATACCAAAAACCCAATTTAGGCTGGCCCTTGAGATACTTGAAAATTTTCTTGACTGCATTTAAGTGGGAAGTCAATGGAGTAACCTGATGCCTTGAACAAGCATTGACTGCAAACATAATATCAGGCCTTGTAGCTGTCAAATATATTTTTCTTGACTAATGAAAATACCATCTGGCTTTTACTTAACCTGTAGGCCCAAGAAGAATGTAAGCTCACCCATAGCACTTATTTCAAACTCACTTTTCATCAAATCCTCAAATTCTCTACACCAAGCCTCTTTAGTAGAGCCAAAGATAATGTCATCCACATAAACTTGGACTAAGATGATATCCCTGGAGTTCTTCTTGATAAAAAGTGTCTTATCAATAGCACCTCTCCTGTAACCATGCTTCAGCAAGAATAAAGACAACCTAGCATACCATGCTCTTGGTTCTTGATGAAGCCCATAGAGTGCTTTAACCACTTTGTACACCAAATCTAGATTGTGTGGATCCATAAAGCCTTTGGGTTAAGTCACATACACTTCTTCTTCAATTTCACCATATAGGAAGGCACTTTTAACATCCATCTGATAAACCATGAAACCCATATAAGAGGCAAAGGCTAAGAAGAGTCTAATAGCCTCAACTCTTGCTACTGGAGCAAAGGCTTCATCATAGTCAATACCCTCTTCTTGCCTGTGACCTTGAGCTACCAATCTTGCCTTATTTCGTACCACAATCCCCCTTGCATCCCTTTTAAACTTTAAGATCCCTTTTGTCCCAATTGAATATTTCCCATCAGGCAATGGAACAAGCTTCCAGACATTTTGATTTAAGAACTGTTGCATTTCTTCTTGCATAGCAGCAACCCAATCTGAGTCTACAAGTTCTTGTGCTACACTGGTAGGTTCAACTTGTGACAAGAAACAAGCAAATAGACAATGATGATAGTCTGTGTGATTGTTCCTTTGTTGATCCTTAATATAACTGAGAAATTCAGTTTCACCAAATTTAGTCTTCTTCACCTTACTTCTTGTTTGAACATATGAAGTAGGATCACCAATAATCAGAGATTGTGGACGCACAGTGTTAATCCTTTTAGTAGCATTAGGACTAACATCAACTGAGGTTGGCAGTAAGGTGAAGAAGAATCAAAAATGCATGTGCTTGACTGATGATGAATACCTTCCAACTCAGAACTTGAAGATTGGTAATTTGCTAGATCATATGGACTTGGAAATCGAGTGGGAGAATCATTGAAACCCAGAGAATCAATAGATGAGGTTGTTGAGGAAACCGAAGGAACAACGTCACTACCAGGAGGAACAGGAAAACTGCCAGCAGAATTGATGTTAGCAGCAACCGAACTATTACCAGCAGCATTGACAGCAGCAGCAACTGAACCACTACCAGCAGGAACGATTACATTACCAGCAGGAACAAAAGCATTACCAGCAGCATCAAGGTTCCTGCGGGCTTCAATAGCTGCTTGCCTCAAGAGTTCCTTTGTTTCTTTGGAGAATTCAAAACCAAACTTTTTAGCATCATCCTTAGCTGCATACCCTGAATCACTTTGAGTCACACCAGAAGAATCCTTATGCTCAATACCTGAAAAGTGGTTAATAGGGAAAGAGGGAACAACAATAAGTTGTTCATCACAATCTGAGTCTGAATCATCATCTGAGGAACCTGCAATGTTAGTTTGTGAAGCTTGTGGACATGGAGATTGATTATATTTGTAACGAGTATAACCTAAATGATCAGTTAAATAGTCAAGATCAAAGTACCATTCATGACCAGCCCCCTGAACATTAGGTTTATCCTCTAGAAATCTCATATTCAGTGTTTCTTTTATCCTCTTGGCAGATATATTGTACACCCTATAAGCCTTACTATGAGCATAATAACCAACTATATACCCCTCATCAGCTTTCCCTTCAAATTTTCCCAAATGATCACCAGTGTTCAGATAGTCACATGACACCCCAAAAGGCTTAAAGTAACTAATGGTAGGAACCCTCCCAGACAGTAGTTCATAAGGTGTCTTATTGTGAGGTCTAGTAATCAAAACCCTGTTCAAAACATAATAGGCAGTGTTGACTGCTTCAGTCCAGAACATGGTTGGTAATTTAGAGTCAGCAAGCATAGATCTTGCTGCTTCTATAAGGGTTCTGTTCTTCCTTTCAGCAACTCCATTTTAGTTGTGGAGTCCTGGCATTGATGTAGTCCCTTTTTATCCCCTTAGACCTACAAAGTTCTATTAATTTAGCATTTTTGAACTCTGTCACATTGTCACACCTTATAGCTTTAACCTTTTTACTTAGCTGGTTTTCAATCAGGGCAATAAAGTTTTGAAGAACCTGAAATATTTCATCAGTAGTCCCCAAAAAGAATACCCAACAAAACCTCCTATAGTCATCAGTAACCACCAAACAATAGTACTTGTGTTCAATGCTTCTGATAGAGGTAGGACCAAAAAGATCCATATGAAGAAGCTGTAGAGGCTCTGATATTGTGCTAACTGGAGTAATGGCCTCTTAAGAAGCCTTGTGTTGCTTTCCTTTATTGCAGGCCACACAGTTATGCTCATTAGTAAAGACATTGGAAGGAAGCCCATGGACCAATCCATGTTTTGCCAGCTTATTGATTGTTTTAAAGTTTACATGTGCCATCCTTCTATGCCATTTGTTAGATTCATCCAAGGATGCTTTTGCAACCAAACAAGCCAATCACCTTTAGGCTGGACATCATTTAGATTGAATGTATACAAATTATGTCTCCTTGGAACCTTCAGCACTACTTGACTTTCATCAGGTATCTGAAAGTCTTTAGAAAGCACAAGACATTCATTTTCAGTGAATAGAACACTGTTCTTCTTGTCACAGATTTGTGACACAGAGAATAGATTGAAGTTTCTGAGTTCTTTCACATAATACACATTTTTGAAGTCCAGTTTGGAGGTCCTAATGGTTCCTTTCCTAGTTATCTTGCCATCTCCTCCTCCAAAAGTAACAGTGCCTCCATGTATTGACACAAAGTCATGCAGTTTTTCTCTGTTCCCTGTCATACTCTTTGAACATCCACTATCAACAATACCTAAATCTTTATTCTAATGAGGATCATCCTACAAGTTAGAAAATATACAAAAACATTAGTACCAATGGAGACCCAAGTCATGACTGACTTAGGCCTGCCTTGTGGATCATAGATGAAAAACCTGTAGATTAATGAGATCCACCATTGTTTTTAGATTCCTTCCCTAAGTGTGGTTTGCATTGTCTCTAAGAGCAACCTGCTGAGGGCTTAACATCAGTATCCCATCTCCCCCCCCCCCTTTTATACAATGGGTCATTATAAACAGGCCTATATCCATTTTGAAAATAAGTGCTTGTAGGTCTGATTAATGGCCTAGCAACATTTCTTCTCCAATATGGTGGAATCGGTTTACCAGCAGAAACTGGACTACTAGCAGGAACTGGTTTACCAGCAGAAACTGGACTACTAGCAGGAACTGGTTTACCAGCAGAAACTGGCTTACCAGTAGGAACTGGCTTACCAGCAGGAACTGGTCTACCAGCAGGATTGGGTCTGCCAGTCCTCACATGTGTTCTTTTAGGAACAAATGAAGGAATATTATGCACATCAGTCCATACTGGTCTAGGCTTCTGTTGGTCAGTACACACACCCATTCTTTTCTCATAATAATTACAATCTTTAATAAGATGAAATGTACTACCACAAACAAAACAGGATTTCTTCTTAAACGATTTGTTCATAACATAAGATGTCTTATTACAAACAAACTTATTAAAACCAAAACTAGAAACTAAATTGTTTTTAACCAAATTAAAAGAAATGTCATTAAGAGAAGTTGTCTTTAAAGTGGGTTCATCAGCAGCAACTCTTGGGGTAGGGTCAACGGTCTTGGGTGAGGCAGAATTGTCACTTGAATCACAACTGCTAAAGTCATTGGAATGGGTCTCTGAGGTCTTATCACTGAAAGAACAAGATACAAAGTCATTAGTTTCACTGACAGTTTCAGATAAGTCATTAGACTTTTGGCCATAAGTCACGTGTGATTCATCAAAGTCTGTGTGTGTGGAGATTGGCTTAAAAGTTCCTGTTATTGGTGGAGAAATTGAATGCATTTCTTGTGCTTTAAGATACTTAATAGGTTTTTGAAAATTTTCTTCCTCAAGGGTAGGGTCAAAAACAGTTGGGTAAAGAGGGTCATAAACTTCATCTGGCCCCATATACTTTTCATACCATAATGCTCTCCTAGCCCTTATAGACTAAGAACTATCTACCAACTTGTTTAGATGTTTAGATTGTTCCTGCCACTGTTTATGTCTAGCCACCTCACTGTCTAACTTAGCCTTTAGATCCTATTTTTCTAAGTTTACCTTTACATTTTCATTCTCAGTAAATTTTAACAAGTTAGTAGTATTTTCTAACTCTCTTTCTAGCACCCTAATCTTCTTTTCATAAGCCACTTGATTTTGTTGGTACTAAACCTTTTGTTTTTCCAAAGTTTTAACTGTAATTTTATAGGCTTGTACCTGAATATAGTATTCTTTATATTGGCCTTCAATGTCATCATATTCCCTTTTAAGGGTATCATATTTATCAATACACCCAAATATACAAGTATTTACCTGAGATGAGATACCCATTAGGGCAAATTCCTCAGCAGCATCACCAGTCTCAGCAAGCATTCCAAACTGATGAGTAGCAGCACCTTACTTATCTTCAGTCTCATGAGCAGTCCAATCAAACATTGAATCCATTGACACCAGGGCTTTAGGTTCCTCATGTTCCTTGAGCTTGAATGCAGAGTATCTTTTCTTGTCATTTCCCTTCTTTTATGGGCATTCCCTGGCAAAGTGACCCGGTTGATTGCATTCATAACACCTGAGCTTCTTCTTGTCAAATCTGGCTGCATCCTTTCCCTGGAAATTGATCTTTCTTCCAGACTTCTTCTCAAACCTGTTGACTTTTACAGAAAGCATAGCCATCTGCCACTTTATTTCCAATTCCTCCAAGTCCCACTTATCCACCTGATCAAAATCCTCATATGCCAGCTGCTGTTGAGGTTCACTTTCAGCAACAAACGAATAGAGTACATCTTCCATCACATTACTAGACATTGAGTTTCTTGGTCCAGAAGAGGTGTATGTGGTTGCTGCTGATGATGAGGTGGGACTATCAGGATATGACATCTTGGTATTAGCACTTTTAGTACTAACAAATACTGAATTAGTTGGAGTGAAAGAATAGCTTGAATGACCCTTGATATCAATTTCAAGAGTCATGAGCTTGTTGTATAAGTCATCAAATCTTAAGTACTCAAGGCCTCCCTTTACCTTGAGAGTGATGCAAACCTGCCTCCAAGAAGATGGTAGAGCCCTTAGGAACTTGGTTTTGCAGTCTTCATTGTTTTGTTTTGACTGCATCTGATTAAGTTGGCTCAAGATCTTCTGAAACCTATCATACCCCTTGTGTATTCCTTCTTCTTCAGAGGTCTTGAACTCCTGGAACTCCTGCTTCAACATTGTCTTTCTCATCTTCTTGGATTCATCATTACCTCCAAACCTTTCCTTGATGGCCAACCAGATTTCCTTTGCATCATCAAGGTGATGAAAATCACTGTTGGGATATGAAAGTGCTGAAGATATGAAAGTACTGAAGACATGAAAGTACTGTAATTTGCAAAGTACTGGAAACAGTCAAAGAGTCAAAGTACTGCTAAAAGATAAATTCAAAGTACTGCACTACGAAGTCAAAGTACTGCAAGAACAAAGAACTGTTATATTTGTTTATGGAAAGAATTGTATTCTATGTTTAGATTACTTGTCGTACAAGGTTACAAATTGTAAACCGACTAGGATATCCTTGAGCCTATAAAAGGACTCCTAGATTGGCATTAGATGTACGATTCCAAAAAGAGTTTTAGAGTTTACGAATTAGTGTTTTAGAGAAAAGTTCGATTATCTTAGAGTTGTATTAGAGTATCTGCATAATAAGCAGATTTAGAGTTTATAAAAAAGTTATTCTTCTTAGCTTTGTTAAGTAAATTCCGCGTACTTGATAAAGATTGCTCAGTGTTTCTTTGTTAATAACTTAGGATTTATCCGAGGTTATTAAACCTTAACAAGCTAGTTAAAGTTAGTTTGATTAAAGTATATCGATCTAACAAGTGGTATCAGAGCTTGTGTGGAAACTCTGACTAGGAAGAAATCCTACTTCAACAAAATTCAAGATGTCGACTGAAGTTGTTCCACCACCCTCAATCACCTCACTCAGAATTCCAATAATCAAGAAGGGAGAATATGATCTCTGGTGCATGAAGATGAGGCAGTATATTGCCATTACAGACCATGCTCTATGGAATGTAATTGTGAATGGGAATTGATGAGTGTGTAAATACTCATCATTTTTGTACAAAATAAACTGCAAAATCATCTGAAAACACTCAGAAACACATCAAAATGATCAAAATATCACAAATCAGTGTTTTATGTGTTTTAAATGCAAAAGTATCAAAATCAGATGAAAAACATATCAAATTTGCAAAAATTGCAGTTTTAGTCCCCCAAGTTTCAAAAGTTGTCAAAAATAGTCCCTGAGCCAAAATTTCAAAAGAAAAGTCACCAAAGGTCCTTTTGAAATCATAAATTATCATATTTAGTCCTTTGGTGAAAAATCTAAAAGTTTTGAGAAAATTACAGTTTAGTCCCTGAAAATCCAAAATGGTCAAATTTAGTCCTTGGAAATTTTTAAAAAAATGTCAAACTAGACCTTGGTCTATTTAAGGTTGGCAACACTAGTCCTTGGATTGCAATTTCATAATTTTCAGTTTGGTCCCTGGAGTTTCAGTTTGGCAGTTTTAGTCCTTAATGTCTAAAATGGATTCATTATTAATCCTAAGTCCTAAATCCAATCCAAACCCAATAAAAGCCCAACAATTCCCACTGACCCGGTCCAATATCCATTACCCAACGTTTAAAATAAAATAACCGCCCCCCTTTTCCCTGTCTTCCCCGACCAATGTGTCTGCACTAGCCACCAGCCACCAACACACCTCTTTGTCCCCCTACTCCACACCTTGTCTCCCCTCCCTCCTCACAATCCAAAAAGATGCATTAAATGCTCAACCTCAAACCCCAACAAGCTAACATAAGTTTTCCCGCCAATTTGATCAAACGGCCAAAAAAGTGCTCAAGTCATCCAATGGTTGATTTTATTGATGGGATTCGCTCAGAAGACACGTGGAAGCTAAATGGATATAAAAAAAAGAAGGAAGAAGCAAGAAAAGGAAGTTTTTTTTTTACTCAGTAGTTACCTAGTTAGTTAGTGGTAGTTCTAGATTTTAATACCAGAGTCTTAGTTTTTATTTCAGTGGTTCTACCTCCATTTTATTTTATTTAACGTTCTTGTAAGCCTTAAATTTTCAATACAATTTCAGTTCCCATTGTTTAATTTTATGCGGTTTGGATGTCTTTGCAGTTTTGATGATTTGATTTCTGTAATTTGTGTTTTAAAAGAATTGGTTAAAGTGTGCTAAAGTACTGTGTTTGTTACACTTTAGCTTAACTCATTATCTTAGCAAATAGTCAACGAGAGTCAAAGTTTAGAGTCAAAACAGTTTGCAATAATCTTTGGGTTTAGTCGGATTTAATTATGTACTTTATGCTAGTTGGAGCAATTCAAACCAGAGCAGTGTAGACTTAGTCAAGTTTTCAAAGTCATTTGTATTTTTGATCATGCAATAGGATGTTTGGCAAAAGCTTGTTGAAGTGCTTTAAAGATAGTTTCGTACCTTTTGACTTTCATAGTCAAAGTACATTTGAGGTTTTAGAGTGTTTTGCATAAGTTGGAATCTGTACTATCAAGTTTTACAAGTTTTGACAACAAAAAAAATAACAAAATAAGTTTTTGGTTCCTTCTGTCCTGCTCACCAAAACAGCAGTATTCTTTAGCTCGAGCCACTTCTCTAGCTTATTTTTAAGCTGGTAACAGTGGGTCTTGGTCTCAAATTTAGTTTATTTAGAATCTTGGCCTTGTTAACTTGTTGCCTGCAGCTTGTGATTGGCCTGGGAGTTCAAATCTCAGCTTATAGATAAGCTACAAGTTGCCACAGTGGCTGTTTCTTTTGTGATTGTCCAAACAGCAGCAGCGGATTTCCCCCCCCCCCCCATCTCAGACATTCTCACAGCTTATTTGGGTGAGATAGTTAGGGAAAAAGTAAGCCAGCTGTGTGGGCTTCAAGTTCCCACAAGCTCAAGCTCTCACTTACTTCTTAGCTTATTCAGAATAAGCGCCAAATTGGACCCCTTTGCCACAGTGGACTGTTGCAGTCTGCAGTCCTCTGTCACACAGGTTGGTATTTTGTGCTTATTAAGTGCTTATTAGGTGAACTGTAGGGTATTGAGGTTGCTTAGATAGGTTTAGTTAATATTTAGCTTAATCTAGTCCACCCTAGTGCTCATTTCTCTTGAATGCTTATTCCCATTTTTTTAGTTTTAGGATTTCCTTAGAAATTGATTCCAACTGTTTTTCCCTTTTATTTGCTTTTTAGCGTAACAATTCATATCCCAGCTAACTTGTGATTATGAGTTGATTATATCAGGCTTGTTGTGCTTACTTTGTGTTCATAAGTTCCATTGGGGGTGTTTGTTTGAAGTCTGCTATATCAGTGGACAACTTAGTCCAACAGCATTCCCACCACAACAACCTTTGCCGTCTCAACAGTACTCCTTCACGTTCTATGTTCAGTCCTTGTTAGTTCATTTTTAGTGTTAGTTTAGTACTTAGGTTTGCTTGGATCTACCTTTAGCTTAATGTAGGATTGCTAGCTTCTTTTCATCCTTGGATTTATTGCAGCCCAACCAAGGTTTGTTTGGCTTAGATGTTAATTCCGAAATCTGTTTTATTCTTGCATATAATCTGTTTCAGTTCTGTTTTCTTTGCTTGCTGTTAGAATCAGATGTTGTTAAAAGTGTGGTTTAAATTAGCTTGATTGTTGGTTGGTTAAAAGAAAAAGAAAAAGAAATAGTTGCAAAAAAAGGTACTGCCTGGGATTCGAACCCAGGTCAGCCCCTTCACACAGTCACGCTCCAACAAACCATCTCAACACCATGCGCCCTTGGGACTTCTATTGGTTTTAGTTTACCAAGTTTAATATATAAGGCAGTTAGAGTAATGTGGCTTATTAGTTTTAGCTTAATTTTCACAGCTTATCCGTATAAGCTGTTGATTCCATTTCATTTTTCTTAAGTCCCCCATAGCATAAAGTAGTTGTTGCGAATTTTCCATATTTTTCCAATAATGTTTAGTATTTTTAATAATTTATTTAGTTAAATATAGTTTTTAAATCGTAATAAATAAAATAAAACTCAAAAAAATACCCGGCTTTTTCCTAAAAATTTCTTTTGTCATGTAGTACGTGAGAAAATTGTTTTTACATTCGTAGGACTTTTATTTCATAAATTTTACGTTTTTGCTTGCGCACTCGCGTAATTTTTATAAATAACGTACGTTTTCATTTTAAGTTACGTTTTTAGATATTTTAAGTTTACGTTTTAGTTAAAATAGTTTATTTAAGTCATTTTGTTTTATAAAATCACAAAAACATCATTTTGTAAATATAGTGATAGCGTTTATTTAATATTTTTAATCTTTTTAATTTCCTTTAATTTTCATTTTAGCCCTTGTAGTTTATGTCCTTTCTCCGTAGTTATAATAATTCCAAATCTCCTTTTCCGTCCAAATTCCTCGATCACTATACGTGAGGTGATCCATTGCACAGCTCGCTGGGACATAACGACCCGGGGAGACCCTATTCTCCTCAGATCTTCATTGATTTCGTGCTTAAGCTGTTTTAAGTCTGTTACGGCTGGTCATTCACAAGCGACCAGTTTGTGTGATTAGACTTGACGGTTTTGCGCGCATCAAATTTTTGGCGCCGCTGCCGGGGAGCTGTGCGGCTTATCTTCCGTCTAGCAGATTAGTGATTTGGATATTCACTCTTTGTTTATACCATCTGTATGTGTTTATATTTTCTTATAAAAATCAAAAACCCAAAAAGATTTTCATCCTTTGTTTTTGCATCATGTCTATCCAAAAATCCAAAAATATCCATCTTTACCCTCTCACATCTTTGATTCTTCATCCCTACCCCTCTAAAAACATTTGATTCTTTCGATGTCTCATCCTCACCCTCTTGGTTGTCAATGGTGTGGTGGTCCTTATAATGGTGGCAATTGCCCCAGTTGTGGCATGGTGGAGTCAGGAAATGGGTCTGTCTATAACCAGGATCCCTATTCCTACCATAACACCACTGATTTATTCCATCAGCTACCACACTGTGAGACTCAGCAGTTTTACTGTTGTGAGTACTGTGGTGGTTCACACTCCAGTTCTGATTGTCAATCGGGAAACACGCTTGTCTATGAGCAGGTTCCTGATAACAATTATGACTACAACACATACCACTCACAGCCACATCAGTTTTACTGTTGTGAGTATTGTGGAGGTCCTCACTCTAGCTCGGATTGTCAAACAGGGAACCCATTTCCTTGTAACAATTACGACTCTTCGTATCATGACCAACCTCTACAGTACCAGCCTGACCCACTTCCTCAAAATCTTCTCCTTAATCTTTTGGATTTAGTGAAAGATTTGAAGGAATCTAAACACTCCCAAGATAATCCAAATGAAAAATCCATGGAAGAATTGTTAGCTGAAGAACAGGCTGCTAAATTAGATTCCCAGATCGCCAGTGAAAACTCTATTAGGGAATTAATTAAAATACAAAAAGCAGCCAGATCTAGCTCTCGATTTCGTTTCATTCCTGATGACAGTGATGATGAGGATACACTTGATATCCTTCAATTTTATAAATATTCATCAAGTTCATCAGTTGATATCCCAGCAGTTGAGATTTCATCTCAAACAACTGCTATCACACCCGAAGCTCCCACTCACTCTCTGAACATGGGGGACGAGCATCTTGACACTGTTCCTGAAAAGGAATCGGACGAATTCATAAAGTCTAGTGATGAGGACCTTGTCCCAATCCCGAGAGAGTCACAGGGAACTTCTGATCAGATGTGTGATTCTTCTTCCCCTCTTGAGTGTTCAAATGATCATTTGGAAACTTTCTCTGATTTTAGCGACGATTGTGCTTCCTTTGGAAACATCGAGTATGTTGAGGCATCAATCCCACAATCTGATGCTGATCCCCTTCTTGAGGAGTTCTCCGGTGAACTCACTCACATCAATCCACTCTTTGATTTCGAAGCCGATCTGGGAGAGACTGAAAGTCTCATTGATAATGATCGTTCACTCACTTCTTATCCCAACAATCCAAATGAGAATGTTGATCACTTTGTTCCCGAAACATTCAAAGCTACTTTCACCAATCCTCTGTTTGAATTCGACTCTGAATTCACTCTAATTTCTAAGAATCCACTCTTTGATACTCAGACTGAGGATAGTGATGAGCCCACAATGGAACAAGAGTTCACAAATTCACTTCATGTGAATGATTCTCTTCATAAAGAGTTCTCCGGTGAACTCTCTCATGACATATCTCCTCCGGAACATGATCATTTCTACTTTGATCTTGAGGATGATATTAGCTCGGAGGAAGGTGTACTCTGTCGTATGAGTTTGCTTATTGATGATACTACCTTCACCCTTCCTCCCGATATGTCTGCATTTGAGGATGAAGAATGGATCCTGATTGTCATCAAGACCTTTCTTCCTTTCCTCAAATATCTTGTGATTTCCCTTCATCTTCACTCCTTCGGGAATGAAGACACTATCTTTGACCCCGGCATTTTCACTTATCATTTTTGAGCCGGTTCTATGTATATCTCATCGGTGTGGAACTTTCACGTACTTCAATGTTTATCCAAACATCTTGAATGAAAGTCCGATGGAGATTGTTTCTTCCACTTTGCTTCCCCATGAACCAATGAATTCGGGGTCGAGTCAAGCTAGCGACTCGGTAATCAAAAACAGTAGCTTAACATGGGTTTTCACCCATGTGTCCCACCCTAGTGTGGGGGTGATGCCCCACATGTTATATATATATATATATATATATATATATATATATATATATATATATATATATATATATATATATATGGAAAAAAAAAAAAAAAAAAAAAAAAAAAAAAAAAAATCTTTTAAAAATAATGGCCGTAATATTTCCCTTTTACGTTCTTTGTTTCGGCATAACCGCCGGTACTTTGAATATCGAGGGCGATATTCATTTCTAAGTGTGGGGGGGGGAATTCTCACGAATTTTATTATATAATTATACCAATTCCCCCGTTTTTGGCCAAATTTTTTTTTTGTTTTTTTGGAGTAAGTGTTTTACACTTTCTTATTTGGTTATCAGTCCGCCATGTCTGTAAGACTAAAGGATTGGCTAATCCAGGAGCAAACGGCTCTTGGTAAAGATATCTCAAATCCGTTTATATGGCTTGCAATTTGCCCAAAATTGTATGGTATTCGACTCACCATATCCTAAAAAGTGAAGAGTTGGCTAGCCCGCAAGGTTATGGCTTCTGGTAAAGGCAGTGGAAAAACCATAATTGGTAATCGACTCACCAAAGATAATATTGATAATTTATCTAAGAGTTGGCTAGTCCAGAAGGGTACGGCTTCTGGTAAAGACAAAATCAAATCCGTTGAAAGCTGGTGGTTTGCTCAAAATCACATGGTTATCGGTGTACCATGGTTCTTACTTGAACTGAAACATTTGGCTACTCCAGAAGTAATGGCTTTTGGTAAAGAGATTAAAATCCATTATGTTTTCTCAAATCATTGCTAGGGACTAGCAATATCTCAGTGTGGGGGATTGATGAGTGTATAAATACTCATCATTTTTGTACAAAATAAACTGCAAAATCATCTGAAAACACTCAGAAACACATCAAAATATCACAAATCAGTGTTTTATGTGTTTTAAATGCAAAAATATCAAAATCAGATGAAAAACATATCAAATTTGCAAAAATTGCAGTTTTAGTCCCCCAAGTTTCAAAAGTTGTCAAAAATAGTCCCTGAGCCAAAATTTCAAAAGAAAAGTCACCAAAGGTCCTTTTGAAATCATAAATTATCATATTTAGTCCTTTGGTGAAAAATCTAAAAGTTTTGAGAAAATTACAGTTTAGTCCCTGAAAATCCAAAATGGTCAAATTTAGTCCTTGGAAATTTTTAAAAAAATGTCAAACTAGACCTTGGTCTATTTAAGGTTGGCAACACTAGTCCTTGGATTGCAATTTCATAATTTTCAGTTTGGTCCCTGGAGTTTCAGTTTGGCAGTTTTAGTCCTTAATGTCTAAAATGGATTCATTATTAATCCTAAGTCCTAAATCCAATCCAAACCCAATAAAAGCCCAACAATTCCCACTGACCCGGTCCAATATCCATTACCCAACGTTTAAAATAAAATAACCGCCCCCCTTTTCCCTGTCTTCCCCGACCAATGTGTCTGCACCAGCCACCAGCCACCAACATACCTCTTTGTCCCCCTACTCCACACCTTGTCTCCCCTCCCTCCTCACAATCCAAAACGATGCATTAAATGCTCAACCTCAAACCCCAACAAGCTAACATAAGTTTTCCCGCCAATTTGATCAAACGGCCAAAAAAGTGCTCAAGTCATCCAATGGTTGATTTTATTGATGGGATTCGCTCAGAAGACACGTGGAAGCTAAATGGATATAAAAAAAAGAAGGAAGAAGCAAGAAAAGGAAGTTTTTTTTTTACTCAGTAGTTACCTAGTTAGTTAGTGGTAGTTCTAGATTTTAATACCAGAGTCTTAGTTTTTATTTCAGTGGTTCTACCTCCATTTTATTTTATTTAACGTTCTTGTAAGCCTTAAATTTTCAATACAATTTCAGTTCCCATTGTTTAATTTTATGCAGTTTGGATGTCTTTGCAGTTTTGATGATTTGATTTCTGTAATTTGTGTTTTAAAAGAATTGGTTAAAGTGTGCTAAAGTACTGTGTTTGTTACACTTTAGCTTAACTCATTATCTTAGCAAATAGTCAACGAGAGTCAAAGTTTAGAGTCAAAACAGTTTGCAATAATCTTTGGGTTTAGTCGGATTTAATTATGTACTTTATGCTAGTTGGAGCAATTCAAACCAGAGCAGTGTAGACTTAGTCAAGTTTTCAAAGTCATTTGTATTTTTGATCATGCAATAGGATGTTTGGCATAAGCTTGTTGAAGTGCTTTAAAGATAGTTTCGTACCTTTTGACTTTCATAGTCAAAGTACATTTGAGGTTTTAGAGTGTTTTGCATAAGTTGGAATCTGTACTATCAAGTTTTACAAGTTTTGACAACAAAAAAAATAACAAAATAAGTTTTTGGTTCCTTCTGTCCTGCTCACCAAAACAGCAGTATTCTTTAGCTCGAGCCACTTCTCTAGCTTATTTTTAAGCTGGTAACAGTGGGTCTTGGTCTCAAATTTAGTTTATTTAGAATCTTGGCCTTGTTAACTTGTTGCCTGCAGCTTGTGATTGGCCTGGGAGTTCAAATCTCAGCTTATAGATAAGCTACAAGTTGCCACAGTGGCTGTTTCTTTTGTGATTGTCCAAACAGCAGCAGTGGATTTCCCCCCCCCCCCCCCCCCCCCCCATCTCAGACATTCTCACAGCTTATTTGGGTGAGATAGTTAGGGAAAAAGTAAGCCAGCTGTGTGGGCTTCAAGTTCCCACAAGCTCAAGCTCTCACTTACTTCTTAGCTTATTCAGAATAAGCGCCAAATTGGACCCCTTTGCCACAGTGGACTGTTGCAGTCTGCAGTCCTCTGTCACACAGGTTGGTATTTTGTGCTTATTAAGTGCTTATTAGGTGAACTGTAGGGTATTGAGGTTGCTTAGATAGGTTTAGTTAATATTTAGCTTAATCTAGTCCACCCTAGTGCTCATTTCTCTTGAATGCTTATTCCCATTTTTTTAGTTTTAGGATTTCCTTAGAAATTGATTCCAACTGTTTTTCCATTTTATTTGCTTTTTAGCGTAACAATTCATATCCCAGCTAACTTGTGATTATGAGTTGATTATATCAGGCTTGTTGTGCTTACTTTGTGTTCATAAGTTCCATTGGGGGTGTTTGTTTGAAGTCTGCTATATCAGTGGACAACTTAGTCCAACAGCATTCCCACCACAACAACCTTTGCCGTCTCAACAGTACTCCTTCACGTTCTATGTTCAGTCCTTGTTAGTTCATTTTTAGTGTTAGTTTAGTACTTAGGTTTGCTTGGATCTACCTTTAGCTTAATGTAGGATTGCTAGCTTCTTTTCATCCTTGGATTTATTGCAGCCCAACCAAGGTTTGTTTGGCTTAGATGTTAATTCCGAAATCTGTTTTATTCTTGCATATAATCTGTTTTAGTTCTGTTTTCTTTGCTTGCTGTTAGAATCAGATGTTGTTAAAAGTGTGGTTTAAATTAGCTTGATTGTTGGTTGGTTAAAAGAAAAAGAAAAAGAAATAGTTGCAAAAAAAGGTACTGCCTGGGATTCGAACCCAGGTCAGCCCCTTCACACAGTCACGCTCCAACAAACCATCTCAACACCATGCGCCCTTGGGACTTCTATTGGTTTTAGTTTACCAAGTTTAATATATAAGGCAGTTAGAGTAATGTGGCTTATTAGTTTTAGCTTAATTTTCACAGCTTATCCGTATAAGCTGTTGATTCCATTTCATTTTTCTTAAGTCCCCCATAGCATAAAGTAGTTGTTGCGAATTTTCCATATTTTTCCAATAATGTTTAGTATTTTTAATAATTTATTTAGTTAAATATAGTTTTTAAATCGTAATAAATAAAATAAAACTCAAAAAAATACCCGGCTTTTTCCTAAAAATTTCTTTTGTCATGTAGTACGTGAGAAAATTGTTTTTACATTCGTAGGACTTTTATTTCATAAATTTTACGTTTTTGCTTGCGCACTCGCGTAATTTTTATAAATAACGTACGTTTTCATTTTAAGTTACGTTTTTAGATATTTTAAGTTTACGTTTTAGTTAAAATAGTTTATTTAAGTCATTTTGTTTTATAAAATCACAAAAACATCATTTTGTAAATATAGTGATAGCGTTTATTTAATATTTTTAATCTTTTTAATTTCCTTTAATTTTCATTTTAGCCCTTGTAGTTTATGTCTTTTCTCCGTAGTTATAATAATTCCAAATCTCCTTTTCCGTCCAAATTCCTCGATCACTATACGTGAGGTGATCCATTGCACAGCTCGCTGGGACATAACGACCCGGGGAGACCCTATTCTCCTCAAATCTTCATTGATTTCGTGCTTAAGCTGTTTTAAGTCTGTTACGGCTGGTCATTCACAAGCGACCAGTTTGTGTGATTAGACTTGACGGTTTTGCGCGCATCAGGAATGAAGTAGTTACTGAACCCATTAATATTCCTGGACAACCAACTGCACCAAAGGCAGTCTTACCAGCAGCAACCATAAGGAATCAAGAAAAGGCACTAAACATTCTCTTATCTGCCATTCCAGATGGTCATCTTCTCAAATTTCATGATGCAAAAGATGCTAAGCAGCTCTGGGCTGCTCTCAAGACCAGATTTGGAGGGAATGAAGCCTCTAAGAAGATGCACAGAAATTTGCTGAAGCAACAATTTGAAACTTTCACAGTTGGTGAAAGAGAGAATCTTGATGCTGCATATGATAGGTTTCAAAATCTCCTCAACATGTTGGAGTTATACAAGGCAGAAGTGTCAGTTGAGGATGCTAATTTGAAGTTTCTAAGGAGCTTGCCATCTACATGGCATGTGATTGCTACTATGATCAGAGGACAACAAGGACTGGATGTCATGGACTTTGATGATCTCTATCATCAACTGAAGGTGTATGAACATGAGATGAGTGGACAACCCAATTCCAAATCTCATAGTATTGCTTTTCTATCATCTGAAAAGAAGAGCAGTACTTCCAAAAGTACTGCTTCTCCTCAAAGTACTGTTTCTCAAAGTACTGTTGTTTACAATCCCCCTTCATATGCTCAGCAGGCCCCACCATCTACCACTTTGCACTCAGATGAAGTTGTGTGCTCCTTCTTTGCACAACAAGCCAGTTTACCTGTCACTTATGAAGAGGATCTAGCACAGATTGAAGAAGATGCACTTGAAGAAATTGATATCAGGTGGCAAGTTGCTATGATCACTGCAAGGATCAAAAAGTACATGAAGAAGACAGGCAAAAGTATTGATTTCAAACCAAAACAAGGAATAACTTTTGACAAATCACAAATTGAATGCTTCAATTGTCAAAAGACTGGTCACTTTGCAAGGGAGTGCAGGTTTGCTAAGTATCAAGAAAACAGAACATCTGAGAAGCCAAAACTTGAGCTCAAAGAAATTCCAATAACTGAAACAAAGGCTTTGGTTGCTCAAGAGAAGTTATCAGAAGTTGACTGGAGTGAAGAATTTGAAGATGAACCGGTGACTTACTGTGTGGTAGCAGTGGAAGATGCAGTTGAAGACATAGTGGAAGCATTGGATTGGAGCACTGCTTTTGAAGAAGAGCCTGAACATGCTGCTTTGGAATCTAATGATGGCTTTGGAGGATTTGATTGGAGCAAAGAAAGTGAAGATGATCCTGTTATTCTTGCTATGGTGGCTACTTGATTTTTATCGTTTTCGTACAGATATTTTCCAAAGAAATACAAAGGAATGTATTTCTCGGGTCGTTCTCCCAACGAGGGATGAATGGAGATTAACAATTCACGTCGCGTGATTCGGGATTCGAATGGGTAAAAAGGGAATTTGAGGATTTCTAAACTACAAGGCAAGCAATAATAAAGGAAAGCAAATAAAACTACTGGATCTATGATGAAAACAAGTAAATACGACTAATTATGCAAATTAAAACTAAAAACGCGAAAAACGTAATTAATAAAATGCGAATTAAATGCAACTACTCTAATTTTAACTCATAAAAATGAACTACTATTTTTCTACAGCTAAAAATGATATTTGAAAATTATTTAAAATTTAAAACTAATTTTTTTGACTTTTCTTGATTTATTATGATTTAAAAACTAATTTAAGACATTTAAAAGAGACTTAAAATACCAACAATTAGGAAAACATGCAAGAAAAATACAAAACTACTTTTAAAAAATCAAATTTAACTAAAAAGATTTTTCAAAACTGGAATCACAGTTTTTTTGACTTTTTCTCTATTTATTATGAATTTAAAACTATTTAAAACTAATTAAAATTCTAGAAAATACTAATTAAGCTAAGAAAATTCTGGAAAAATACTTTTTATCACTTTTTGAATTTTCTAAAACTAGGAAAATTGAAATTACATTTTTCTGAACATTTTCTGAATTATTTGGATTAAATGCTAATTAAAAATGCTAGAAAATGACATAAAATGCAGAAAAATAGCAAATGAACAGTGAAAAATATGAAAACTTCCAGAATACTATAAAATAAAATAGAGAACTAGGTAAAATTAACAGAAACCAATTCGGAGTACAAGAACTATGATTTGGGCACACTACTTGAATGAATAAGCACTTAAAATGAGCAATAAGCTAACCACAAGCTACAAAAAGCTACCTAAACTTAAAGCTAACCTAAAATAACTTAGTTATGGCTATTTCTACTGTTTTGGATCAAAAGAGCACAAGCTGGATGCAATTTAGCTACAAATCAGGTTCAAACTAAATTTAGCCAAACGGCCCTTAACTACCAACTTGAAGCCCTATAATAAGCTATCTAGAAAAATCACAAAAATGAGCAAAAATGACCTAGGAGTAGACAACCAACCAGAGGTCTTGTATCCCAAGTTTCAGCTTCTAAGGACTTATAATGAAGAAATTAAAATTCAAAACTATAAGCTGTTTAGGACTAAAGTGTACTATGGCTTATCTGATGCAGTAAGCTATGGGACAGAAAAGGTCTATTTGAAAACCTGAATTAAGCTGGTAATAAGCACTAAAAACCAATCCAAAGTTCAACTGTTATCAGCTAGGTTCAGGCTCACATGGGCAAACTAATGTGCAGATAAGAATGATAAGCAGAAAATGGCTTATTGAAGAACTGACTTTGCTAATCTAGATGCTCCTAAGGGAAGTAAAGCAAAGTTTAGCTAACCTATTCTAATGACTACTAAAAATCCTCCCATAAAAACAAGTTGTAAAGCAGAAATCAAGATTAAACTAAACTGAAAAGAAGCTAACCAGTGCAGTGCAGCAGGACAGAACATGTAACCAATCCTCCACTTTGAGCTACAAACAAATTAAGCAAACTATTTTTTTGAATTTTTTTCTTTTGGGAACAGTAAAATCACCTATTGAACCTGTGATTTTTAATTTTTACTAATTTTTGTGACGACTAAAAACTGACTAAACTGCTTGTAAAAACTTAAGGAAAAACTGTTTAGTGACAATAAAAGACAGATAAGAGAGAAACTTGAAAACACAGATTACTTGGATGAAACAGAAAATTTTGAGTCGAGATCACTTCTAAAACAATAACTACAGCCGAATTGATCCAATTCTACTCACCAAAACTTTTCTAACTAGAAAAATCAATAACATCCAAACACTACCTTAGAATTCCAAAATGCACTTAACTTCTAAAAATGAAATGAAGTATAACCAAAACTTAACTGAAATCAACAACTTAACAGGAAACTTAACTTTTTAACATTTTTGAATCAGAATTTAACCAAAAAGCTACTTGACTTTAATCTTTGACTACGTTTGACTTATGTTGACTATATTTGACTTTTTTGCAAAAACTTTGAATTAAGACAAGTAAAGTAAATGTAAGCTCACACAAGCTTGAATAAGCTTATATGAGCTTAAGTAACAGTAGAGAAATGCTAAAAACAGAAAATGGATTTGAACAAGATGCTTTGCAAGGAATTTAAAATGAAAACCTTAAATTGAATTAATAAAGGTGAGCTTACAATTCGAAATGAAATAAAAATTACACTACAAAAACATATTAAATGACATGAAAGTAAAATGGTAACAATTTCTAAAGCATGAAATTGGACAGTTTCTTCAGTGAAAGTAAAGAGGTTTATATAGATGCTGGGAAGGGCTCTAGGGTTTGAGTAGAAGCTTCATGATACTCTATTCTCAGCCTTTGATCTTTGCTTGGCCACCAATCCTTCAATCTTTGCCCTTGATTTGTGTGCCCATGTGTCCAGACCAATCAGAAAGCACAAATCGTCCAGCTGTCATTCTTTGTCCATGTCAGTTTACTAAAGATTCTAGTACGAGGTTTAGTGTGGGTTAATTTATGTGAAGCAGGGTAAATTGAGAGGTGGGAGTTAAACAGTAGAAATGGGTTAACAGTTTCGGGTGCTTCTTCTGATGGGGGATTCTTAATATTTATTTGACTTGGGTGTTTAATGTTTGACCGGGTGGGTAGAGTGTTTGACCGAGGGTGGTATTTGGAAGGGTAATGGGCTTGGGTTGTTGGGGTTAAAGGGATTAGTGTTGGATTAGGTTTTATTTGGACTTGGTAATTAAAAGGTGTTTTCCACATATAAACCATAAGGACCATTCATGCACTTTAGAAAATACCAAGGACCAATGGTGATATTTATGACAAAGTGAGGGTGATTTGGGTAAATGGGATAAATAAGGGGTATGTTTTGTGATTTTGAGAAAATGAGGGGTTGATTGTGTAAATTGGTAAAGTTGAGGGTTTATTTGTGAAATTCCCAATGATAATCCCGGACTCGGTAATTTGTCACTTTTAAGCATCATAGTCCATAAAACTGCATCCCAGCATCGGATTTTGCACTCTTCTTTCTCTCGTGCTCGGTTTTTCTTCGGTTTTGGCTTCTTTTTATCTGTTTTGTCAAATTCGTACCTGCACATTGCATAAACTCAAGAAACCATTAAATATTAGCAATAAACGGCTCTTTCTTGGTTATTTTGGGTCTGATTTTGATATAGAAAAGATATGTGTTTTTGCACATATCAAAATACCCTAGACGAGACCATTGTCGTGTCCCCACGCAATGCAATCAACTCACGCTTCTAAAACCAAGGATTTCAATCTCTTTCTACTAAACCTATGAAAAGTAGCAAAGATTCCTCAAAAGAGATTAAAAACCCTTAATTCTAAAAACGCCCCGTTTACCTTTTATTTCACATAAAGATATTACGATTAAGCACATTCCGATTATGAGTGACGGTTTGTTGAACTTTCATGTCGATCAATAACTCCAACATTTTTCAAACGACACGTTAGGATCACAGAATAGGAAACACAACACAGCGTGAAGTGACCATACGGATAGAATACATCGTCCCTGATTTTTCACAAGTCCCCAAACTAATCGTAAAATCGAAATCATTGTTAAATATGACTCTAGATGCTAACACTACCCATGTAAGTTACTTGTGTAATTACCTTTTGCTCCCATTTTCCTATTTTCCTCTAGAATTTTTTTATTTTTGTGAGAAATGAATTTCTTCAATTTTCTTGTTTCGATAACTTTTATTCTGATAAAGATATAAAGCTAAGTCGCTAATTAGTTATCAATCTTCTCTCAAGAACCATTGTCTTAAAATTGAGGTCCACATCAAGGAATTTTTATTCACTTATATTTTTGACTTTTTCATTTTTTTTTTTTTTTTTCATCATCATTTTTTTTTTTTTTTTTTTTTTTTTTTGCACTTATACTTTTTACTAATATGAGCTATGAACCACGGAGCTTCACGGGGTAATTCCAAGACTATAGGCTTCATGAAATGAGGATCCCAGTGGGTTAGACCAAGACCTCACTCAATCCTGGCTAAAGATCCAAGGGTCCGATCTCGAACCGCAGCTCATAACTTTATTTATTACTTATTACTTATTACGAGTCCTTGATGTGTACCCAATTTTTAAAACAAAGATTCTTTTAAGAAGATAAAGAACTAACTATCGCCAAAAACTCAACATCTCTAATTATTTATTCACATATATGGGGTGAAACAATTTTGTGGGAACAAAAAGCCATAAGTACCTTCGATGGGCTCTAAAGAGAACCAACTACTCCACGCTTAGCATCTAAACTCATAAGTAACTCTATCATTCCTCGATCTCCGCAAATTTAAAATCCCAAGTAATGAGATCCGCGGATGCTTAGCCGATAATTTTTAGATTATCTTATGGTTAAGGGAACAAGCTAGGGCTCAACACGCCCGGTCAAGTCAGAATTCTATTCCTACTCTCACCAGCGGAAAGTCAACAAGGTGTCAAAACATATATTAACTTAGCAAATGCTTCGTCAAATGATTTCAAGTCTCGCATTTTTAAAGCCACTTATTAGAAACTAGCAAATTCTTGTTTAAGCTTCGCATATTTAAAATCACTTAGGGAAGCTTGCAAATTCTTGGCCTTGTGAGCTAGAATCGCATTTTATAGCCTCTTGTCTAAGCAATTAGCAAAGGCTTTTTCAAGAAAACGCATATTTAAAGAAACTTCTAAGAGACTAGCAAAGACTTTTCAATCATAAAACTAACAAAAGCTTGCAAAAAATTTTAAATTTTCACATTTTTGCACAATTTTTTCATTTTCTAAGGAAAAACGGGGTTGCGAGAGTATACGACAGAAAATAAGCAAGTGCGGTTAAATCAAATCGAAGATTACCCACCCCAGACTAAAACGAAACATTGTCCTCAATGTTTAAAGGCAAGGGTAACAACGAAAATCTAAAAGCCGTTTATTAAGTATGCTAGAAGATAAACGTTAGTTGATAAGATTAGGATATCGGATTTCCATCAGCATCGATCATGAAACTCGAGTGGATAAAAGACAAACTTCGAGCACGAGAGTCTTCATATCGGGAGAATCCTAGACAAAAACATCACAAACAACCAAACACGAGAAATCAAAGAGGCTAACCCCTTCACGTCACTTATTAGAAAATAGAAAGAAGAATAGAGATAAGCATGGGGTGCCTCCCACGAAGCGCTACTGTTTTTCTTCACCGAGTCGCTAGCCTAACTCGTCCCCGAATTCATTTGTCCTTGGGGAAGCAAACGGAAGGGATACCCGGATCAAAGATGGTATCCTCACTCCGGGGGGAAAGAGAATGGGTGGGTTGGGAGGGGAAGAAAGTGTCGGGCTCAAGCACATACGGAATAACTCCTCCCAAACTCACATATTGTACATCAAGAAAGAAGGATCCATCATCCGGCGGTTTTGCGGGTGGACGAAGGGATGATAGATGAGAAAACTCCAAAGAAGACGGGAGCTTATGGTAAGGGATAAGATGTGTAGGCTCACAAATGAAGGCATCCATCGGAGGATCCTTATCTCGAAAAATGTTTTCAACAAAAATCTCATTAATGCATATCCCGGGATTAAAAACTTTATTTTCACATGTGGGCTCATCGGGATAAGTGATGGTGGACTCATCAAAGATAGGAGAGTCAAGATAACCATCAAGAATAACCATATCCCCCTCGGGGTCATGCACGGCATCCTCAATACCCGGTGGTATCAAGTCCTCAATAGCATCCTCAATGATCGGGTCATCAACCGGAGTATCGGAAATTTCGTTCAAAACTTTGCTCATATCAACATCGAAGTAGAATCGCTCAAGAATCGGAGGATAAACATTGGCCATAGTGGGACTGCCACTAATCTCTTCATCAAATCGGAAAGTCTCAAGCTCGGGAGAAAAATCACTATCTTTAACGGAGATAGGAAGCGAACTTGAATTATCGTTAAGGGCTTCAATCTTAGAAATGAGAAGATAAACATTCGACAATGTTTCACGTAACGCTTCATCCTCGATCTGAATATCATCAGGCTCAATCTCTTCATATTCTGGCTCAAAATCATTATTTTCTTCTATGTGAACGTGCTCAGAAGGTAAATCGTCGACGAAATCGATGTCTCCATAAGAATCATCATCGGAATCGGAGAACATCTCAACATGATCATTTGAATTATCAAGAGAAGGCTCATCACAAATATCGTCAAAAACAACCTCGGACTCTCTTGGGATTGGGATAAGGATCTCAACATTAGATGATTCTGTTTCCGGAATAATACTAAGATGCTCATCCCCCATTATGAGAGAGTCAACGAGTTCAACAATATCCGTAGAAATAGAATCATCAACCTCTTCCAAAATGAAGTCACTTCTCTCAACCGGCGTGAGAGAAGGGGAAGAGTCAGAAATGAGAGGCTCAGAAATAAGAGAGGGAGTATATGTCGAAGATTCCGAAGATGGGACAAGTGGTGTGCTCTTAGAGCTAGCAATTTCCACCACTTCCGTTGTGGTCTCCGGAATGGTGTGATTGTCTTCCATAATTTGAACGGGTTCTTCATTAACACTTTGTCGAGCTTGAATCAAATTTAAGATAGTTCTACACATGTTTTCAATATTGTTTTGACGTTGATTAAATTTTTCTTCAAAGTCGATGAAATCGTCCCCGACACCCCCGGTGGGTTCTTCAATCATAGAATCATTATTCACAATCGGCACGGGTTCTTCATAAACAGGATGTATCTCGAGCATACACCATAAAAAACGAAAATCATTCGACGAGACTACCATACCTCCACAACCATAACAATAATATGGATCAAACAAAGATATCTCGGGCTGTGGAGGGTAGTCGGAAAAATTTTGAGGATTATTGAAAGAAATGGGGCACATATGATTATAACACTGATAATCATATCCCAAACGTGAGTTACAACACTGACAGAAATAGTCGAAGGAGTCCATAAGAATCAACTATAAGAGGGATAAGAGGAAAGAATTATCAAATCAGAGGGTAAAGAAGAATATTTTTGAGTTTTTGATAAAAGCAAACATAAAAGGAAAACAAATTTTGAAAATGAAAATATTTTTGGGTTTTTAATAAAAGGGATATTTACAAAAAGCAACGATAACTTCTCAGGAAAGGATCTTCAAATACACGCGAATCGAGACGGAATACAAAAACTCACTTCATGCCCTCCCCGGCAGCGGCGCCATTTTTGATTTTTATCGTTTTCGTACAGATATTTTCCAAAGAAATACAAAGGAATGTATTTCCCGGGTCGTTCTCCCAACGAGGGATGAATGGAGATTAACAATTCACGTCGCGTGATTCGGGATTCGAATGGGTAAAAAGGGAATTTGAGGATTTCTAAACTACAAGGCAAGCAATAATAAAAGAAAGCAAATAAAACTACTGGATCTATGATGAAAACAAGTAAATACGACTAATTATGCAAATTAAAACTAAAAACGCGAAAAACGTAATTAATAAAATGCGAATTAAATGCAACTACTCTAATTTTAACTCATAAAAATGAACTACTATTTTTCTACAGCTAAAAATGATATTTGAAAATTATATAAATTTAAAACTAATTTTTTTGACTTTTCTTGATTTATTATGATTTAAAAACTAATTTAAGACATTTAAAAGAGACTTAAAATACTAAAAATTAGGAAAATATGCAAGAAAAATACAAAACTACTTTTAAAAATCAAATTTAACTAAAAAGATGTTTCAAAACTGGAATCACAGTTTTTTTGACTTTTTCTCTATTTATTATGAATTTAAAACTATTTAAAACTAATTAAAATTCTAGAAAATACTAATTAAGCTAAGAAAATTCTGGAAAAATACTTTTTATCACTTTTTGAATTTTCTAAAACTAGGAAAATTGAAATTACATTTTTCTGAACATTTTCTGAATTATTTGGATTAAATGCTAATTAAAAATGCTAGAAAATGACATAAAATGCAGAAAAATAGCAAATGAACAGTGAAAAATATGAAAACTTCCAGAATACTATAAAATAAAATATAGAACTAGGTAAAATTAACAGAAACCAATTCGGAGTACAAGAACTATGATTTGGGCACACTACTTGAATGAATAAGCACTTAAAATGAGCAATAAGCTAACCACAAGCTACAAAAAGCTACCTAAACTTAAAGCTAACCTAAAATAACTTAGTTATGGCTATTTCTACTGTTTTGGATCAAAAGAGCACAAGCTGGATGCAATTTAGCTACAAATCAGATTCAAACTAAATTTAGCCAAACGGCCCTTAACTACCAACTTGAAGCCCTATAATAAGCTATCTAGAAAAATCACAAAAATAAGCAAACATGACCTAGGAGTAGACAACCAACCAGAGGTCTTGTATCCCAAGTTTCAGCTTCTAAGGACTTATAATGAAGAAATTAAAATTCAAAATTATAAGCTGTTTAGGACTAAAGTGTACTATGGCTTATCTGATGCAGTAAGCTATGGGACAGAAAAGGTCTATTTGAAAACCTGAATTAAGCTGGTAATAAGCACTAAAAACCAATCCAAAGTTCAACTGTTAGCAGCTAGGTTCAGGCTCACATGGGCAAACTAATGTGCAGATAAGAATGATAAGCAGAAAATGGCTTATTGAAGAACTGACTTTGCTAATCTAGATGCTCCTAAGGGAAGTAAAGCAAAGTTTAGCTAACCTATTCTAATGACTACTAAAAATCCTCCCATAAAAACAAGTTGTAAAGCAGAAATCAAGATTAAACTAAACTGAAAAGAAGCTAACCAGTGCAGTGCAGCAGGACAGAACATGTAACCAATCCTCCACTTTGAGCTACAAACAAATTAAGCAAACTATTTTTTTGAATTTTTTTCTTTTGGGAACAGTAAAATCACCTATTGAACCTGTGATTTTTAATTTTTACTAATTTTTGTGACGACTAAAAACTGACTAAACTGCTTGTAAAAACTTAAGGAAAAACTGTTTAGTGACAATAAAAGACAGATAAGAGAGAAACTTGAAAACACAGATTACTTGGATGAAACAGAAAATTTTGAGTCGAGCTTATGTAGAAGGCCCATAAGCTTACTTGAAAACACAGATTACTGTTGGAATCACTCCTAAACAGTATTTCAAGTATTTATATTTCATATGTAATAGGTAGCTTTGTTATGGCCTTTATGTTTGATTAAGGTCAAGCTTATGTAGAAGGCCCATAAGCTTGATCCAAGCCCAATAAGGAATAGGGAAGGAGAGGGAGTGTTGCCCTAGCTCCTTTCCTATAAATACATTGTAATAACCTTCATTTGAAGGTTGGTTGTTCAAGTTACTCATTCACATACATCTACGCCTAACCCTTCATCATTTATACGTGTGTGTGTGTTTGGTATTTGTTCAATCGCCTTCATCTATTCTCTTATAAGCTTGTGTTGTAAAACTAGTGACCTAACAGTGGTATCAATCGCCAAATAGTTGGGTGTACACTTTGTTCTTTCGAAGATTTGTTTTTGGGTCTTACGCGTAAAGCAAGCATAATCTTTGGTTCGCTTAAAAACTGATTTTTTACACTTTTGAATCCAAGATTCTTGTACTTTCAACGTTATTAGGTGTTAAACTATTGGTTTTTGGCAAAAAGTTTGGAACTTTACGTGTTTTTCCTTGTTTTTAATCTTGTTTTTGTACGCAAGTGTTATCCTACGCGTAACCGTTTTAAGTGCTTTGGATCATCAAGTTTCACACTTTTGTGTTATTTTGGTGTTATTGAAGCTATTTCAACACACAAAAACTGGTTTAGAAACAAATTTGGATAGAATCTAAGTTACGAGTAATCTTACGCGTAACAAAACCCTAAATTTACGCGTAAGACTTTCCTTGGTTTGATCTTCAATTTTCTGGTTTATTCCGTGTTTTCTTACTTGGATAAGTCTGAAAATACGTCGACTTTGGATATCTTTTGCACTGTGAAGTGTAAAAGATCACTTGGGATAAAACCCTAATCTTACGCTTAAGCATAAGCTTACGCGTAGAAAATATTACGCTTAAGATTCATCTTACGCGTAGACTTAGTCCTACGCATAAGGTAATCCTACGCCTAACTTTCTACGCCTAACTTACTGTTTACGCATAACATTAGTCTTTTTTCCTGCTTACGCGTAAGCTAAATCCTACGCGTAACTATTCTTGTTACGCGTAACTTTGGTGTCTTTACGCATAAGTGGTATTAAGTGATTTCTACGCGTAACTTTGGATTATTGTGATTTCTACGCCTAAGGACACTTCTTCAACAAAGGTTCATTCGACTACAAAGATCCATTCTTACTACACAAGTTTATCATCATGTCTCAACCACCATACTCTAACTACTTCCCTCACACTTATAATCATCAACAACAACAACAGTTAACTCCACAACATCAACAATGGAATCAACAACAAGCCATTTATCAACAACAATTTAATCAGCAACATACTCCACAACTTGGTGCAATTCCACAACCACAAATGGTTCAACCACCACCAAGTCTTCAAACTCTACCCTACACAAACGATTTCAATCAACATCCATCACGAAGCACTATGAAGGAACCCACTTGGTTTGCAAAGATGTGTGAAGCTTTAAGCAGCCAACAATCAATTCATGAAGCTGGATCACTTGATAGACCTCCAATGCTCACTCCAGGAAACTACGATCAATGGGTGATAAGGTTCTTTAGGTTCTGTGATCTGAAGAAGCCACATGGAAAGTTCTTAAAGAAGGTTATCTTGGAAGGTCCATTTGAGATGCCTACTGTCACTGTACCCGGAGATCCAACTGCTGTTCCACCAAGAGATGAACAAACCAACATTGCTACTGTTGCAGACTTAAATCCTACAGAACTTCTACACTTTGAAGCTGATGAACTTGCAATGGAATATATCCTCTTAGGATTACCAAACCCAATTCTTCGTAGTGTTGATGCTCAAAAGACTGCACAAAAAATGTGGGATCATATTCGTCTTCTTATGGAAGGATCGGTACTCAATCAGGAGGATTTGGAATCCAAAATTTACTTGGCTTATGAACACTTCATGATTGAACCTGGAGAGACACTTTAGTCATATCATCACCGATTTTCAGACATCATCAATGATTTGGATAAACACAACATCATCATGCCAAGAATTGCAGTGAATACTAAGTTCCTGAGTAGTCTTGGTCCAGAATGGGAGAAGTATGTCATTTTTCTCCGTCAAGCGAAGAATATGCATCATTCTACTTATGGGTTGTTGTACGATTACTTGAAGCCTCATGAGAAGGAAGTTGATCGGGAAAGGATTCTCCGTGCTCAAATTGCTAAACAATCACAACCGGACAATCAACAACTTGCCTTATATGCTCAACAGAATTATCCCTCTCAACCAGCAACTCAACCAACTGCTTCCAACACACCTTCACAGCAACAACCTCAACCTCAACAAAATCAATTGGTCCCATACAGCAACAATGCTCAAGCATATGTCAGTGAAGCTACTGAGGAAATCGATCCATTCGAAGCATTGCAACAAGGATTTGTGATGATTGCTAATGCTTTTGGCCGTTACACCAACAAATCCAACAATCGTCTTCGTTCCTCATCTAACACACGGACTCAAGCTGTTGTGAACAATGGACGTGTTGAAGTTCAGAATCGTGATTATGGTCGTCAGATGGGCGGTGGTCAAGGGTTTAATGCTGTGGGTAGGAATAACAACAGAGCTCAAGTGGTGGAACAGGGAAATGCTCAGAATCGGTTAAATGGTCTTAGATGCTACAACTGCAATGAGAAGGGACACCTGGCTAATGCATGCCCAAAGCCAAGGACTCGGGGCAGTGCTTATTTCAAAGAGGCATTACTTTTGGCTCTTAAGGATGAAGCCGGTGGATCTCTAACAAACAAAGAACAGAGCTTTATGGCAGATGCAGACTCAGATGATGATATGGAGGACTTGCAGGCTAATGTAGCTGTTATGTTGATGGCTAATATGCATGAGCTGCACATGAGTGATACAGGCCCAGTGTATGACACTGATGGCTTGTCTCAGGTACCCGAACAAACCATCATCATATCTGAACTAATATCTCCGCCAATATCTGAATCCGGCACGGATCAAACTGTTCAAAATGAGTCTTCTACATCCTCGTCTGATGATTTTCAAGTTAACCCTGTAGTTACATTTGACGATCAAGATGACCTTATGGTCTCCTTTGATAATCAAATTGACTCCGTGGTAGTACTTGAGGATCTAAAGAATGATCATGTTGAGACTCACGTTGAACAAGATGATCTGTTGCCTCATTCGGATTTTGCTCAGTTACTTCAAGATCATAAAATCAAAATGGAGGAATGTTATGCATTAAACAAGGACTTAAAAAGCAAAAATGCACTGTTAACCAAGGATTTTGAATGTTTACAAATGCAACTCAACTTTTTCAAAACTCAAGAAAACCGTGAAAAAGGTTTTGAAGCCGCTTTTGCAAAATCTCATCAAAACGAAAAATATTTAGAGAGACAGATGCGTGATCTAGCCACTTCGAAGAATGCTTTGTTGTCTGACTTAGAACAACTGAAACATGAACATAAAAAGCAAATTAACGCTCTCACCTTGGAAAATCAAAAAGCTAAGGCTGAGTTGTTAAATTGTCAAAAACAGTTCTCTGCATACAAAAAGCATTCAACGAATCGGGTAGATGACCTTCTTGCAG
The DNA here is from genome assembly GCA_019973895.1 of Chrysanthemum seticuspe. Lineage (NCBI taxonomy): Eukaryota > Viridiplantae > Streptophyta > Magnoliopsida > Asterales > Asteraceae > Chrysanthemum > Chrysanthemum seticuspe. Next base: position 123,590,489 of record BPTQ01000003.1, read on the forward strand.
AAATTCTCGGTTTGCAAAACAAAATTAAAGAGTTTAAAACTGTTGTTTACAAACATGGTGAATCAGTAACAGCTATTGAAAAGTTTACCTTAAAACCCAATCCAAAAGGATATGGAAAAAATCTAGCTGATTACAAACCAAAGTTTTCACTAAAAACATCCAACACAACTCCTGAAGTTTCCAGTGCAGAATACAAAATTGATAATACTGTCATGAATGTTGTTGAATACCATCGTCAAGAGGAATTAGATGCAGAAGACGAGAGTCGATCAAAATTAAAAAACGTTGTTTACAACAAACCTTTTAATTATAAAAACGCGGTCACTTTCGTCACACCAACGGATTCTTCTAACACACCAAGGGTTATCATCAAAACACCCGAGTCTTCTATTGTTAATCCCAAAACAGTCTTTGCACAAACTTACGGTCCTTTACCTTCCATTAGTGAAGTAAACTCAAAACCTGAAAATCGAAAAATTCTTCGATATTTTGACATTTTCATGGCTGACCTCAAAATTTTACAACATGAGATAGAATATCGATCTGAAATCAAAGTTGAACATTTTCAATCGCCTCTGGCGCGAGAACAAAGAGACATTTTTCAGAAAAATCTTTTACCTAATGTTAAAAACTTGAAAAGTTGTGCAATTGCCTGGGAAAAGGATTTTCATAAGGAACTTGGGGTAATGAAAAACGTTTTCTAGAAAACAGAAACATCTATTACTAACACAAAACGGAAAAAGAAACTGTTGAGAAAAGATGTTGATCGACTCTTGGAAGATGTTATCTGTGCTGATATCCATAATGTTGTGCTATTCTATTCGTTGCCATATGCATCTGATCATATCTCTGCTGATATTGTTGAAACTGTTGTAACTGTTAAAAACACCGATAATGTGCTTCAGATCGAGTCTTTAAAAGCTGAAAATAAACGATTACACACGGAAATTCACAATGCAAAACGACGTCTTCAATGGTGTGAAAAAGATATTCACAACCATCAACTTAGTTTTCAAAAGAAAATCGCTCAATTGAGTGCACAATCTTCTGATCCTAAAATTGAGCAACTGGATGATCAAAACGTGTCTTTGAAAAGTCAAATCTCAAAATATGAACAAGAACTATTAAAAGTTAAACAGGAATATGGTGTCATATTTGATTTACTCAAAAAGACTCGAGATGAAGCATCTAATGAACTTGATCACTATCTTGCTCACACTAGAGAAGTCATGAATTTTGCTGGTAATATTCGTTCTGAAAATCAAGATCTGATTCACACCATCTCTAAGTTACGGGAAATGTTAGGAAATTATGAACAACTTCCGCCTACTGTGATTAAGAGATTAGCACCAGTCACACTTAGTAATCGTGAACCTAGAATTCCCACTGCCAAATCACAAGTTGCTAATGTGTTTCCCTCTACTGAAACAGGAATAGTTGCATCTTTTCCAAACGTCCGCACTTCACAGCCTAGGAGCACTCAATCGCAGAATAGGAAGTTGCGACCTAAGAAAAGATCAATAAGGAATGCTAAAGTAGAAGAACACCCTAGGAATCTGAATAAAACTCAAGTTACTTCCACTATAGATGTTGCGTCTGGCAAATGTAATAGAAATAGTGATGTAACGAATGCTAAACCGTTGAGTACTTTTGATATTCAGTCTGATGCACCTTGTGTTATTTGTCAAAAGAGTATGAATTCTGAATGTCATGACAAATGTGTTGCTAAAGCTATAATCTCTCGATTACGGAATCCTAAGAACTGGAATACCTCTAGGCCCACTAATCATTCTAAGTCTGTGCTTGGTAAACCACCATCTTTAGATTCTAAGGCAACCATTGCTATCACAGTAGCTCCCGCTTCACCTCCTAAGAATGTAGTACCACCTAGCGCTTTCACTAAGACTAAAGCAAAGAGTAGCTATAGATGGCAGAAATGGATATACAACACACTAGGATTTAAATGGATGCCTAAAATTATAAATGTGTGTATGTCTAACATATCTGCTTCGGAACCCTCTAACATTTCGGGTTCCACATCTACTTCTATTCCATCTGTGTCGTCTGTGTGTAATGCAGGTGATACAGATCATTCTCTGGATTGTTGATAGCGGATGTTCCCGACACATGACAGGCAACCTTAAACTGCTATCAAACTTTATTGCAAATTCATTGGCACTGTCAGATTCGGGAACGATCACTTTGCAGCCATCATGGGCTACGGAGATTATGTTAATGGGAACATCGAAATCAGCAGGGTTTATTATGTGGAAGGCCTCGGTCACAATCTGTTTTCAGTAGGTCAATTTTGTGATGGAGATTTGGAGGTTGCTTTCAGGGAGAAAACTTGTTTCATTCGTGATCTACAAGGAAACGATCTTATGTCTGGCTTGCGTAATTCTAGTCTCTACACTATCTCTATGCAAGACATGGTTGCTTCATCTCCCATCTGCTTACTTTCTAAGGCAACATCTACAAAATCCTGGCTATGGCACCGTCGTCTCTCACATCTAAACTTTCAAACCATCACCAACCTTGCTCGACACAAACTAGTTGAAGGACTCCCATGATTCCGGTATTCAAAAGATCACCTTTGCTCAACCTGTGAACAAGGAAAAAGCACTCATGCTCATTTTCCTTCAAAGGTGGAACACAGCTATCAGCATGTGCTTCATCTTCTTCACATGGATTTGTGTGGCCCGATGCGCGTGCAAACAATCAATGGCAAACGCTACATCTTAGTAATTGTTGATGACTACTCACGATGGACTTGGGTCTATTTTCTTGGCAGCAAAGACCAAGCTCCACAAATGATCATCACCTTTCTCACAAAGATACAGGTTCAGCTCCGCAACACCGTCAGAATCATCAGAACAGACAAAGGAACTGAATTTGTTAACAAAACCCTTCGTGAATTTTATGAGAAAGTGGGAATTCAGCATCAAACATCTATTGCACGGACACCTGAACAAAACGGAGTTGTTGAAAGACGAAACCGAACGTTAGTGGAAGCTGCAAGAACAATGTTAATCAATGCTAAACTTCCAGATTACTTATGGGCAGAAGCTGTATCTACTGCATGCTATACTCAAAACCGTTCCATGATCACCAAACGCCACAACAAAACACCTTTTGAGCTTGTCCACAACTACAAACTGAACCTCAAACACTTTCATGTATTTGGATCCCTTTGCTATCCGAATAATGATCGTGATGATTTTGGAAAGCTCAAAGCAAAAGCTGATATTGGAGTCTTTATTGGATACTGTGACAATTCTAAAGGTTTCCGAATCTGGAATCGTCGAACTAAGGAGGTAATGGAAACGATTCATGCTCATTTCGATGAACTCACGGAAATGGCTTCTGAGTATAACAGCTTAGAACCCGGACACAACCGTTTAAACTTCCCTCAACCCCCATCATCAGCTGAAGAAAGCCCTCAGCTAACTCGTCAACAAATGGAAAGATTATTTGCTCCTCTGTTCTGTGACGATATTGATGAACGTGCTCCTGGTGTATCTGCTGTCTCCGCTGCACAACCTGATAATATTCATATACCTGATACACCTGCTACAACAACCACTGTTGAAGATGCACCTACACCAATTGACTCCAACACAACAGTTGAACACACCGCTTCCAACATTGATGAACCAGCTGATGATATTCTGAATGAAGTACCCCCACCTGCAGATTTTGATCCAAATGCGTTCTTCAACCCGTTTGCAAATGAGACTGCTGCACCAGATGTTGCGGAATCTTCAACAAACCATTTGAATCCTCAGAATCTGCAAAATGTATACCAACATCAACCCTCTACACATAGATGGACTAAAGACCATCCTCTGGCTAATATTATTGGCAACCCGAATCAACCAGTAGTTACGAGACAACGTCTTCACTCAGATGGTGAACACTGCATTTATGCACTCACTGTCTGCCAATCTGAACCTAAAAACATTAAGGATGCAATGACAAAAGACAACTGGATTGAATCCATGCAAGAAGAACTCAACCAATTCAAACGTCTTGAAGTATGGGAACTGGTTGAAAGACCAACAGGGGTCTACGTCATTGGTCTAAAATGGATTTGGAAAAACAAATTGGATGCTGAAGGGAACGTCATCCGAAACAAGTCACGTCTAGTTGCTAAGGGTTATCGTCAGGAAGAAGGGATAGACTTTGAAGAATCTTTTGCTCCGGTTGCTCGTCTTGAGGCTGTTCGGATATTTCTAGCGTTCGCGGCTCATATGAACATGACGATCTATCAGATGGATGTCAAAACGGCGTTTCTCAATGGGCAACTTAAAGAAACGGTCTATGTCAGCCAACCAGATGGATTCGTTGATCCTGAGTTCCCGAACCATGTTTACAAACTGAACAAAGCCCTTTATGGTCTCAAACAAGCCCCTCGGGCATGGTACGATAAGCTATCATCTTTCCTCATTGCCAATAATTTCACCAAAGGCTCGGTTGACCCAACTCTTTTTATACAATATCACGGGGCACACATCTTAATTGTTCAAATTTACGTGGATGACATCATTTTTGGGTCAACACATAAAAAGTTTTCAATCGCTTTTGCAAAACTCATGAAGAAAAATTTTGAAATGTCCATGATGGGTGAACTTACGTTCTTTCTAGGACTGCAAGTTCATCAATCACCCCGTGGTATTTTCTTGAGTCAGTCCAAATATGCCCTTGAATTGTTAAACAAATTTGGAATGAATACCTGTGATACTTATGCCACACCAATGGCTCATACCAAGAAATTAGATGCTGATTTACATGGGAAATTGGTTGACCCTACCAAATACCGAAGTATTATTGGGTCTCTCATGTATCTAACAGCTAGCAGACCTGATATTGTCTTTGCCGTTTATCTATGCTCCCGTTATCAGTCGCGACCAACTGAAACCCACCTCTCTGAGGCTAAAAGAATCCTCTGATACATCAAGGGAACCATTAATTTGGGGATCTGGTATCCGAAGGATTCTGGTTTTGAACTAATAGCTTTTTCAGACGCTGATCACGCAGGATGCTTAGACTCAAGGAAAAGTACTTCAGGAGCTCTACAATTTCTCGGTGATAAACTGGTGTCTTGGCAATCAAAGAAGCAGGATTGTACATCGCTGTCATCAACTGAAGCAGAATATGTATCCATGTCCGCGTGTTGTGCTCAAGTCATTTGGATGAGAACACAACTCAAAGACTATGGTTATGTATTTGACAGAATCCCGATGTACTGCGACAATCGGAGTGCCATTGCAATCTCGTGCAACTCAGTTCAGCACTCGAAATCAAAGCACATCGATCTACGCTATCATTTCATCAAGGATCATGTGGAGCAGGGTACCGTTGAATTATACTTTGTGGGTACTGAATACCAATTGGTAGATCTGCTCACCAAAGCCTTGCCTCCCGCTAGGTTTAATGAGTTGGTCCACCGAATTGGTATGAGGTGTTTGACTCAAGAGGAATTGGATGACCTCTTAAAACAGTCTTAAAAACCTGTCAAACACCAAAACATCTTTTGTACATAAATTTTTCAAAAACAAAATACAAAAAAATAAAATCCGATAAACATCAAAAATATTCTTCTCATCTATTTTCTTTAAACATGGCAAGTACATTTCTTCCGTCAACACTTTTATCTTTCAAAATTCAGTATTTTTCCGATCAAGTGTTGAGGGGGAGAAAATAATCCATTAACTGCTTCAAAACATCTGTGTACTTGCATGTTATCATATTTCGGTTGTTTTGTTTTACAAATGGTGGTACATTTCCTGGCTCAAAGACACTCCTCGGACTTTAATAAACAACCTTTCATTATTTTTTCTCAAGTCAAGGGGGAGTGTCGTCAAGGTTCTTTTCTAAAATCTTCATTTGGTAACAAAATTGGAAGTTAAAAAGCTTTGGATGAAAATGGAAAAGGTGGAGGGACCAAAACTGCCAAAAACACAAAGTCATTTTTGATAAAACACCTTCACCTTACTTTAACTTTTCACATTCATTACACTCATTTCAAATTCTACGCCTAATATTCAAGATTCAAATCCGTGTTTTTGATCATCATATTGTAAGTGTTTTCATAATCTAAACGTAATTACAAGCAATGGTTTTGATTTTCATGTAAATCCAACGGTTAAAACAAAAGATATGAATGATTATGTGCTCTACGCGTATGCGTATGAACACACAATCAGTGTGAGTATGTTTGTGGTGAAATGGTTAGTGTCAAAACGTTCTTAATACATCATTGATTCCATTTTAACAATCAAAATCCACCCAGAAACACGAATAATATGAATTTGAAAAACTAGGGTTTATGAGTCGAATTGGGTATTTTCAAATGAGAAGTGTTGTGGTCTAAAAGATTATTGGGTTATGCTTATTTCTTGTTGAATTAAACATTTCCATTGTTGAAAACCACCCAGAAACACGAATTGGACATCAATTCGAAACTAGGGTTTAAAGTTCATAAACTTTGGGTGTTTTTGATTCACTGCATAATAAGTGTTAAAACTTGGTCTACATGCTCTCACAACGTCTATGCTATACCAGAAAAAGTTTGGTGCTCAATCTATGGCTAGAATCCATACGCGTAGATCAAGGGTTTAGTCTACACGTATGCAATTCTACGCATAACTGTGTAACATATGTTAGTGCCATGATCTATTGATTAACTGAATGTATGTGTTAATATTGATGATTTGATGGATTTATTTCAGGATTGCTACACTTATAATTCAGAATCAAGGTCATTTGATTATCTACGCATAAGGATCACCTTACGCGTAGATTGTTATGCGTAAGACTTGTCTTACGCGTAGCTTCTACGCTTAAGGTTCTACAATGGACTACGCGTATCCTGTGAAGGATATGCGTAAACAGTGATCCCTACGCTTAAGGTCAACTCTTACGAGTAGCCTTACGCGTAAGGTAAATATATGCCTACGCATAAGCTCTACGCATACGGACTCCTTTTCCTACGCGTAACATTTCTTACGCGTAAGATAGGATTCTACGCGTAAGTCTACGCCTAAGCATATATCATACCTGTCTACGCATAACTTTGCCAAAACTACGCTTAACCCTGGATTGACCTTCATGATGAATAGTTACTTGTACAAACTTGTAAATAAACTAATCATATCATCACGAATCCAAAAATGTCACTAATAAACTTAAATCGTTTGATATGTTGTGAACAATAAGTGATAAAATAAACTTTAAAACTTAAAGTTAACTAACTCACGAAACATTTCACGATATCATTGATTGAACATACAAGTGACTTAGGACTCGTATCAATCATTATCACTGTACATTCAACAACTAGACAATAAGACCTTCTGTTGACTAACATTATGTCTTTCGATATGTTGGTTCTTTTGGCTAATGTTATTTCAGATCACGACATGGCTGAACAAATGAATGTGGATGCACCTGAAGTTCTCTCCATTGCTGATATCTATCCTCATGGCTATCCAATGAAGATAGGAAAGAATAACCTCCGTGTTGACTTTGACACCCTTACTTGCTCTGAATCTTCATGTCTTATTGCTATCGATATTCTGAGGACTCATCCATATCAGAACATGCTTACTCAATCTGCAACCATTCCTGAGATCTACATCCAACAGTTCTGGAACACTATGGAACGGGTCAAAGGAAGGACTGCTGTGACGGTGACTCTGAACCACAAACAAGTCACCATTACACCTGCAGACTTAAGGGCTGCTCTCCTTATTCCTGAAGTCAATCCAACCAAACTTTATGCCACACCTGCTGAAGAGTTAACTCTCCAATTCTTAATCAATATCGGTTATGATGAGGCTACAGGAGTAATCACCAAGCACTCTCACGTGGAGCTTAAGAGTATTCCTCAACCATGGAGAACACTCTACATGATCATCACCAAGTCTGTTTCTGGTCGTGATAGCGGCTATGAGCATCCTAAGCTCATAGAACTGCAAATATTTTGGGCATTTGTCAACATGAAACACATCGCCATTGAAGCTCTGATTTGGGATGACATGATGTCATTTCTCAACAAACTTGGCTCAAAGATTCCCTACATCAGATATACCAAATTGTTGATCCAGAGAGCACTTGGACTTCACCCTGACATTCCCAAGAGGCTCAATGACCCAGACAATCACGATATGTTGACGGAACCCATTCTCACTGTTAGAATCAAGGAAACGTCCACAAAGAAACAAGGTGCTGTATTGCCAGATTTCCTTCTAACTGAAGATGTCAGAAAGCTCGAAACGTACAAGAGATATCTGGAAGCAGTCAGACAAGGCAAAGTTGGTCATCTTGACGAAAAATCTTCTGGAACACCTGTCAGGAGAACCAGAAGAGGAAGTGCAGGAAGCATAACAAGTTCTGCGAGTCAAAGGAAGGTTCCTAAAAGGAAAGCTCCTTCTATAAGGATTGTTCCCGTAAAGGAAGCCGAACCTATTCCCACACTTGAACCTCAAAGACAACTTAGGGATGAGAGCTCTGAAGATACTGAGACAGATGAAGAGGTTCATTACTCTGCTACTGCAACCGAAACACCTGCCACAGTGACAAAACCTCCAAGTCCTCCAGCTGTCCAAGAAAAAGGGAAGACTCAAGCTATTGTACCTTATGATAAGAGCTCTGAAGAAGAAGAAGAAGAGCAATTGGATAAATCATACAGGAAGAAGTTTCACAACATCCGACACCTTCAAAAGGCCGCAGAATTTGCTAAAGATCAGATGGGTGGCCCCGGAGGATCAAGTGGTGCTGCCTACTCCTCTCCAGATCCTGATGCGGTTAATCAACCCGATAAGGGATCTGGTGCCACCACTCTTATGCAACAACAACCGCCTGTTGAAGACACTATTGAGTATGATTTTGAGAAACAGGAAACTGAGAAAGAAAAGTCTAAGGATGACGAGGATGATTATACAAAGTTTCTTCTAGACAGTCCAACTCACTCAAAGGAGAAAACTTCAGAAACTCCTAAGGACATGGAGTCTCCTCATGTCTCCTCATCATCAGACTCTTCATCACATTCATCACCACCACCATCAACTAAGTCAACCAGATCATCATCCAAATCCGTGAAGAAACCACCAAAGTCTTGGATTTCTCAAACACATGCAAGAATTGTGAAAGCTGTCAAACAAGTTAGACAGAAGGACATGCTTCAAAGAAAACTTAATTGGTATGCTGAACAAATGCAGTACTTACATAATGAGAATGACGAGATGCGGAAAGATATGAAAGCTATTCAGGAATTCATGAGAAGTCATCGTCAGGGGGAACTAAATGAAATGATTGAAGGTTACACTCAAAAGTACCTTCAGGATATCGTTCCAAAAGTCCAAAAGGAACTGGAAAAGTCAGCAAGAGAACAAACCCACAAGTTTCTTCTCGACACTGTCCCCAGTGTGACAAAAGAAGTATTTTCCAGACAACTCACCCCTAACATCGTTGCATTGGTCAAACATACAATGGCAAAAGAAGCTGATCTCTCCGAATCTGAGTTAATAGCTAAACTAGTGATGCAAATGTCAAAGCGATCTGGAACTTTTACTTCGGATGAAGCTAAATTTTTCGAAGGTCTACTTGCTTTTCAACTCAGTTCATCATGCAAGGAGTCAGCCGATCAACCCAAACGGCCAAGAGATGACGATGATAAGGATAAGGACTCTGCACCTAAACGTCAGAAACAGTCTGGTCAATCCACATCTATGCCACCTCCTCTACCACGGACTTCTTCTCAACAAAAGTCTCCTCCACATCGTTCTTCTACTGATAAACCTCGGGACGATTCCGAGTTACCACCCTTGACTCAGAAAACTGGTGATCACTTTGAGTATACGGGTGGTGATGATGAAGAGGTCCTTGAGCCCCAACAACAACCCTCCTCTCCCAAACAAGTGAAGAAACCCGAATCATCATCAAGGCCTTCTAAAAGCAAGAAAAAGACGACTCAGCCAGATGTCATATCATGGCTAGATGACGATACAACCGCAGAATTTGAATGGTTCTCCACACTTGTTAACAACACTCCCTACCCTGAAGAAGGTCAAGAATTGGTAGACGGTAGTACACTGGAGCATGCAAAAATCTTGCAAGAACGATTCCGTGTGAAGAAGATGACGAAATCCGAGTTGAAGCGCATCAAGAATGACGCATTCCTTCTGTTGAAAAACAACTCGGAAAGTGCAATCGAGGTTGAATATCACCTTGAAAACATTGCTCGAGCCATGTCTAACAACATGGATTGGCTCAACCCAGAAGCAAACATCGACTTCACGAAACGGAACAACCCTCCATACTACACTGACTGGACCAAACCTCTACCAACAATCGGCCAACCAGATGAACAAAGGATTCCCTTCAGATATTTTTTCAACACAGACCTGGATTTCTTCTCCATGGTGGCGATGGTTCAAGAAAATACGCTACATCATTAACTCTTCCATTCCCAGCAGCTACCTACTCAAACTGCATAGCTATCGAGGAACGTGCAAATCACTTGTTCTCTGACAAAGTGCAAGCATACGACCAAGATGCATTGTATGGGATTCATCATTGGCCTGAACGTCGAAGAATCTACTACAGAAGCTGCCTGGTTCAGAAGTCTCAACATGAAGTGTATTGCTCAAAGAACATCGTGGCCATCAAACACATTGATCTCAAGTCTAAATGGGACTACACATTCTTAAAGAATATCATAGTCAAACGACAAGATGAACAAGGCTATGAATTCTCAGAGGCTGACTTTGAGAACTTGTCACTCAACGACATCGAAGACATGTACCTTGCCAAAGTACAGGGTCGTATGAGACAATTCTCGACTGAAATTCAACGTGAATTTATCAAGTCCGTTCTCATCTTCATTAGACGCATTGTGATCAAAGAACGTGTCGAAGATATCCAGATGGCTGTTGAATCATATCAGAAACGTGTAAACTTCACTCCACCACAGCTTGATCTTCCTGACATCAACCAGCTCAAACAACTTACGCTCATCAGCAAACCTTTCGGCATTGTTTACCGCAGTGAACTTCGCAGAAACTGCTTAATGGCGTGTAGTGAGCTCCACAAATTCGGGGATCATACCTTGAAAATTGTTAGGGATGGATTGGCGTACAGATTGAAGGATATACGAGTGAAGGTTGGAAATCCTAAGCGCTGGAACTCTCAGGATAGAAGGGATGTGAGAAGGATCATCACCATGATTGATGAACGGTTGTTCAGAAGGGATCAGTTCAGACGACTGGAGAGCTATGTTGGTGGTAGACCCAGGATAAACATCACCGGCTTTCAACGCCCTGTGCGCACTCCTGGGAACATCACTGCACTTCCTGGTACCCCTTGAATTGTTTCCTTCATATGATTTTGGATGCATGATTATATATGTGTATGGCTTGTGCACACATAACAGTGTACAACCCGTAAGTGTCAAGAAAGGACCCTGTGGTACGCCTCAGTGCCACAATCCTTATAAAAGGAGCGAAAGCTTCTTATTTTTGAGTAAAACCTATCAAACCTTTCATTTTTCAAGGTTTTGCTCAAAAAGTCAAGTACTTCCCCATATGATTTTCTCAAAACCTCAACCGTTTATATTACAAGTTGAGGGGGAGTATTTGATTAAAACTTTGTTCACAAAATTGTTTACAGTGGTCACTCTTCCCGCAACACTCAAAATGGTCATATTTATTCTCAAAATGTTTCAAAAATAACATCTTATATGCCATTTTTGAGGGGGAGAAAATTTGTGTGATAAGAAATATGTTGTGCTGAATGCAAATGAATCCGTGTACCTCAGACTTAACCAACGAATTGACGGTACAAAACTGTCTGTAACTCAAAAAGACTTGTCCTGGACGGGTAATAATTTCAAGCTAGTTCGCTAGTGATGTAAACGTGTCTCGCAAAGGACTCGTCTTAGTAGAAGGTACCATTCGAGAAGCTCTTGATAGACATGAACTCTGACGGGTATGACAACCTTTCGAGGTTTGTCTACACCTTCAAGGTAGTTATTAGAGCTAGTTGTCACCTAAAAGCTGACAATGTAACTCTTTAACTATTCAACGTAACCGTGTCTCGCGGGAGATTGTCTATCTTTAGTGGATCAATTCATAAAGTGCGCGCTCTTTCCTCACTGTGCATTTAACCTTTAAAACTATTAAGCACATGTGGAGGGGGAGTATTTATGCAAAACATCATCTCTCATAGTGGTTCAAACATGTTTTTCATTAACAAACCCTTTGAGAAATATTTTAACTTACAATGGTTATAATGGCAAACATAGGTTAGTCATGGAGTTATAAGGTGACTAAGGTTAGGAATAACCGTCCTATGATCCGCCAGAGCCGGAGGGATCTACCCAAGGACACTACCATTAGTTAGTGCTAGAAGTCCTTAGGAATGATTAAACAAAAGGAGACAATGAGAATCGGAGAAAGAAGGAGTTGAAGAATCAAAAAGAAATGTAAAGTAAAGGGTGAAAAGAAATAGCCCTCCAGATTATTCTACTTAGGGCAGACACCGGGTTCAATTCATATGCTACTGGTTGTCACTTAGTGACACCGGTATTGAAGATTAAAAGTCGTCATGGACCCAGTGACGCATGCACTAAACCTTCTTAGCCACTCAAGTTTCTCTCAACAGAAGCTTGTTTCATTCTCACAGGGAACCCTACATAAACTATTGGCTTTCTCTTAGAGATCGCTGGTATTGAAGAAGGAGACCCTCTCCCTAGTCTCCGCTCAGGAAAACCAAAATGCACTGTTGAGTCTAGAGCCACGAGATTCATCAAAAGATCTCTTAGGAACACTTGACATTTTAATCACTTGTTGATCAACAATAAGATCTTCAGTGATTCAATGGTTCATATCGAGTCCTTCACAGATCTTAGCAATCTGTCGAGAACATTTATGAGAGGCTCACATCTGTGATCCTCAGTGATTGAATGGAAACTCCTGCCAGGGTCAACATCAAACAGCCCTGACAGCAGGTCGCTTCGGTAACTCCCCGTGGATTACGCGGAGTGTGTCTCAAACGATCTACAGTCGTGAGGTGATGCTTCGGTATACCTCAGCGACTCATCTGAACTGTAGATGTACTTCGGTACATCGCGTTATCTCACTTGTGGGACTCCAGTTCAGGAACGGCCTTTGTAAGAATTAGAGTTGTGTTATCACACTATGCTGATAACACTCTCGAAGTTCAAACTTGTAAGTGCCGGAAACCGCTTATTACTAACCGTTTGAAATGTTTTCTTCTTATGGAAGCTCCGGAGCGGGATGATCGTGCTGATTCTTCTCATGCTCACGCCAACATCATCACTAATGAAAGTTCTATTCGAATGCAACACAACAGTCAGAATGATTCTTCATCAATCAAAGAATCTACAAAGTTAAAGACTTACAGAACTTCATCAGTATTGATTTCCAACGTCAAAGAGCGTGTGAGCATGTTGAAGAATGACGTGGAGACATTGGAGCAGCGAAGCAGACCTGAGGCAGACTGATGCAGACAACAACATACTATCACTTTCACCACAAAGAACAAATGATCAAAGAACAAAGTTAAAGATGACGTCGAAGCTTAACCGTTCAAAGATAACTATCTCTCTACACTGGGGAGATTGTTTGAATCAAGGCAATTCCTCTCACAAGAAAGAAGAATGCCAGAAGACGTCACAACTACTATTACATCAACGCCTTCACCGTTTACATTCATATATACTTGAGGGGGAGATTGTTGGAATCACTCCTAAACAGTATTTCAAGTATTTATATTTCATATGTAATAGGTAGCTTTGTTATGGCCTTTATGTTTGATTAAGGTCAAGCTTATGTAGAAGGCCCATAAGCTTGATCCAAGCCCAATAAGGAATAGGGAAGGAGAGGGAGTGTTGCCCTAGCTCATTTCCTATAAATACATTGTAATAACCTTCATTTGAAGGTTGGTTGTTCAAGTTACTCATTCACATACATCTACGCCTAACCCTTCATCATTTATACGTGTGTGTGTTTGGTATTTGTTCAATCGCCTTCATCTATTCTCTTATAAGCTTGTGTTGTAAAACTAGTGACCTAACAGAGATCACTTCTAAAACAATAACTACAGCCGAATTGATCCAATTCTACTCACCAAAACTTTTCTAACTAGAAAAATCAATAACATCCAAACACTACCTTAGAATTCCAAAATGCACTTAACTTTTAAAAATGAAATGAAGTATAACCAAAACTTAACTGAAATCAACAACTTAACAGGAAACTTAACTTTTTAACATTTTTGAATCAGAATTTAACCAAAAAGCTACTTGACTTTAATATTTGACTACGTTTGACTTATGTTGACTATATTTGACTTTTTTGCAAAAACTTTGAATTAAGACAAGTAAAGTAAATGTAAGCTCACACAAGCTTGAATAAGCTTATATGAGCTTAAGTAACAGTAGAGAAATGCTAAAAACAGAAAATGGATTTGAACAAGATGCTTTGCAAGGAATTTAAAATGAAAACCTTAAATTGAATTAATAAAGGTGAGCTTACAATTCGAAATGAAATAAAAATTACACTACAAAAACATATTAAATGACATAAAAGTAAAATGGTAACAATTTCTAAAGCATGAAATTGGGCAGTTTCTTCAGTGAAAGTAAAGAGGTTTATATAGATGCTGGGAAGGGCTCTAGGGTTTGAGTAGAAGCTTCATGATACTCTATTCTCAGCCTTTGATCTTTGCTTGGCCACCAATCCTTCAATCTATGCCCTTGATTTGTGTGCCCATGTGTCCAGACCAATCAGAAAGCACAAATCGTCCAGCTGTCATTCTTTGTCCATGTCAGTTTACTAAAGATTCTAGTACGAGGTTTAGTGTGGGTTAATTTATGTGAAGCAGGGTAAATTGAGAGGTGGGAGTTAAACAGTAGAAATGGGTTAACAATTTCGGGTGCTTCTTCTGATGGGGGATTCTTAATATTTATTTGACTTGGGTGTTTAATGTTTGACCGGGTGGGTAGAGTGTTTGACCGAGGGTGGTATTTGGAAGGGTAATGGGCTTGGGCTGTTGGGGTTAAAGGGATTAGTGTTGGATTAGGTTTTATTTGGACTTGGTAATTAAAAGGTGTTTTCCACATATAAACCATAAGGACCATTCATGCACTTTAAAAAATACCAAGGACCAATGGTGATATTTATGACAAGGTGAGGGTGATTTGGGTAAATGGGATAAATAAGGGGTATGTTTTGTGATTTTGAGAAAATGAGGGGTTGATTGTGTAAATTGGTAAAGTTGAGGGTTTATTTGTGAAATTCCCAATGATAATCCCGGACTCAGTAATTTGTCACTTTTAAGCATCAAAGTCCATAAAACTGCATCCCAGCATCAGATTTTGCACTCTTCTTTCTCTCGTGCTCGGTTTTTCTTCGGTCTTGGCTTCTTTTTGTCTGTTTTGTCAAATTCGTACCTGCACATTGCATAAACTCAAGAAACCATTAAATATTAGCAATAAACGGCTCTTTCTTGGTTATTTTGGGTCTGATTTTGATATAGAAAAGATATGTGTTTTTGCACATATCACTACTTCACCAACTCAGTCTCCTATCTCTGAGGTATGCTCAAACTGTTATGAGTTCTATCTAAAATTACTTAAAAATTATGTGATTGAAAGAGATAATTGTGTTAGGGCTAGGTCTGAGGTAGCAGGTTATCAAATCACTTTAGAGTCTATGGAAGCCAAAATAGTAACTCATGAAAATAATGAAATGGCTTGGGCTGAAAAATATGAACAACAGGATTATCAGTTAAAACTTAGTGAATGGAAACTAAACCGTAAAATTGTTGAAATTGAGAAATTGACTAAGGAAAGAGATGAATTGTTAGCTAAGTTTGCTGCTTGGGGAGAATCTGGCTTGTCCCATGTTGCTTATGTTGAAAAACAGAGAAGGGCTTACATTAGAACAGGCTTAGGATTTGGAATGGACTTTAGTAACAAAGATGAAAATCAACCTAGTGATAAGGATGATGGTGATTTTGAGGACATAACCACTAGTGATGATGAACTCATTAACTATGTAGATACATCTAGTAATGAGGGCTCAATAAGTGAACCACCTCCTGAATATAAGAAAGACAATGGTTATCATGTTGTTCCTCATCCCACAGGCATTCATCAACCCTCTAGGCCTGATGTTTCTCGTTTTGGAGTAGACAGTCTAGAGTTTAGGAAGAATCTTATTGCTCAATCCAGGTCTGAAAAACCCAAAGAAGCTATTGAAAATAATGTTCAAAATCAAGCAGTACCTTTAAAACAAAGTACTGCTCAACAAGCAGTACCTTCTGCAAAACCTTTTCAAAACAGTACTGCTAAACCTTTTGGGGATAACTTTGGTCAAAACAGATTTTATCATTCACCAAGAAGGCAAAATAATTTTGGGCATAGACATAGAAGAAATCACTTTGGACATATGGGTCAAAAACTGTGTTTTGTGTGTTATAGTCCTAATCACTTAATCAAAGATTGTGATCGACACTCAGAATACCTTAGCAAATTTCCAAAGAACAGATCTGCCAACCATAAACCTAGAGAGCACAAACCAGTTTGGAATAATTCAAATAGGATTAATCACAGAAACTTCACACCAGATCACAGACACCCACATCAGAGAAGACCTTTTTCAAAACCTTCAGTATCTCACAGTACTTTCCAAAGTACTGCTCAGAAACAAGGTACTCATCACAATACTTGGAATAGAAATTCTAGGAGATCTCACTATCAACCTAGAAGGTATTACAATTCACATAGGGGATCTAGATCACAGGAACCACGTGTTAAACCAGAATGGGTTAAGAAGGAAAGTACTGCTGAGAGACAAACAGTACTTTCAACAAAAAGTGAATCTGATGTTTTTGTGACACAAGAAAAAGCTAATAATCTTGTAAAAGAGATTTATGTTGAAAAACCAGAAAGTTTTGAAAATCCACATGCTAAAAATCAAAAGATAATTTTGGATCATCATTGGAAGGATAGTGGGAATTACATACTCAAAGAATTTGAGTTTGTAACTCCACAAGGGGAACACAAGTAAGTAATGGCTTGGGTTCCTAAAAGTCACTAACTCTTTTCTTTGTGTGCAGGGCAACCCAGAAGAGGAGCTTAAAGATCATCTAATTGTGGATAGTGGTTGCTCTGGAAGCATGACAGGAGACAAAGAGATCCTGTCCGATTTTAGAAATATTAGTGGAGGAAGAGTTGCATTTGGGAATGATCCCAATGGAGGAAAGATTACAGGAAAAGGAACTATCAAAGCAGGGCTTATTGACTTTGAGAATGTTAGATATGTGAAGGAGCTTAAATTCAACTTGCTATCAGTTTCTCAAATTTGTGATAAAAAGCATCCTGTGTTATTCACTAACACATAATGTCTCATCCTATCCTCTGATTTTAAACCTGTTGATGATGACATGGTAGTACTTAGAGTACCAAGGACTAATGATGTGTATAGCTTAGATATGAAGAGTCTACATTCTTATGGAAGAGCCACATGCTTGGTGGCTAAAGCAACATCTGAAGAGGCACATCAATGGCATAGAAGATTGGGCCATGTTAATTTCAAGAACATCAACAAACTGGTCAAAGGCAATCTAGTTAGAGGTTTACCTTCAAAGACTTACAAGAATGATCAATCATGCTTGGAATGCAAGAAGGGTAAACAACACAAAGCTTCCTGCAAGAAGCTTGAGGAAAGAACTATTAGAGAACCATTGGAGCTGTTACATATGGATTTATTTGGACCTGTCTTTGTGGCAAGTTTAAATAAGAAAAAGTACTGTTTGGTGGTTACAGATGATTGCAGTAGATTCAGTTGGGTTTTCTTTTTGGGTTTTAAAGATGATACCTTTGATGCTATCCAGACACTGATTATAGCACTTGAAAACCAATTAAGACTCAAGGTTAGAGGTATTAGATGTGATAATAGAACTGAATTCAAGAACAAGCCTATGGATGACTTTTGTGCAAATAAAGGCATCAAGAGGGAGTTTAGTATTGCTAGAACACCACAGCAAAATGGTGTTGCAGAGAGGAAGAATAGGACTTTGATTGAAGCAGCAAGGACAATGCTAGCAGATTCCCATCTACCTATTCAATTTTGGGCAGAAGCTGTAAGTACTGCATGCTATGTACTTAACAGAGTCTCTGTCACCAAACCACAGATGAAGACACCCTATGAATTGCTGATGGGCAATAAACCCAACATTCGTTTCATGAAGCCTTTTGGATGTCCTCTTACTATTTTAAATACCATTGATAATCTGGGGAAGTTTGATGGAAAATCAGAAGAAGGATACTTATTGGGTTATTGCACTAACAGTAAAGGCTTTAGAGTATACAACAGAGTTACTAAGAAGATTCAAGATTGTCTTCATGTTGAGTTTTTAGAAGATCAAGACAATGAGAAAGGTAAAGGTCCTGATTGGATGTTTGATCTTGAGGTCTTAACTCCTTCAATGAATTATGTACCTGTTAGAGAAGAAAATCAACCAGTGCACAATGGAGAAGATTTACAATATGTTGTTCATGGAGTTCATATTAGACCTAATGTTGTTCCTGATGAAGATCCTGTAAGTCCAAAACAAAGTACTGATGTTCCTAAGCAAAGTACTGATTCTCCAAAACACAGTATTGTTGCACCATAATCCTCATTATCTGCTGAGGATCAATCTATTCAAGAGGAACTTAATCAGATGCTTCTTCAAGATGTATTAGCACATTCTTACACTGATGAACAAAGGAGAGCTTATGAAGAGGCAAAGAAGAACAAGACTGCAGAATACTCTCACAGTACTTTCGACCAAAGTACTGCTGCACCTGTTGACAGTACTTTAGATGATTTGGATGATCCTACCATGCCTGGATTAGAAGAAACTGATGATGAGCTTGAAGATGAAGGTATTTTCTCAGACTCCAATGAAGGTGCTGATTATACTAACTTGGATGATACATATGGAGTTCCACAGTCTCCAATCTTACGGATTCATAAGAATCATCCAACTGATCAAATCATTGGTCCATCTACTTCTGGAGTTATAACAAGACACAAAGCTAAGGGTTTCACAAAACCTCATAATGCTTTACTTAGCTTTGTCTATAAACAAAACAGGCTGAATCATAAGGACCATCAAACCTGCTTATTTACTTGTTTCATCTCTCAAGAGGAACCCAAGAATATTGCTCAAGCTTTGACTAAAGAAAGCTGGGTTGAAGCTATGCAGGAAGAACTTCTTCAATTTAAACTTCAAGAAGTTTGGATTTTATGTGATCTTCCAGATGGGAAGAGAGTTATTGGAACCAGATGGGTTTTCAGAGTAAAAAGAGATGAAAGAGGCAATGTTATTAAAAACAAGGCAAGGTTAGTAGCACAAGGCTACAGACAAGAAGAAGGGGTAGATTATGATAAAGTATTTGCTCCTGTAGCAAGGATTGAGGCTATTAGAATGTTTCTTGCTTTTGCTTCATACATGGGTTTTCAGGTTTACCAAATGGGTGTCAAGAGTGCCTTTTTATATGGTACTATTACAGAAGAGGTGTATGTGAAACAACCTCCAGGTTTTGAAGATCCTAAACATCCAAACAAAGTCTATAAGGTGGTTAAGGCTCTTTATGGCCTTCATCAGGCACCTAGAGCTTGGTATGAGAGGCTCTCTACTTTCTTATTACAACATGGATACAGGAGGGGAGCTATAGACAAGACTTTGTTTATCAAGAGAGACAAGAAGGATATCATGTTAGTTCAAGTCTATGTTGATGATATCATCTTTGGGGCTACCAAACAGTCCATGGTTAAGGAGTTTGAGCAGCTGATGCAGAAGGAATTTCAAATGAGTTCAATGGGAGAGTTAACTTTCTTTTTGGGACTTCAGGTTAAGCAGTCAAAGGAAGGAATTTTTATCAGTCAAGACAAGTATGTTACAGACATACTTAAGAAGTTTAATTTTGATGATATGAAGGCTGTTACTACACCGATTAAATCTATCAATTCATTGGGCAAAGATGAAGATGGACAACCTGTTGAAGTCAAGCTTTACAGATCAATGATTGGCTCTCTTATGTATCTTACTGCATCAAGGCCTGATATCATGTTTGCAGTTTGTCTATGTGCAAGATATCAAGTCTCACCAAAGATCTCTCACATGAATGCAGTAAAAAGAATTTTCTGTTATTTGAAACAACAACCTAAATTGGTGTTGTGGTATCCAAAAGAGTCACCTTTTCACGTAGAAGCTTTTTCAGATAGTGATTATGCAGGTGATAATTATGATAAAAGATCAACAACTGGTGGCTGCCAATATCTTGGAAGAAGGTTAGTCTCCTGGCAATGCAAGAAGCAGACAATTGCAGCAACATCATCTACTGAAGCTGAATATGTAGCTGCTGCAAGTTGTTGTGGACAAGTTTTGTGGATGCAGAATCAACTCTTGGACTATGGGTTCAATTTCAAAAATACTCCTATCAATATTGATAATGAGAGTACCATTTGTATTGTGAAGAATCCAGTTTATCATTCCAAGACCAAGCATATTCAGATTAGGCATCACTTTATCAGAGATTGTTATGAGCACAGACTCATTAATGTTGTTAAGGTTCACACAGATGACAATGTCGCTGATTTACTCACCAAAGGCTTTGATGTTTCAAGATTCAATCACTTGGTGGTGAGTATTGGCATGATTAACTACTAAGCTTCGTTTGAGGGGAGGACTATAAGATGTTAGTATAGTCCTGTGTATTGCTTGAGGGGAGGCTACTTGTATATACTTAGTTTCTATGGAGGAATTTGGCAAAGTACTGTTTTTCCTGAAAGTACTGCTTGGAAAGTACTGCTTTGGGAAAGTACTGCATACGTGGAAAGTACTGATTGTCGTATTAAAGTATTGTTCCAACGGTTATATTGAGGGGTAATTAATGCTAACGGTTATTTTATTTTGGGCAGTGATTTTTTAAAAATCTCACCTATAAATAACTCCTTTCCGATTTTCCCTATCATATTATTACATTAGCATTGTTTCCATCTTTCTCTCATTCTTATTCAAATTCAATTTGTGCTTACATAATCACCAATGGCGAATCGACCTACTGTTTCAAAGCACAATATGGTCGCGAATTTAGACAAGACTGAAAATAACGCGGCGTTTCACGATATTATTGATTTTTTAACTGGGTCGCAAATCAGTTATGCTCTTTTAGTGGAGCCGGATATTATTGAGCCTTGGATTCAAGAATTTTTGGCTACTGCAAGAGAAAACATGGAGAATGAAGAATATTATATTAGGGCTACAGTTGTTGGAAGAACTGTGAAGATTACTGAAGCATCTATTCGAGAGGATTTGCTGTTTAATGATAATGATGGTGCTATTCGTTTTGCCAAGGAATTGATTTGGGAAACTTTTGGGCATATTGGTTATGAAGGTTCTTTAACGGAAGAAACATTCAGAAAACAGTTGTTTTGTCCTCAATGGAAATTTTTGGTTCATGAGTTGCTACATTGCATAAGTGCTAAGAGTACTTCTAGGGAGCATTTCGGGTCCAATATAGCATCTGCTATGGTTGGGTTAGCTACGGATCGGGTTTTTAACTTCTCAAGGCTAATACTGGATGGGATGCTCTCACATATCTCACATGGGTCTACTTGGCTAATGTACCCACGGTTTATACAGGTTTTCTTAAACAAGCAACTTGCTGATGTGCCAAAACCTACAGACTTATTGCCTGTTATTGTTCAACAATCCAAGATTTTTACTTTTATGGCTAGAAGAAGTGATCTATTTAGAGGTCCAGATACCCCATTAACTACTTCTATGATGGAAGTTGTTCAGGCTGTTAGAGCTGATGATGAAGATGATGCAGCAAGTGAAGGTACTGCATCTGAAGGTACTGCATCTGCAAGTACTGCTTCACATGAAGGTACTGAATCTCAACAGGGTACTATTTTGTCAAGTCCTGAGGTTCAAGAAGAAGTTTTAAGATCACCTTCTCCATCTCCACAAGGATCTGTTCCTGCTTCTCAATCAGAGGAACATTCACCTATTCAAGGAGAGGCTTCACATACCATACCTCCTGATGAAATCACATTGGATAACTATGTTTTGACAAGGGAGCTGGTTAAGTTGAAAAAGACTACTGAGGTTCAGGCCAAACAGATAAAGAAATTAAAATTGAAGTTTAGAAGGCTAAAGACTTTTGTGTGGCCCTTAGTTCAAGAATTTCGTGTTTGGGTCAAAAACAAGAAGGCGGCGCAAAAACAGTCTAGGAAGCACAAACGCCAAAAGGTTCATCAACCATCTTCTGTCAAATTGGGGAGGAATTTAGAAAAAGAAACTTTGAAAGAAGATGTTACCAAGCAGAAAGAACCTAAAGGTACTGAAGAAAAGATTATTTCAGATACTGAGGAACAAGAAGAACAAGTTCAAGTTCAAGGTACTGATGATCAAGGTACTGATCATCCAAGTGTTGCTTTTCAAGATACTTCTAGGCAAGAGGTAATAACACCAAGGGTATTGAATTTTGAAGAAGAAGCTGGTCCTTCTACAACTGTTATACAAGAAAAGGAGGAAGCTACATTCAAACCTATTCATTCTGCAAGTGATGATGAATTCATTGCTATAATTTTAGGAGATTTATCACAACCCAGAGGTGGTGTTACTATTAGAGATGTACAAGAAGAAGAACAACAAAGAACTTCTCAACCTGCAATTGATCCTAAGGATAAAGGAAAGGGTGTTCTGGTTGAAACAAAGAAGAAAAAGTTAACTTTAGCAGAACTTAGAGAAATTGAAGTTGCTAGGAATGAAGTTGCAGCTAGAAGAGTTCAAGAAGAGTTAAATGCTAAAGATAGAGAAGCTCAGGAAGCTCAAGAAGCTCAGAATAGAGAAGCAGCTCAAAAAGTACAAGATGAATTAGATGCTGAAGCTGCTGAACTATTACCGTCACCTACTCCTGTTAGATATATGTCAAGAAGACCTAATTTAGCGAAAGAAAGGAATGCTATGATGGCTTATTTGAAAGGTCGTGGATATAACGGTTTGCAGAGGCTAAATTATGTTGATATGAAAAGACTCTATAATGCTGAAACAGAAGCTTATAAGAATAGTGTTGCTGACATTAAAGACTTTAGAGAAGAAGCTCATTGGACTGAAGCTGAAAGGAAGAAGAGCTTAAAAAGAAAAATAAAAACTGAAGTTACAGATGTTCAGTTTTCAAAGAAAGAAAAAGTTGAATTAAGATCTGAGACTAGTGATGAATTAAAGAATTATCTCAGAGTGATAGATTTTGATTATACAAAGGAAGATGATGACATGAAGATGAACAGATCAATGATTAGTGTATTTGAAGTTGTGAAATCTAAGGATGGAGATTACATGATTTTTCATAAAGAAGATGAAAGCTTCAAAGTTTTCAAAAGGCTATGGGACTTACTGCACATTATAGATAGAGTTGATCTATTCTACTTATATAATGTGGTGAAGGCTTACTTTGAAAATAATTCATTAGAAGGGATTGGTTTAGTTTTACATGGTGATCTCATAACTACATGGGAAACTGAAGAAGAGAGCACTGATGATATTTGGAAGAATCAAGAAAGCTGGGAAATTGTTTGCTGGAGATTCTTTGAAGAGTCTGGAGTTCATGTTTTAGAACTGGAAAATGGAACAATGATACACATGTTTGCAGAAAGAAGATATCCTCTCACAGTTGAGCTCATGAGAAGAATGCTAGAGCACGAATTGGAAGTAGAAGAGGATAATGAAACTGCTTGCATGGTTATCAACTTATTTATCAACTGGACTACTATTGCTGAGAATGATCAATAACTGGTATGAATTTTATTTGAATAAATACTTTTTGATATATCAGTACTTTTATTCAAAGTACTGCTGATCAGACAGTACTTTCATCAAAGTACTGTTTGCAGAAATAAACCAGTTAAATGCATTTTAGAAGAAACCTTTTGCTAATTAATAAATTTTTTAAAGGTTGAATAAATGGTTTTTGTGATGATAACATCAATAGGTTATCAATCCACCATGGTTACAAAAGGATTGACTAATCCATGAGCAAACGGCTCTGGTAAAGATATATCAAATCCGTTTTTAGTTGACAACTTGCTAATAAGTTGGATGGTAATCAACTCACCATATCAGTAATGTGAAGAGTTGGCTAGCCCACAAGAAAATAGCTTGTGGTAAAGGCTGTGGAAAAACCATTAATGGTAATTAGTTCACCATTAGATAGAAGAACTAACTAGTCCAGAAGGGTACAGCTTTTGGTAAAGACAAATCAAATCTGTTGATAGCTGGTGGTTTGCTAAAAATCATATGGTTATCAATGTACCATGGTCTTACACACCAAAACATTTGGCTACTCCAGAGATAATGGCTTTGGTAAAGAGATCTAAATCCATTAAATTTTCAATGATTCACTTGGAAGTGATGAGAATAGTATGCAACTTAAACTAAATTAATGTACAATTTGTCATATGTTGCTGTGTTGCTGAAAAGATGGAGCTTGCTGGATGCTGCTATGAAAAGAACAATTCTAAGAGATACTTTGACAAGTACACATGCTACAGAGATAAAATCTAAAGACTGAGAAACAATCCATTTTTAAAGATGAAGATATTAAAGACATATTCATAAAGGAACTTGAAGTCAAGCTAGTAGAATTCAAGTTAGGGGAGGATTGTTGGGATATGAAAGTGCTGAAGATATGAAAGTACTGAAGACATGAAAGTACTGTAAGTTGCAAAGTACTGGAAACAGTCAAAGTACTGCTAAAAGATAAAGTCAAAGTACTGCACTACGAAGTCAAAGTACTGCAAGAACAAAGAACTGTTATATTTATTTATGGAAAGAATTGTATTCTATGTTTAGATTACTTGTCGTACAAGGTTACAAATTGTAAACCGACTAGGATATCCTTGAGCCTATAAAAGGACTCCTAGATTTGCATTAGATGTACGATTCCAAAAAGAGTTTTAGAGTTTACGAATTAGTGTTTTAGAGAAAAGTTCGATTATCTTAGAGTTGTATTAGAGTATCTGCATAATAAGCGGATTTAGAGTTTATAATAAAAGTTATTCTTCTTAGCTTTGTTAAGTAAATTCCGCGTACTTGATAAAGATTGCTCAGTGTTTCTTTGTTAATAACTTAGGATTTATCCGAGGTTATTAAACCTTAACAAGCTAGTTAAAGTTAGTTTGATTAAAGTATATCGATCCAACAATCACCCATATGGTCATCTGGAAGTGCCTGAAGCAAGGTTTCCCTTTCCTTGGTTTCCCTCTGGACCGCAATATGTTCATCAGCAGAAGTTGGAGGAAGAATTATTATGTTCCATTTAGTATCTCTTCCAATTTTCTTTCTACTATGGCCTTTCAGAATAGCATTCTAGAGATGGAAATCACTATTAGTGATCCAATTTTCCATCTTCATTGCCCATATCTCATATTCATCCTTTTTGAGATAGGGAAACTTAGCATTATTGTTTGATATGGTGGTGGTAACAACCAGTTGAATTGATTGAGTCTGAGTGCTACTCTCAGGGGTTTCCAAATCATCTCCTTTTTCTGACATTGTTAGAGAGTTTTAGGGTTTTTGAGAGACAAATGTGATCTTCTTTGACAGAGATTCTCATCAAGCTCTGATACCACTTGATGGATCAGTCCTAGATAGATCTTTTGAGGCTTTAATAAACTGATAGAATACTTATGTAATCACAAGTAAACTATGGAGAATTTCTTACAAACTTATGCTTACACAAAATATAAACATAAGAGTTAAAGAAGACAGTAACAACCAAATACTTTGATCCTCTATGGATCTATATTAATTCACTAAGAATGTTTTTAAGCACGTACAAAACTCATAGCCGCCAGGTTTCTTTTATACTATAAGAAACCCTAATACAACCCATTACAAAACGTGAAGAAGATATGCATTATCTCTTCCTAATATAACTCATGCATATCCTAACTAAATACTAATAATACGGATACTACTATCCACAGAAACAATAACTATCGGCAGTAATAATACTATCAGCAGAATCTGCACTCTCAACAGAAACAACTATAACTAACAGCAAGAACCTATCAGTAGGAACTGCACTATACTATTACATTATTTATAATGATTCCTAACAGGATGAGACTAGTGGCATTCTTAATTCCTCTATAACTAGAATAAAAAATCTAGTAGATCACATGGTTAAGGTGATTAGATCTGATAATGGGACTGTGTTCAAAAATAGAGAGATAAATCAGTTTTGTAAGATGAAGGGTATTTTGAGACAATATAGTGTAGCTAGAACATCTCAACAAAATGGAGTTGCTGAGAGGAGAAATAAGACACTAATTGAGGATGCTAGGACTATGTTAGCTGATTCTAAGTTTCCAACTACTTTTTGGGCAGAAGCAGTTCGTATTGCTTGCTATGTGCAAAATATAGTATTAGTAGTTAAACCTCCTAACAAGGCCCATATGAACTTTTTCATGGTATAACATCAACTTTAAGTTTTATGAGACCTTTTGTGTGCCCTCTTACCATTCTCTATACCATAGATCACTTAGGCAAATTTGATGGTAAGGCTGATGAAGGTTTATTTGTTGGATACTCTTTGAATAGTAAAGCCTTTAGAGTATTTAATAGTATAATAAGGATAGTGGAAAAGAACTTGCATATTAGGTTTAGTGAAAGTACACCTAATGTTGTAGGTAGTGGACCAGATTGGCTATTTGATATTGATGCACTAACAAGAACTATGAATTATGAGCCAGTTGTTGCAGGAACACAATCTTATGGTTTTGTAGGTACAAAAGCAAGTGATAATGTAGATCAAGCTAGAAAGGAGACAAAATCTGTCAAAGATTACATTTTGCTACCATTATGGACTGCTGATCCACTATTTTCCTAAGATCCAATGATTTTTTGTGATGATGGAAAGAAGGTTGATGAAGATCAAGAACAGAAAGTGAATGTGATGATCAAGAGAAGGAAGATAATGTTAACAACACTAATAATATTAATACTGCTAGCGATGGAAACAACAGTAACAATGTTAATCTTGTTAGTTCAACTGTTAATGCTGCTGGAATAGAAGTTAATTTTGTTGGTGAAAAAGTAAGCATTGAACTTCCATTTGATCCACAGATTTCTGCTTTAAAAGATTCTATTATATTTGATTACTCACGTAGTGATGAAAATGATGGTTAAGTGGCTGACATGAACAATTTGGATACAACAATCCAAGTCAGTCCTGATCCAACTACAAGAATTCATAAATATCATCCTCTTGATCAAGTGATTGGATATTTGCAATCAGCTACATAAACAAGAAAGATGTCAAAGAATTTGAAGGAACATGGTTTTGTTAGTACTCTTCAATAAAGAACAACCCATAAAGACCTTCAAAACTGCTTTTTTGCTTGCTTTTTATCACAAGAAGAACCCAAAAAGGTAATTCAAGCATTGAAGGATTCTATCTGGATAGAGGCTATGCAGGAAGAGCTTCTACAATTCAAGTTACAAGAAGTTTGGACTTTGGTGGAGTTATCTAATAGAAAAAGGGCTATAGGCACTAAATGAGTTTTCAGGAATAAAAAGGATGAAAGGGGAATTGTGATAAGAAATAAAGCACGATTGGTTGCTCAATGGTACACACAAGAAGAAAGAATTGACTATGATGAAGTCTTTGCCTCTGTTTCAATAATTGAAGCAATTAGACTATTTATAGCTTATGCTTCATTTAAAGATTTTGTGCTACATCAAATGGATGTAAAGAGTGCTTTTTTATATGGGAAGATTGAAGAAAAGGCGTATGTATGTAAACCACCAGGATTTGAATATTTTCCAAATAGAGTATACAAGATTGATAAAGCATTGTATGGAATTCATCAAGCTCCTAGAGCTTGGTATGAAACCTTGTCAACATATCTGTTGGACAGTGGATTTTAAAGAGAGAAAACTGACAAGACCTTATTCATCAAAAGGCACAAAGGTGATATTTTGTTGTTCCAAGTATATGTAGATGATTAATGCGTGGGTTCGGGGTCGAGAAAACATCCTTTTCTATGAGAAAGATTTTCAACCCTCTAGGAAGTGAACCTAATCGTTGTAGTGTATTATGGGGTAAGCGTCGAGGATTGATTTCGTTCTCTAGGGGAATAGGAATGCTAGAAAGAAATATATGACGAGAAGGTTGGGTTGAGGATGATTCTTTTTATTCTTTTATATGTTTTTTAGAAAGCAAAGGTAAAATTTCGGGGTATATGATTGGGGGGTGGTACTTCTACCGATATCACTACTTAACTAATTATCTAATTATCTAATTAACCTATGGATAGTTTATGCTAATTGAGGTGTGCTCATATGATGATTAAAGATGTGTTCACTTAGATACTATTACTCCCTAGTTATCTTTATTGGTCGGTTGAATTGTCACTTTCTTTATCTTAATTGGTGCGTTGTATTCTTATTAGTCGTATGGGTGCCTAATTCCTTAGTTCTATGAATTGTAACTCTTCTTTAGAATACCCGGGATCAGCAAGTGCAATAGCATCTCCCCCGAATACACTATTATCACAAAGCTACAACTCACGCAATAAACACAACGATGGCCTAGGTGCACTCCTATGGATTTTTGCTATTTAGGACGTTCAAGCTCGCGACAATGAAAGAAGAAGACAGTTTTCTTTACTCTAGCATCTACCAATTAAGATAAGAGACAACCTAACAACAATCAATAACTAGGTTTCGTAGATCTAAGCAAACACACAAGTAATTTAGCTAGACATGTTAAACAAGCAAGCATACACACAATCAATTCAACATGGGGTATACATAATGATAAATTGGATAAACAAACTTATCTTGATGTGTAAAATAGGGTATGGGACCCTAGAATACTGTCCAAGTCAGACTACAACTGAGTTACGGTTTGCTCCCCAAAATTATACCTCCCAAAATATAGAAAAATCGAATTCTATATATAGATTTACAAATGCGACGGCGTCACCTTTTGCTAGTGACACCGTTAGGTCGCCGTCATTAGGGTTTTGTTTGGGCCAAGTCATATTTGGGACGGCGTCACTTGAGATGTGTGACGCCGTCAGTCTTCATGCAGGACGTCGTTTGAATCATGGATCTTGGGCGTCTGGTGTAGTTTTTTGAGTGACGCATTCCAGAAATAAGGCGTGACGCCATCAGGCTTTAGGACCAGAAAGTACGTTGAGCTGTCGCGTGCACTTTTGATCAAGTCTTCTATATAGGGACGGTGTCTCCCTTTGATTGGGACGCCGTCAGGTGTAATGAACAGCCTTGGAGTATCTTTGATCTTGACTTTGCCATTTTCTTCATGTTTTCGCTCTTTTTCGTTCAAATATGCTTCATTCCAGCATTTTGCTTCCAAAAGACCTAAAAAGTGAAAAGGAATGATTTTAAGCAGTAACGGATATAAAATGTGTCGATTTAGGGCTTAAATGACCCCCTAAAACGTATGTTTTAAATCCTTATCAAATATCCCTACACTTGGTATTTGCTTGTCCTCAAGCAAATGTACTTTTGGCCAATCAATTTATATGTTAGGGGGCATGAATAATTGGTTTAAGATAGTCTATAACAAGTACAAGCGCTACAATAGTCATAACAAACACGAAAATTATACACTAGCACCTCACAATTGGTGTTTGGATTCTCTCATCTCTCGGGTTTATATGAAATATAATATGAATGGAAATGGAAGATAAACACTCATTACCTGGCATAGTACATAGATTACCATAAGCTTGAGAATAGATCAAACCTCCACCGCTTTGGCGTAAGCACCTAGGAATAAATGTCTAAGAGGTCTTTACAATGGTTGTAATGTTAGGTTTAGGGTAGGGAAGTAAAGGGTTTTGTTGAATATGGGATATTTAGTGGTGGCAAGTCAAAAATCTTATGTTACAAGCATGTAAAGCGTGGCGTTGCTAAGCCAAGACTCGACTCACTAACACTAGATAACTTGAAACAAAACAAACATAAACATAAATGATAGATGTAGGATGGTAGCCCGTATGTTTTTCTCATTTTTTTTAATTGGACACTCTTTTCTTTCGATTTTTTTCACACTTTTTTACTCTACCATCCTCTATGATAACATCAAAATATAAGGGATTTATAGGAGCATCCCTACACTTGAGTTTTTATTTAACTAAACTAATTGACCCAATTTGAAAAGATCAAAAAACTTGGGGTATTTAATTACGTAGACAAAGGGAATTTGAATTTATCGTTGTTTCTCGTTACTCTATAAAATATACTTTTACCCATGAGTCCCAATCGTCCCAAAACTGTGTAAAAGAGATATGACTCGACTTAGCAACCAAGCAAGTAACTAGATAATTGAACTAAGGGTTTAATAATGATAACAATAATGCACTAAAGATGAATGCATACTGGTATATGTGAAAACATATACCTTTTTCTTTATCAAAACCGGACCAAAAAGACCAAAAACTAACCCCTAAAGCCATAAATATTTGTGTTTTTGTGTTTATGTATGTGCAGGTAACGGATATTGTAAAATGGACAAAAAGAAGACAAATGGACAAAAACGAGCACGAGAATGGAAGGAGCACGAAGTTACGGGACCAATGATAATTTTATTTGGAGCATCGAGGCAAGAAAAGAAAATTTTAAATACTACACGAAGCCCGAACGAAGATTGCAATTAATTAAGATGTTTAAAAAGAAAAGAGAAAATGGATTAGCAGAAAAAAGGAGCTTAAATGAATATTAAATGCAACATTTAACACAAGAAGGGCTCTTGGTCTAGTTGGTGGGGACATGTTTTTCAAGCAAGAGGTCAAGGGTTCTAATCCCACTAATGGCAATATTTATATTTTTTTTACATCTTAAATTTGTTGCAAGTATCCAAGCCCATCTCGAGGCCCAACAGCCACGAAGCCCAGCTGCGTCCATGAGAACTCAGGCCCAGCGAAGTCAACCCAGCTGCAGTCCAAGTGCAATATCCCATCCATGTCCTTGAGGCCCATTCTCCATCAAGACCAACGAGAGCCCAAGCTAAGCAAGATCATCACAGCCAAAAATAAAGACTGCTACTACAATGCTTTGTGATAAAACTTGGGGACCAAGTTTTATTAGGGGTTTTTTGTACCAAGTTCTAATAGTTTAGGGGTCATTATGAAAAATTATTAGGGGCCAAATTGTAACTTGTGGGTCTATAAAAACCCACCTCCTCATCTCATTTTAATCATCTCTTTTATTTATTTTTTTACCCAAACTCTTGTACTTTTTATGCTTATTTAGTTTTATAAAAGTTTTATTTAAAAAAAAATCGAAATTATATTTATCTATTTTTAATTAGTTTTTTTTTTATTAAAAATTATATTTATATATTTGTGCTAACCTTTATAATGTTTTGAATTTTTTTGTGTGATCCGATTTACCGCTAAGGCCGGAGCTTAAGGGTCTTTAAGCATTTTTAATACATAAAGTTTGAAGCTTTAGTAATTTTTAAGCTTGTTGGTGAATAAAGTTTTAAACTTTACTTACTAATTAGTGGATAAGATTAATAAAGTTGTAAAGTTTTGTATTAATTTGTGCTTATAAGATCGGGTGGTTTTATTCCTCTCGTTTCATCATCCGGGTTCTACTTTCTTTATTTTTTGAATCTTTAGTAATTATAAATTTTAGTATAATAGTTATGCTTATTTTTATTGAATTAATTGCTATGTGTTGGTTTGCTATGCTTAGTGAGTAGGCTTTTTATATACTTGTTGAGTAGATTATTTCGTAAATTAAGTGCGGTTTTATAAAAGTTAGAAAATCTATTGGTTAGTAATTTTAAGTTACTTAGATTGAAATTTTGGTTGTTGAAGCGGGCAAAAGCCGTGAAAATAATTGGGTTTTAATCTAGATATTGATATCTCTTTATGAAAAATTGTTGTGAGAAAATAATTATTTGTAAAAGATATTAATTCATCAATAAAGGACTTAATTGAAATAATAAACCACACTTAAGGATCTTGATAATTTGCTTAACAAGTATATTTTTTCATCATATATTTCTTATTCGTTTGCTTAGCATATTTTAGTTCGTTACTTTTAGTTGTTATCTTTTATCGTTAACTTTAGTTTATTTACTTGCTACTAGTTTTATTATTGTCTTTACTTTAACCATTATCATTTTAATTAGTCAAAAACCCATAAACTTATATGTTTTTAGTTTAATTTGCATAATTGCTTATTTGTGTTTAGCTTTCTTGTTTTACATGCTTAATTGTTTCTTTCTTATTAAGTTCCAAAACCCAAAATATTTGTATCCTATTCAAATCACTCGACCTTTAAACAACGAATCGATTTTCCATTACACCCTCGTTGGGAGAACGACCCGGGAGTTCCGTACTTCCGGTAAATCTTATGTACGAAAACGAAATACCAAAAATGACTCGTAGATGAGTTGTTTCATTTTATTTCCTTAAAAAAAATATATTTATATATTTGTTTCATTATAAAGGTTAGCACAAATATATAAATCAATAGTATCCTCAATGATCGGGTCATCAGCCGGAGTATCGGAAATCTCATTCAAAACTTTACTCATATCAACATCATCGAAGTCGAACCGCTCAAGAATCGGGGGATAAACATCTGCGATAGTGGGATTGCCACTAATCTCTTCATCAAATCAGAAAGTCTCAAGCTCGGGAGAGAAATCACTATCTTTAACGGAGATAGGATGCGAACTCGAATTATCTTTTAGGGCTTCAATCTTTGAAATGAGAAGATTAACATTCAACAATGTTTCACGTAATGCTTCATCCTCGATCTGAATATCATCGGGCTCAATCTCTTCATCTTCAGGCTCAAGATCATTATTTTCTTCTATGTGAACGGGCTCAGGAGGTAAATCATCGACGAAATCGATGTCTCCATAAGATTCATTATCGGAATCGGAGAACATCTCATCATGATCATTTGAAATATCAAGAGAAGGCTCATCACAAATATCATCAACAACCTCGTCGGACTCACTTGGGATTGGGATAAGGATCTTAACATTAGACTCTTCCGTTTCTGGAATGATACTAACATGCTCATCCCCCATTATGAGAGATTCAACGGGTTCAACGATGTCCGTGGAAATATGATCATCGACCTCTTCCAAAACGACGTCACTTCGCTCAACCGGCGTGAGAGAAGGGGAAGGGTCGGAAATGAAAGGCTCATAAACGGGAGTGGGATTGCCACTCGGAGGCGTATATTCGTCATCAGAATCAGAATCGTAACAATAGTTGTAAACGGGAGATCTCTGGTAACTAACTTTAGCGGCTTGCTCTTCATAAATCTTTTGATGAGGGTCTTCTTTTTCGTGGGTAAGTTTATCAAGAAGATTCTTAAGATCAATCATTATTTCTTGAAATTTTGGATTACACATTAATGAAGGTTGTGGTTGAACTTCTTGGTATTGTGGAGGTGGGTCATAAGAATAGTCGTAATTGTTATAAGGAACTTGCTCGTAAACAATCGGATTCTGCATTTGACAATCGAAATTAACGTGCAGACCTTCACAATACTCACAACAGTACGATTGTTGTGACGAATAAGGGTAAGGTTCATAACCAAAGGTCGAATTGTTAAATTGAGCTTGACATTGAAAATTTTGGTGAGGACCTCCACAGTACTCACAAGAGTATGATTCTGGCTCATGGTACGGAGGTTGGTTAGGGAAATTCGTTGTCTCTTTGTAAGGATTGTGATGATACTCGGTTCCGGAATTTCCATTGCTACAACCGGGACAATTCCCACCATATTCGGGTCCTCCGCACCATATGTACAAGAGCTGATAAATTGAAGAATTATCCGGATAAGAGTTCGCAATTTCCACCATTTCCGTGATAGGCTCGGATTCTTGAACGGGAGTCACCTCGGGCTCAGAAACATATTCCATCTCCCTCACCGGAGAGGGAGTAGGAATCGAAGGTTCTTCAATCAAATTTTTCCACCATGCTATTATGTCATCATCAGTATGAAGAGTACCCTTTTGTTCTAGTCGTGCATAAAGAAGGGCGAGATATGGATTTGGATTGATAAAATTCTGGCATACATTACAAAATCCATTTCGACAATTATTACCGCACCAGTCGCAAATACATCTCAAACATCGATATTGATTATCTTCCATCGGATTTTTACAATGAAAGCAATGTCGGGACGGTTTTGTTTCATGAACGATGGGGTCATGAGGAACTCCACATCGAGCACATTTAAGAGATGCCATAAGAATTATACTTTTAGAAGAAGAAGAGATAGAATTATCGGATTAGAAGATAAAGAAGATAGAATTAAACGGTTCAAGAGGATAAAGAGATAAAGAATTGACGGTTTAGAGGATAAAGACGATTATTTTTGGGTTTTTTTAAACACTTTAGGAAAAGTGTTTATGATTATTTAATTTTTGTATTTTTATAATTTTATGAAAAGTATTTACAAAAGCGAGGGAAATCCACGGAGGAGGGTCTTCAAATACCAAAATTCAAACTCTGAAACGAAAAATCGCTAACACACCTCCCCGGCAGCGGCGCCATTTTTGGTATTTCGTTTTCGTACATAAGATTTACCGGAAGTACGGAACTCCCGGGTCGTTCTCCCAACGAGGGTGTAATGGAAAATCGATTCGTTGTTTAAAGGTCGAGTGATTTGAATAGGATAAAAATATTTTGGGTTTTGGAACTTAATAAGAAAGAAACAATTAAGCATGTAAAACAAGAAAGCTAAACACAAATAAGCAATTATGCAAATTAAACTAAAAACATATAAGTTTATGGGTTTTTGACTAATTAAAATGATAATGGTTAAAGTAAAGACAATAATAAAACTAGTAGCAAGTAAATAAACTAAAGTTAACGATAAAAGATAACAACTAAAAGTAACGAACTAAAATATGCTAAGCAAATGAATAAGAAATATATGATGAAAAGATATACTTGTTAAGCAAATTATCAAGATCCTTAAGTGTGGTTTATTATTTCAATTAAGTCCTTTATTGATGAATTAATATCTTTTACAAATAATTATTTTCTCACAACAATTTTTCATAAAGAGATATCAATATCTAGATTAAAACCCAATTATTTTCACGGCTTTTGCCCGCTTCAACAACCAAAATTTCAATCTAAGTAACTTAAAATTACTAACCAATAGATTTTCTAACTTTTATAAAACCGCACTTAATTTACGAAATAATCTACTCAACAAGTATATAAAAAGCCTACTCACTAAGCATAGCAAACCAACACATAGCAATTAATTCAATAAAAATAAGCATAACTATTATACTAAAATTTATAACTACTAAAGATTCAAAAAGTAAAGAAAGTAGAACCCGGATGATGAAACGAGAGGAATAAAACCACCCGATCTTATAAGCACAAATTAATACAAAAGTTTACAACTTTATTAATCTTATCCACTAATTAGTAAGTAAAGTTTAAAACTTTATTCACCAACAAGCTTTAAAATTACTAAAGCTTCAAACTTTATGTATTAAAAATGCTTAAAGACCCTTAAGCTCCGGCCTTAGCGGTAAATCGGATCACACAAAAAAATTCAAAACATTATAAAGGTTAGCACAAATATATAAATATAATTTTTAATAAAAAAAACTATTTAAAAATAGATAAATATAAATTTCGATTTTTTTTTTTTTTTTTTAAATAAAACTTTTATAAAACTAAATAAGCATAAAAATTACAAGAGTTTGGGTAAAAAAATAAATAAAATAGATGATTAAAATGAGGTGAGGAGGTGGGTTTTTATAGACCCACAAGTTACAATTTGGCCCCTAATAATTTTTCATAATGACCCCTAAACTATTAGAACTTGGTAAAAAAACCCTAATAAAACTTGGTCCCCAAGTTTTATCACAAAGCATTGTAGTAGCAGTCTTTATTTTTGGCTGTGATGATCTTGCTTAGCTTCGACTCTCGTTGGTCTTGATGGAGAATGGGCCTCAAGGACATGGATGGGATATTGCACTTGGACTGCAGCTGGGTTGACTTCGCTGGGCCTGAGCTCTCATGGACGCAGCTGGGCTTCGTGGCTGTTGGGCCTCGAGATGGGCTTGGATACTTGCAACAAATTTAAGATGTAAAAAAAATATAAATATTGCCATTAGTGGGATTAGAACCCTTGACCTCTTGCTTGAAAAACATGTCCCCACCAACCAGACCAAGAGCCCTTCTTGTGTTAAATGTTGCATTTAATATTCATTTAAGCTCTTTTTTTCTGCTAATCCATTTTCCCTTTTTCTTTTTAAACATCTTAATTAATTGCAATCTTCGTTCGGGCTTCGTGTAGTCTTTAAATTTTTATTTTCTTGCCTCGATGCTCCAAATAAAATTATCATTGGTCCCGTAACTTCGTGCTCCTTCCATTCTCGTGCTCGTTTTTGTCCATTTGTCTTCTTTTTGTCCATTTTACAATATCCGTTACCTGCACATACATAAACACAAAAACACAAATATTTATGGCTTTAGGGGTTAGTTATTGGTCTTTTTGGTCCGGTTTTGATAAAGAAAAAGGTATATGTTTTCACATATACCACATACAAGGTAGGCTATGACGATTTGGGTGTACATTTGGGGGTAGATTGTAAACAATTCTCTTCATTGATATTCCGAAAAACCGAAACATCACGAGAACCGTGAAAAGGATATGCTTTGAGGGGTTAACTAGGGTTATCGTGTACTAAATATGAGTACATCGCAAGGGTGTGGGGTAATTACTCGACCGATGTGGAAGATGTAATTATAATACAGGTTTCAAACATGGGTTATCCTAATGCCTCTTATCATTTAGTTACTCCCAACTACACAAGTGTAGTCTCACTAGCGATCTCGGAATGCATCACAAAACAAGTTCTAGAATCTATTATACTATCGGTACACTCACTAAGCATTGAAGGTTAATGCTTTTATTCGTAAAGATCTAGGGGCGAACCTCACATTTTGGGGTGGAATTTGAGTGCTAAACGGTTTTTGTGCTAGTCATATAATTCTAATCCATGAGACGCTTTATTAAGAATAAGTGTAGCTCGTAAATGTCATAAAAAATTTTAAATTTGGTGCTAAAATTACCTTAAAAAATATTTCTTATGGTTTATTACACTAATTACTAAGGACAAGACAAATAATCAAGTGAGTGAATAGTTTATGTAGGACCTCACTTTTACACCAACCTTAGGCGTAACACACCTTATCACAAGATGAACACGTTAAACCACAAACACTTATGCGTATAAGAAGATGAAATAAAGAAAGGAAAGATGGTGACTTGATGTTCTACAAACCGTGTATGTGAAGAAAGATGAAGACAAGAGAGTTGTATATTCCAAAGGAAAAACACACACACACACACTCAAGCATACCCCTCAAATGAGACTTTGAGGGGTTTATATAGTACAAGTAGTAGACGCCCTAATGGGCTTGGCATGGGCTCGTTTGGGCTTGGGTTGGACATGGATTGATATAAGGCTAGCTTAACTTAACTTCTAACCAATTAGCTTAGCCCAGTCCACGAGCCCGTTGACTATTCTATCACGATATCTAACACACGTTACAAAGTTCCTAAATGTGAATGACCATCACTTCTAATATAAACTATTAAGGCTAACAATCTCCCCCTAAGGGGTGGTCATTCAAAAGATGCTCCACTTGAATAGGTCTTTACTTTTCTCGAGCTTGAACTTTGTGTGTAGATATAGAATAGTCTTGATTCTTTGTTCCTTCATGCTTTGTGATCAGTTAATGTGGTATAGAGCCATTTGTCAACTTCGTTGGTTAGGTGTCTCCACGTCTTTCTCCACCATGCTCACACTTCTATTTGTCTTTTGGTTACCAATGATGTAGTTCTCGAGTCTTTAAACTTTGTAGATTCTTTGACATTGACGAAGAATCATCTTTAAATTTGAGTAGCCTTTGATTTTGATGAGAACTTTCATATGTTGTTGGTATGAGCATGTGGAGAGTCTGCACGATCAATCCGCTCCGGAGCTTCCATAAGAAGAAAACATAAAAACAGGTTAGTGATAAGCGGATTCCGACACTTACAAGTTTGAATTTCGAGGGTGTTAACAGCATAGTGTGAAACCACATCTCTAATTCTTACAAAGGCCGTTCCTGAACTGGAGTCCCACAAGTGAGATAACGCGATATACCGAAGTACACCTACAGTTCAGATGAGTCGCTGAGGTACACCGAAGCATCACCCCACGACTGTTGACCGTTTTAGACACACTAAGCGTAATCCACGGGGAGTTACCGAAGTGACCTGCTGTCAGGGCTGCTTGATGTTGACCCTAGCAGGAGTTTCCATTCAATCACTGAAGATCACAGATGTGAATCTTCTCATAAATGTTCTAGCAGATTGCTAAGATCTGCGTGGGACTCTAGAATATATCACTTGTGTCCTTATTGGTGAACAGCAAGCGATGTCATGTCATGTGTTCCTATGAGATCTTTTGATGAATCTCGTGGCTCTAGACTCAATAGTGCATTTTGGTTTTCCTAAGCGGAGACTAGGGAGAGGGTCTCCTTCTTCAATACCAACGATCTCTAAGAGAAAGTCGATAGATTATGTAGGGTTCCCAGTGAGAATGAAACAAATCCTTTTAAGAGGAATTGAGTGGCTAGGAGGTTTAGTGCAGTGCGTCACTGGGTCCATGACGTCTTTGTCTTCAATACCAGTGTCATCTAGTGACAACCAGTAGCAGATGAATTGAACCCGGTTTCTGCTCTAAGGTTGAATTATGGAGGGCTATTTCTTTTCACCCTTTTTCATTACATTTCTTTTTAATTCTTCTACCCCTTCTTTCTCCTTTCTCACATTACTCCTTTTTTCAATCATACCTAAGGACTTCTAGTTCTAAACTATATGTGATGTCCTTGGGTAGATCCCTCCGGCTCTGGCGGATCATAGGACGGATTTCCTATCCTTAGTCACCTTATAACTCCATGACTGTCCTATTGTTGCCATAAAACCATTTTTCTTGACAATCTCTCAAAGTGTTTTTGATAGAAAACATGTTTGGAACCCTTCGAGAGTTTTATATTTTCAGAAACACTCCCCCTTCACATGTGCTTATAAGTTTTGACAGAAATCTGTACATAGAGGGTAGAGTTCGCACTTTTTGAATTGATCGACTTTAAATGAACTAGACCGATTCGAGACACGTTTACATCACTAGAGAACTAGCTTGAAATTATTACCCGTCCTGGTCAAGTCCATAGAAAGTTTCTCGAGATGGTACATTATTCTTCGTCAATTTATTGGTTTCAACTGAGTCGAGCTCATTTTGGGATTCAAACAACGATCTTTAAACTTTTTGATCACATTTTAATCACGTCTCCTTCCCCTCAAAAATAGCATATTCGTGATATTTTTTATATCAACGGATTAAAAAACATTTTAGAATCTTTTAGGGAGACAAACGGATTTGATTTAAGCATGAATTTGGAACATTTTGGTTTTATACTCCCCCTTTAATAAAGCATAATCAATTAAAGGGTTTTAGAGGGATTTATCTTGAGCACAAAATAATTTGAAAGATTTTGAAAATCTTTTTGAACAATCTTGAAACAGGTGCTCAAGATGATGATGATTCTCACCAGTTTTAAATGTAGTGCACTGAAGCGTACACTTGATTTTTCTTTAAAAACACGAGTTTTGATTTGAAATAATCAAAAGTCATCATTTTTGTCCGGGTTTCGTACTGAAGTATACGAAAGCCATTTTTGAAGAAATTTTGAGGAACGACATGTTTTGGAAAACATTTAAAGAACTCTCGCTCAAGCATTTGTACATGCCCGTATCATTGTTGAATGACATTTCTAGAAACGTACAGAATATCGATTATACAAGAGACATGTCGTAGAAGAATATTTTTGTATTTTTGATTTTTTTAATGTTTTTGTTATTTTTGAAAGTTTATATTTTTATATTTTGCTTTTGTTGGTTTTTCAAATTTTGTATTTTGTTTTTCAAAGATATTTACAGCGAAGCTTTTTGGAAAGATCATTTTCAAGAAGATTCGAGAAGACGTTCTAACTCCTCAGGGGTTAGGCTTCGCATTCCAATTCGTCGAACTAAATCGTCAAACCTTTCTTTTGGAAGGGCTTTAGTAAATATATCGGCGAGTTGGTAATTTGGCTTCACGAAGAATAATTCAACAGTACCTTCTTCCACATGTTCTTTTATGAAGTGATAGCGTACTCTGATATACTTAGTCTTTGAGTGATGAACAGGATTGCATGAGATGGCTATGGCACTTTTCGAGTCACAATACATAGGAATTTTATCGAAAGTAAAGCCATAATCTGTGAGTTGTGTTCTCATCCAAAGAACTTGAGCACAACACGCAGATAGAGACACATACTCAGCTTCAGCGGTTGAAAGTGCAGTGCAATCTTGTTTCTTTGAAGACCAGCTTGTGGAAAACTAGAAGGGGGGGTTGAATAGTTTTGCCGATTTTAAGATTATATGTAAATGCTTTACAAAAATAACATGTATCCTTATAATTATACTTAAGACAACATTATATATGTTATCAACAAAACACAAAGAGATCGCAAAATATTAATAAACGTTTTTACGGTTTATTTGTATTAACAATCTCCCCCTTTTTGTTGATGACAAAATATAATGTTATGATGAGTAAAACTTAAGAATAGATGTAAGTTTTAAAAGCTCCTAAGTTTTACTTCTTCTCTCCCTTTTTGTCGAAACAAAAAGTTAACCCTTGGAGGAAAAAGTAGTCTACGTATTTCTTACTCCCCCTTGACGGTAGCTCCCCCTAGTTTGGGGCGTCAAGAGAAGAAAAAAAATCCTACAAAAGAAAGTTAGTAACATGCTTAAATGATCTTATGGTTGTCGAGAATCAAGATAGGGAGCCAAGGTATGTAAACAAGGCCTTGTAATAAAACGACAAATTGTAGTGGTAGTTAAGCCACTTACAAGCATGTAAAAATAAGAACAAGACTTGTTCTTGAAAATGACAAAAAAAAAATTAATACTAAAAGTGAAAAATAGTAGTAGAGATTCCTTCCATGCTTGCATAAGGTTATGGATGGAGGTTTTGATGAGTAATGGTATTGATGCGATCAAGGATGAGGTTGAGTATGAAACGCATTTCTTCCCTAACTTCTATTGCAATTTCCCTAGTGGATTGGCAATGTTCACAATGTAAATGATGTGGGTAATGAGTGCGGAAGTTTTCCGGGTTGTTTTGATTTGAATTATGCGGAAGTTGTGGTGGAAAAATAGGAAAATATGGATCAAAATCCGGAATGTTTGTACATGGTGGTGGAAAAGAACCTAGATGTTCTTGTAATGTGATGGAGCTAGAGGTGGTGATGTTTCAAGATCTTGAAAAATAGTATTTGGTGATGTGGGGGGTGTTGAAAAGACTATTTCTTTTTCTTTAGGTTGGGTAGATCTTGTTGGAGTCCTAAGGAGTTCCAAAAGAGTTATTTTAGGTGGTGATGAAGTTGGTGTACTTGTTGGTGATGAGGGTGGTGCTATAATGGAAGCATCTTGTGGTGAGTTATTTGTTGAGGATGAATCATTTGAGGTTGGTTTTGCTAAACAACAAGATCGGATACTAATTCGTGCGGATATCCTAGCATTTGATTGTGGTATTTTGGATGGTGGAAGTACAAAGGTTTGGATATCATGATTGTTTGTACTAGATGTTTCTCCTAAAGGGTTTTTTGGATGACATGATGAAGTGTGTTTGTGAGAAGGAGATGGAGTATGCAAGCATTTTGGGAGTTATATATATAGAAAAACAACACATTGTAATGAATGCTTGACCCAAAATGTGGATTAAAATCTAATGATTAGATATGAATTCAAGGCATGTGATCATGAGAACACAAGCATTAAAGAGCATACTCCCAAAAATAAAACAAATGTGGATTTTTCATCCAAAATGACAAAAATAGAAGTTGAAAACAACTTCTGTTTACACGGATCCCACGGATCCTTCCCTTGAGGGATCCGTCCAGCATGAAGGCTGGGATCCGTGGGTCTGGTGATTCAGGCAGCACAAAATTTTTCTTTTTGAAACATTTTTGTCTATTGTGTGCCTATATGCAAACTATTTGGAGTTGCGGTTTTCTCGACCTCTAAAAAGAAAAGGAAAATAACTAGAGAAAAATAAATCCTAATTGAGAAAACCCGAAAACACACATTTGGTACATAAGTACGTAATATTGTGTTATCAATGCTCCTAATTCATTTTTGCTTAAATGAATGTACCCGAAAACACATATTAGTTATATGTTCCCTTTAGCATTCAAAAGTCATGAGATGCAATGAAAACGGGTTTTTACTTTGTATTAATAATGAAAAAGCAATTTGTCCTAGACGTGAGAAATTGCTTTTGTGAAATTGATACGGGAAGGTATCATTCCTTTTAGAAAACATTTTGAAATGAGATTTTCTTTAAAAATGTGTATGTAGTTAAAAAAAAATTAGAAATGGAATACTTATCTTGGGTTTTGAAAATTCCCGTATTGTTTGTGAGTTGTGCGTGAAATAGGAATCCTAGACTCAGAAAGAAGAAGGCTAGTGTTTACATACCTTGTAGAGTCAATTAAAGTTATGATGTTTGTTCCATTAGACCAAGACCAAGACGAAGTAGGTTGAATTGTTCCCGCGTCAAAGGTTTGGTGAGGACGTCGGCTATGTTGTCTTCGGATGCAACCTTCTCAATAGAGATGTTCCCCTTTTGAACATTGTCTCTTAGGAAGTGATGACGAATCTCTATATGCTTTGTGCGAGAATGTAATACCGGATTCTTGCTTAAGTCGATTGCACCTTTGTTGTCACATAGAATGGCTATGTCACTTAGATGGATGTCGTAGTCTACTAACGCTTGTTTCATCCATAGTGCTTGTTGGCATGCTTTGCCGGCGGAGACGTACTCGGCTTCGGTTGTTGATATTGCAAGTGCCGTTTGTTTCTTAGAAAACCAAGATGTTAAACAACATCCCATAAAAGTACATACCCCACTTGTACTTTTTCTATCAACGTAATCACCTGCATGGTCAGAATCTGCATATACAATTGTTTCTACTCCCGTGCCCTTAGGATACCATAATCCTAATTGTGTTGTACCCTTAATATATCTAAATATTCTTTTTACGGCTTCTAGGTGTGATATTTTAGGGTCTTCTTGAAACCTAGCACACAAGCAAACACTAAACATGATATCCGGCCTACTTGCCGTGAGGTAGAGAAGGCTACCTATCATGCCACGATATTTAGTATTATCAACGGATTCTCCGTCCTCGTCTTTTGAGAGTTTGGTGTCGGATGACATTGGAGTCCTAATTGGTTTTGACTCTTCTAGACCGAATTTCTTTAACATCTCCTTGATGTATTTAGATTGATTAAAGAAGATACCATCTTCTACTTGTTTTATTTGTAGACCAAGAAAGAAACTAAGTTCTCCCATCATACTCATCTCGAACTCGTCATGCATGATTTTAGAGAAATCATCACACATGTCTTGACAAGTGGATCCGAATATAATATCATCTACATATATTTGTACTATGATTATATGTGACTCTCTTTTCTTAGTAAAAAGTGTGTTGTCAACTAACCCCATGGTGTAGTTGTGTTTAACTAGAAATGACTTGAGTCTATCATACCAAGCTTTTGGAGCTTGTTTAAGATCGTAAAGGGCTTTCTTTAATTTATACACATGTTTGGGTTTTTCAAAATCAATGAAGCCCGGAGGTTGAGCTACATATACTTCTTCATTTATGACACCA
Organism: Chrysanthemum seticuspe; assembly: GCA_019973895.1. NCBI lineage: Eukaryota > Viridiplantae > Streptophyta > Magnoliopsida > Asterales > Asteraceae > Chrysanthemum > Chrysanthemum seticuspe. The sequence goes on from BPTQ01000003.1 coordinate 123,634,393, forward strand.
TTTAGAAAAGCACTTTTGACATCCATTTGATAAAGCTTTAGATCATTAGCACAAGCATACGCAAGAAGTATTCTTATAGACTCTAATCTAGCCACGGGGGCATAGGTCTCATCAAAGTCTATTCCCTCTTGTTGATTATACCCTTGAGCAACGAGTCTAGCCTTGTTCCTAGACACTACTCCGTTTGCATCTAATTTGTTTTTATAAACCCATTTGGTTCCTATTATGGTTTGATTACTAGGTGGAGGGACAAGTGTCCAAACATCATTAGAAACAAATTGATTTAGTTCTTCTTGCATAGCCATTACCCAACTTTCATCTTTTATGGCTTCTTGTGTATTCTTAGGTTCTAAGGTTGAAACGAAACAAAACAAGCTACTTTGGTTTTGAACTTGAGACCTTAATGTTCGTTCGTTTAGCTTTCCTATGACTTTATCTACGGGGTGATCTTTGGACTCTTTAATGTTTACTATTTTATCACTTAGAGGTTCTTCTTCTTCACTTATTTTTTTCTTTATTACTATGGCTTCACTTTCTATAACCTCGTCATCGACAAGAGGTGGAGAGGGTTTGGGTGGACTTTCATCAAATTTTATATTTAATGACTCTTCTACCTTCATTGATTCTTTGTTTAATATGACCTAAGCCTTGCTATTTGGCGAATAACCTAAAAAGATACCTTCGGTTGATTTAGGATCAAATTTTGTAAGGTAATCTTTAGTGTTAAGAATAAAACATTTACTACCAAAGACTCTAAGGTGATTTAACGTAGGCTTTTTGCCTCGAAATAACTCGTATGGAGTTTTTTCCTAAAATTGGTCTAATCAAGACTCGATTGAGTATATACGTTGAAGTATCAACGACATTACACCAAAACTTTTGAGGTATGGATTGTTCATTAAGCCTGGTTCGACTCATTTCTTGTAGATTTCTATTCTTTCTTTCTACTACCCCATTCGATTGTGGAGTGCGTGGAGCCGAGAAGTTGTGAGTAATACCATTAGCGTCACAAAAAGCTCCGAATTGCACTTCATTATCGAATTCCCTACCATGATCCGTCCTAATAGACACTATGGGTTTTCCTAGTTGTCTTTGGATCCTTTTGCTTAATATTTCAAAATAGTTAAAGGTTTCTGTTTTGTTCTTTAAAAATTTTGTCCAAGTATACCTAGAGTAGTCATCCACTATTACCAAAGTATAGTAGTTGCCTCCATAACTTTGGATAGCGGATGGACCAAAGAAATCCATATGTAGTAATTCTAGACACTTAGTTGTGGACACCATGTTTTTAGCTTTATGACTCGAATGAGCTTGTTTTCCTATATTACAAGCATCACAAAAATGATGTTCATATTTTAACTTAGGTAGATCTCTTACTAGATCTTTGGATGATAGCGATTGAAGAAGTCGCATGTTGGCGTGACCCAATCTTCGATGCCATAAGGTCGAAGTATCATCCATAGAGGTAAGACATAGTTTGTCTTTAGGTTCATTACCGATTTTAATGACATAGACTCCATGTTTCCTAATTCCTCTTCCTATGGTTATGCCATTTTTAAGTATCTTACTACCGGTTTCGGTAAAAAGTACATTGCACTTTTTATCACATATTTGTCCTATACTTAAGAGGTTAAAGTTTAGGTTTTCTACGTGACACACATCGTTAATGGTTAGAGATTTGTTAGAAACCGTACCTTTACCGATGATTCTACTTTTGCTATTTCCAAACACCACATTACCTCCATTTACGGATTCATATGTGGAGAATAGATCCCTATTGCCGGTCATGTGCCTCGTGCACCCGCTATCCTTGACCCATTCATCGGGGTCTAGGTCGACCTTTAAGCACACCTAAAACAATAATAAACTCAAAAGTTTGGTCCCCATTTATTCATGGGTCCATTAGTGTTAAACATTCCATTCATGTTAGACATGTATGGATAAGATGAGTATGCATTCCATGGAGCAAAGTTTTGAAAAGAGAAACCGTTTTGCATATTAGGGTTCCATCCCATTTGATGGTTACTTCTTGGATAAACGTTATTAGGTCTCCTAGATGCATTATGTTTTTGAAAAGATGGTGCTTTGTTTCTTGCAAAAGCAGGATTATTTTTTGGAGGTGGATGTCTAGTGGTGACATGAGTTGGTTTCTTCCTATTTATGATAACGAACTCGGTTCTAGATGATGAGGCTATGTTATTACCACTAGTTGTCACTGCAGATCCACGGATCCCAGTTTGTACACTAGCCGGTTCCCTTTTTAGGGGATCCGTGGGATCCGCCACAACAGTGGCTGGTTTTTCTAATTCTTTAACAAATTTTGTTTCTTTATTTTCACTGGTTGATGGATCAAGTTGTTGTATACCTAGACCCTTTTGGTTGTTGCCGGTTTTAACACCATCGAGTATTGTATCTAAGGTGTTTGTACTCATTCTAGCAATTTTAGAATCTAAATGATCAACTAGTGTTTGAAGTTGAACACAAAGTTCACATTCACCACTTGCTATTTTACCCTTTTCCAAACGTTTTAGTTTTGCTTTTAATTCTATGACTTCTTTATCTAAACGTTGGTTTTGACTCTTTAAAAAGCTTGTTTTTGTTAATTAGTTTTAAGCTAATATTGCATAGTTTATCATATTCATTATGCAATGAGTCGTCATCAAGTGATGAACTACTATAGTATTCGTGACATACCTCGTCATTTGCCATGAGACAAATTTCTTCGTCCTCCTCGTCGCTCATTCCCCACGTGCCGCTCACGAATGCCTTTTGATCATCCCGTTTGGGACACTTACTAATAAAGTGGTTTGGGTCCCCACATTTAAAGCAGGTACGATCATCCTTTGGCTTCTCGTCCTCTTTGCTTTTCCGAAAGCCTTTCTTATCGTCATACGGTTGTTTGACGTATCTACCCTTTCTTCTAAAGAACTTTTTAAAGTCCCTTACCGCCATAGCGTACTCTTCGTCGTCACTACTCGAAGATGAGTTCTCCTCATCGCTCGAAGCCTTTTTGGCTTTAAGGGCAAGAGATTTGTGTTTCTTTTTCACCTTTGAGGCTTCAGAATCTTTAGCAAGGACAAGCTCGTAGACTTTTAGGTTGCCTATGAGTTCATCGAGGGTGAGGATTGTCAAATCTTTTGACTCTTCGATTGCCGTCACCTTGGATCTCCACTTCGATGGAAGTGCCCTTAGATATCTCCTAACATGGTTACGGCTAGAAAAGGATTCATCAAGTGCTTGTAAAGATGTAATAATAGTATTAAAGTTAGCAAATGAATGATCTATAGTTTCCTCATCCGATATTGAAAATTGTTCATATTGTTGAACAAATAAATCAATTTTATTATTTTTAACTTGTTGGTTGCCTTGATGAGTTACAACTAAAGAATTCCAAATTTCTTTAGAGGTTTTAAGCATAGAAATTCTTTCGAATTCCTTTTTCGGTAAAGCATTATATAAAACCATTTTAGCTTCACTATTTTTAGAAAGCTTTTTCTTCATTTCATCATTTAGTTTATCATGAGGTATGTGAACTAAATTTCCTTTATCATCATTAGAGGTAGCCTCAAAATCACCTTCAACAATAATGCACCAAAGATCAATATCTTTAGACTTCACATATGTTTCGAATCTATTTTTCCAATATATAAAACCATTAGTTTCAAGTAGTGGTGGTCGTTGCATAGATTACCCTTCCTTATAATTTTCAGAACCCATAGTGATCGAAAAGTTTTTAAAATACAATTTTATTTTAAAACTTTTATAAACTTAGCTCATGATGCCAATTGTGGAAAACTAGAAGGGGGGTTGAATAGTTTTGCCGATTTTAAGTTGATTTTAAAAACTTTAGATTCTATATTATGTGAAATCGTATGGATGTTGAGAACGTATAGATCTAATGATAATGCAAGCAAACAAATAAAGGTAAGGGATAGAAATGACACAACCGATTTATAGTGGTTCGGCTACAAGGACACCTTCCTTGCCCTACTCCACTCCCCGAGTCACCTACTCGAGAGTTCAAGCACTATGTCAACAAACTCCTTCACTTGGCGGAGAAGCCTTCACAACGTTGCTTACACTTTATCCGGTACAAAGCTAGATACCGATTCCGTAGCACGGTGGACCAAACCAACACAACTATTACACAACAAATATGTGAAATATCAAATACAAGATCTTCGCTACAGAAATCTTGCGGAGTGACAAATCAATCAAGGACCCCTTGCTTGGATGACTTGTAGAATGCTCGTGATCTCGCCTTAGAGAAGGACCTATATGAGGATCACAAATAGAAAGAAAGAAGAACAACTCTCTAGATCAAGTGATCTATATGTTAGAAGAGAATGAGAGTGTATATGAGATTTAGTAAGAAGAGGGGTGAGTTAGAATGAAGAAATGGCTCTCTATTTATAGGCAAATTTCCTCACTGTTCCCACGGATCCCACGGATCCCTTCCACTTGGGATCCGGCTAGCACAAAGCTAGGGATCCGTGGAACGCTCCTCTTTGCCCATGGGTTTTTTGGTTATGGGTCATGGGTTGGTCCATGGGTTATATCTAGATTCAATGTATCTAAGTATACATTGTATCAAGTCTCTTTGGGTATGGGTTAAGATCCATGGGTTGTGATTTTTACCCATCCTAATTAACTATTACAACAAATGCTTTAGTTACTACATTTTTGTATTTAAAAGATTATATGTAAATGCTTTACAAAAATAACATGTATCCTTATAATTATACTTAAGACAACATTATATATGTTATCAACAAAACACAAAGAGATCGCAAAATATAAATAAACGTTTTTACGGTTTATTTGTATTAACACAGCTGACTAAGTTTTCTCCCAAAAATTGTGCGCCTCCTGATGTAATTTTTGTTGTAACTTTGTCACCTGCGTGGTCCGCATCTGAAAAGGCAATTAGATCAAATCCGGATTCCTTCGGATACCAAAGACCATTGTGAATGGATGTCTTCAGGTACCGAAAGATCCTTTTAACCTCTTTGAGGTGCAGTTCGGTAGGCTTAGCCTGAAACCGTGCTAATAAGCAAACAGCAAAATGAATATCGGGTCGACTAGCAGTAAGGTACATGAGAGAACCAATCATGCTCTGATATTTCTTTGGATCAATAGGTTTCCCAAACAAATCGGCTCCAATTTTTGGTGAAGTTACCATTGGTGTGCCAACAGAGTCACAATTATCCATACCATGATTTTTCAAAATCTCAGTTGTATATTTCGCTTGATTGATAAAAATTCCACGTGGGGACTGATGTATTTGTAAACCAAGAAAAAATTTTAGTTCCCCCATCATGGACATTTCAAATTTGCTTTTTATGAGATTTTCAAAATGTTTTGAAAGATTCGGATTAGTGGACCCAAAAATGATGTCGTCCACGTAAATCTGAACAATCAAAATGTCGTTTTTGCATTTTTGTGTAAACAAGGTAGGATCAACCGTTCCTTTGGTGAAATTGTTTAGAATAAGGAAAGAGGACAGTTCGTCATACCACGCTCTCGGAGCTTGCTTTAAGCCATAGATTGCCTTTTTAAGTTTGTAGACATAGTCTGGATATTCCATGTGTATGAAGCCTTCTGGCTGACTCACGTACACTTCTTCTTTCAGAGTTCCATTCAAGAATGCGGTCTTAATGTCTATCTGATAAACCGTGATGTTTTTTTGAGCTGCATAGGCCAAGAATATCCTGACTGCTTCTAGTCTAGCTACCGACGCGATTGACTCTTCAAAGTCTATCCCTTCTTCCTGTCTGTATCCTTTGGCCACAAGACGAGCTTTGTTGCTAATTACATTTATCTCTTCATCCCTTTTGTTCTTCCATAACCACTTGAGATCAATGACACGAAAGTCAATTGGTCTTGGAACCATATCCAAAGAGTCATGTAGACGGTATTGGAGAAGTTCCTCCTGCATTGCTTCTATCCATGCGGGTTCTTCTATTGCCTCGCGAATGTTCTTTGGCTCTATATTGCTAATTGAGCAAAGGTAAATGCATAAGTCGCAATCGGTGGCAAGTTGGCGTCTCGTCTGAATTGGTGTTGACGGTTCACCAATAACTTGTTCAATTGGATGGTCTTTAGTCCACTTCAGAGTAGAAGGGTACCGTAGATTATACGAGTGCGAGTTAGATGGTTCTCGTAAGCTTGAAGATGATTCAGCTGATTCCGTTGCAAACGGGTTTTCAAATAAGTCTGCATCTAACGTTGCATCGTTCTGGTTTTTAGTAGGTTCTTCTTGAAATGATATGTTTTGAATTTGCTCATCAACTGCAGGTAAAACTGTTTGAAGAATTGGAGTTGCTGGAGTAGATGTAGATGATGTTGATGGAGTTGGTGCATTGGTTTTGACCGTTGTAGATGCAGCTTCTGTTGGTGGCGGTGGTAGATGATTTTGAGCGGGTGCAGCGGAATGATGGTTTGATGCATTTGTCGAAGTTCCACCATAATATTCATCGAACATTAACTCAAATAAATTCTCCCATTCTTGTTCATGAGGAGTGCCAGCAAAAGTTGATGGAGCTCTTTGAGGTACGAGTCCTGAACTGATATGTCCAGAAGTCTGCGGGTTTGGTGCAGGTTCTAGAGCGAGTCTCTCAGAAGCCATTTGTGAAAGTTTATCAAAATTCACGTTCATCGTCTCCATGATCCTCTTAGTTCTCCGGTTATACACCCTGAATGCCCTCGAGCTATCTGAATATCCAATGAAGATTCCAATATCACCTTTAGCTTTCAGTTTCCCTAGATCTTCTATGTCGTTTGTCGGATAGCACAAAGCGCCAAACACGTGAAAGTAAGAGATATCAGGTTTTCTGTTGTTCACTATTTCATATGGGGTTTTATTGAATCTTGGATGGATTAGGGATCGGTTTTGAGTGAAACAAGCAGTGGCAACAGCATCAGCCCATAGAAATAACGGTGCACTAGAATAAATTAGCATAGTGCGAGCAGCTTCCACAAGAGTATGATTTCTTCTTTCAACTACCCCATTCTGCTGTGGAGTTCTAACAACTGATGTTTGATGAGTTATTCCAACATCTTCAAAATAAGCTCTTAACTCCTGATTTGTGAATTCTGTGCCGTTGTCTGTTCTTACAACTCTTACTGGAGCTTGAAGAAGTACTTGAATACGTTTCAGGAAGGTGATGATGGTTCCTGGTGCTTCGTCTTTTGATCTCAGAAATCTAACCCATGTATATCTTGAATAATCATCGACGATAACAAGAATATACTTTTTCCCGTTAATGCTTTCAACTCTCATTGGACCACATAAGTCCATGTGCAGCATATGCAACCTTGCTTCCGAACTAGGTACGGATTTGGGTTTATATGATGCTCTTTTGCTTTTTCCTTGTTCGCATGATGGACATAAGTGATCCTTGGTGTATTTGAACTTTGGAAGTCCATTGACGATGTTGTCTTTGGCAAGTTTGTTGATTGTATCGAAATTGAGATGGGATAACCGTCTGTACCACAACCAGGACTTTGTTCCAGATGCTCGTGTCATAAGACATATTGGTGATGAAGAGGCCATTTGGTTAATGTCGATAGCATACAAGTTTGTATCACGATTCCCAGTTAAGAGATCAGTGCCATTCAAGTTTCTAACGAAGCAAGCATTTTTCCTAAAAGCAACCTCTAAATCTGCATCACAGAACTGCCCGACTGAAAACAAATTATGTCCCAACCCTTCGACATAGTAAACCCGAGTGATCAAATAATTTCCAAAAGGTAGATCTCCATAACCCATGATAGCTGCTACATGATCATTTCCGAAACGTACGGTTCCCATGAATTTCCAAACGAAATTGATCAGCAGCTTCAAATTCCCCGGTCATGTGCTTGGAGCAACCCGAGTCGACGATCCAAAGACATATTTCGATAACCTGCCAATAACAGAAGAAGAAGATTTTGGAAACCGTTTTGATTTTGGTTCCTTTGGGTTAGAGGTAAAATCCTGATCACACTCATAGAAGTTATCTATTGGTAAGACAGGTTCATCACTCATTCTACCATTCTGGAGTGTGAAAGTTCTACCCGTGGGTTTCCAAATGTCATCCCTAAAGTAAACATTATGCTCCCTATCAGTAGTGTAAAGCCTAAGTCTCGCAACTAGTCTTCCTATTCGTTTAGCATAAGTTCTTTTGGGAACATTCTTCTTAACAGGCTTAACAATCTCATTCTTGGAAACACAATCATCATGAACATTAGTTAAAGATTTCTTGCAAGTTAAATAGACAGATTCAACAGATTCATTAAACTTAGCAGATTTCATAGGTTCAGTACATTCAGATGAATTGTCTTTCTTTTTACAAAGCGGTAAATTCCTAGGGTGTTCTTCTACTTTCTTCTCTTTATTCAAGCGACTACTCTTAGAGGCAAGCGAGACTCTATTGTTCCTTGTATTGCTCTTAGGCTTTAGTCTGCTGCTCCTAGAGGTGCTTCCTAGTCCTATAGAAGGTAAGGCACACTCATTAGGATTCACAATCTTATCTAGAGAGGTGGTTTCAGCTTTCCTAGTCTCTTTAGAGTGCTTTTCTAAACTTATGTCGTTTGTTCCATATGTTTTAGATGTGGAGGCAGACGCATTAGTGGTACTCATCTTAAAAAGGCCAGGAGCTAAAACTTTTGGTTTCTCGATAACTGCTTTTCCTTTATCAACATTTTGTTTAGGCAAGGCAGGTGGAGTGACTGATTTTGATAAGACATTTTTCTCATTGACTTTTGGAGGAGGCATAGAAACAGACATTTTTGGTTTTAAAACCGGTTTAGGAACATTTGCTTTCTCCTCAGTCAATGGTTTTGTAATCTTAGTATCCACTGCCTTTCCTTTTTGACATTCCAGCTGAGCCCTCAAAAGATCATTTTTCGCTTTCATGTCATTGTAGGCACGCTCATACGACAGTTTGTCATACTTGCATTCCTCAGTTTTTCGATCAAGTTGTTTAAAATATGAGACATTTTCTTTTTCAAGTTTCTCAAGTGCTTTTTCATATTTTGAAACAATTTTGGAGGTCTCAGACTGGAGTCTTTCATGATCTTCAACAGAATATGTTTGTAAAATAATGGACACTATATCGGTAGTCAGAACATCTTCGAAGAGAGAATCATTTAAATTTTCCAAAACTTTGATGTGTTCAACACTTTCATTAGCTTGCTTTACCAGGGATTTATGGTCCTTGACAAAGTCAACTGTTTCTTTCATAAATGCTTGTTCAAAATGAATTACCCTTGCACTGATGGCATTCAGCTGAGGGGCAATTTGAGTTTCAAAATACTTTTTATTTTCATTATCAAAACTATTAAACCAGATGTTTGTTGTAATATTGGTTTTAGTTTTAACAGTGTCTTGAAGATCCGCAATTCTAGTTTTCACATTTTCTAAAATACTTCTCGCATCACTTGTGTTAAAAGGATTGTTTGAAGACATTTGTTCAATGTTCGAAAGAGAATTTGAGACAACAACTGGTTTTGAAACAGATTTTGAAACAGGTGTTGACTCTTTGTTTAAAACACTTGGTGTGATGGAAAACTTTGACTTTTCTTTTTGATTAACAAAAGTAATTCCGTTAATTTTGTTCCATTTGTTATAATCAATAGGTTTGATTTCCAAATTCTTTTGTTACATTTTTGATCTACTCTCCTCAGATAGTTCTAACGTTTCAAGAGAATCACGAACAATAATGGGTTCATGTAAAACATTTCCATTGGTTAACACATTCTGAGGTTTCTGAGCTTTCTTGAGGAACGAAGAAGGGTCGTTACCAAGTGCCATTCTATTATTAGTATGAAAACGCGGATTTACTTGATTAGAAAGCATCTTGATTGTTTGAGCAGAATGACCCGTTTTAAGAAGCAAATTTTCCAAAGTTTGGATTTTTTCATTTTTATCAAGAATTTCATCAAGAAGAGAATCGTCTCGTTTTGAAAACTCAGTAATCAACTGCTTCTTCTCTTTTTCAAGATTAGAAAACATTTCTTTTTGTTTGGAAAGTTGGTTATTTAAATCAGAAATTTCCTTGTTTAAAGATTTAATTTTCAAGTTCAAATTCACATCAAGTGTGTTATACTTGATTTGCAAAAGTTGTTCTTTAGAAACAAAATTTCGATAACCAATTTCTAATTCTGATTCTTTGTTTTTCTGAAATTCAAAGGCTTTTGCGTTCTCCTTGTAACTCTCAAGCTCAGCGGTCAATTTAGCATTCGCGGCCTTAACTTCGCGATTGACCGTTCTAACTTTCTCAATTTTAATGCCACAGTTATTGATTAATGATTCAAAATAAGAACGTGTTTCCTCATCAGTCTCAGTATTTTGTGCCACACAGTCTCCACTATGATCCACATCTGGAGTCTCAGAGTTAGTATTGCTACAGCTCGGATTGTCCAGGTATGTATCATAAGTAGGTGCTCATGTCACAGAATGCTGTTCGTCATGAGTAAACACATCAAATATGACATTGTTATAGCATGGATCAGTGATTGGTACCTCAGATACTGCATTGGCGTCATAGACAGGAGGTGTGTCAGAATCAGTGTCGTACTTAGTCTCCTGAAGATTTGCCATGAAGATGCAATTTGCATTGATTTCCTCGAGGTCTTCCAAATCATCCATAATAGCGAAAAAATCATTTTCTTCAGCACTCAACTGCATCCCTGCTTCTTGCTTCTGTGCTAACAGCATAGCTTTCCGAAGATACTCAGCATTCTTCTTTTGCGGCTTAGTGGGACAGTTTCTTGCCATGTGACCCAATCCTTGACAGTTATAACACTTAACCTGATTACCCTGATTCACATTTCCATAATTCCCAACGACTGGAGCTGCAACATTCCCATTCTGATTACCCACTGCTCTATTCCCAACATTCTGACCCATCTGATTACCCTGATTCGGAACCGCCTGATTACCCATGCGAAATCCAGTAGCATATCCCTGCTAATTCCCAATAACTCCAACCATTTGTCCTTGATGACCCATGTTCACACCCGGCTGTGCAATTTGCCTGTTGCGAGTGTTTGATGAAATCCTTTGGTTGTTGTTAGTTGGTGTGGAATAGCGACCTCTGAATGCTTTACCCAAGAATGCAAATGCTTGTGACAAAGCTTCTTCTGGTTCCATTTCAAGATCAGTGATTCCGTGTTCCTGGTAATGTTGTTGTTCTGGTGGATAAGTTTGTTGTTGAGGGATAACAGCTTGTTGTTGTGGAATGTATTGCTGCAAGTTGTTGTTAGTGGAAGATGATGAAACTTGTTGTTGTGTATTCACTGGAGTTTGAGTCTTTGCAATGAGTGCCAATGGATCATGATTCTTTGCTAATCTTTCTTGCCTGACTTCATTCACTTCATTTTGGTTTTGTTTCAGAAAATCGTTGAGTTGATCAAAGTTCACTTGATGTAAGTCTTTTGTTTGGTTGACAATAGTGACATATCGTCCCTATTCTTCTGGTAGATTGTTCAGGAACTTGATGCTGCTCTCGATAGTTCTGGGTGTCAACTTGTTTCTGATCAGCTCATTCATTAAAGTGCAGAACCTTCCATAGTAGGATTCAATGGATTCTCCTGGAGTGGATGTAAACTTCTCCCAAGCAGTTAGCAGCTTGTTCTCCGTATCTTGTTGACCAATTTCAGTTCCATGACAAAGCCGTCTAACACGTTCCCACATATCGAAAGCAGTTTCACAACTGTCTACAGCAGCAAAGATGTCTCTTGGTAAACCCAGTTGGACAATATGAATTGCCATGTCATCTGCTTCGACTTGTTTCTGATCCTCTTCAGAGTATTCTGATTCTTTTTGAAGACGAAAAAATGGTGGGACGGGAGGTGTTGCATCAGCATTTCCAGGGTCTTGGACTTGTCGAGGTATGAAGGGTCCATTCTGAATGGATTTGATCATCAATTTCCCATTAGGTTTTGTCTTGATGTAACGAAGCATACGACTTGTCCATTGAAGATAACCACCTTTTTCCAACATAGGAGGACGGTTTTCAGCACCGGCTGCATGAATGTCTTGTTGAGTTGCCATTGATGAAGGTATGATATGATAAAGTTGATGTAGGATCGATTCAACGATAAAGGAGTTGTGTTGGATGAAGATTAAGCTCGGTTGTTGTAGTGAAAATTTGGTCTAAAAACTTAAAAACCTCAATAACTTCTTTTCGGAGCATTTTTAGGACTTGAAGGTTGACCCGAATAAACTTTAGTTGCTTTGGCGGTCTATTCTCCTCGTTCTTACGGTCGTTTTGATGGGTAGATCGCTGAAAACGGAGTTACGGTTCAAAAGTTATAGCCGTTTGAAGTTTTGCTCAAAATCTTACTCGTAAAACTGTTCTTAAGCGTAGAAATGAGTGCTTATGCGTAGGATTGCTTATGCGTAGGATTCTTATGCGTAAAAACCTTAGGCGTAGGATCCCTTATGCGTAAAACCCATCTTACGCGTAACCTTTAGAGTTATGCGTAGGCTAAAAAACTTAAACGTAGAATCCTTATGCGTAGGATTTACTTATGCGTAAGACAAGCTTAGGCGTAAGAAAATGCTTATGCGTAAGAAATTATACGCGTAAGATTTAGCTTTGGCGTAAATCTAGGTTAAAAACCAAAAATCCTTTACACTGTCACAGCGTAAAAGATATCCACAAGTCGAAGTGTTCCACACACTTATCTAAGTGAGGGAAGCACTGAGTAACCGTTGATGCACGAAGATTCTTCACCAAAAAGTTATGCGTAGAAAACTAGGGTTTTGACTTTTTGACCTTTACGCGTAAAACATTCCCAGCGATTCAAACACTTTCTCTTGCACAAACAGCCTTAAAAACACTCAAATAACACAAAAGTTTTGACCTTTTTCACCTAAAGTGCTTAGATAGCTTATGCGTAGAAACGTACAACGCAAAACATACGAGTTAAAAACCGAAGAAAAGCACGTAAAGCTTCGAACTTTTTTCCAAAACTAGACTCTTTACCACTATAAGAACCTCAAACCATAAGAATCTTGAAGATTTTAGTGCAAAAAATAAAGTTTTAAGCTCGAAAACTTAGAGAACGAGTCTACGCGTAACCACTACACAAAAAACTTCAACCAAACACTCCTAAACCATTGTTAGGCGATTGATACCAATTGTAGGACCTCACTTTTACACCAACCTTATGCGTAACACACCTTATCACAAGATGAACACGTTAAACCACAAACACTTATGCGTATAAGAAGATGAAATAAAGAAAGGAAAGATGGTGACTTGATGTTCTACAAACCGTGTATGTGAAGAAAGATGAAGACAAGAGAGTTGTATATTCCAAAGGAAAAACACACACACACACACACTCAAGAACACCCCTCAAATGAGACTTTGAGGGGTTTATATAGTACAAGTAGTAGACGCCCTAATGGGCTTGGCATGGGCTCGTTTGGGCTTGGGTTGGACATGGATTGATATAAGGCTAGCTTAACTTAACTTCTAACCAATAAGCTTAGCCCAGTCCACGAGCCCGTTGACTATTCTATCACGATATCTAACACACGTTACAAAGTTCCTAAATGTGAATGACCATCACTTCTAATATAAACTATTAAGGCTAACAGTTTACAAGTTCCCGATTTATTCTCCCTCCCTACACTTAAACTGAACATTGTCCCCAATGTTCCCCGAAAGCATCAAAGTTATGATAAATGAAGGTAAGTAAGGAAAAGAAACTAATACTCCCCTGATTAGCTCGGTAGGATATGTGTGAAGTTGCGGCTAAATCCTCCTCCAAGAAGAATGCATAAGTAATAAGCTTCATCCAATATGTGTTTCTTCTTCTTGTCCAATATAACCTGCACACTTATAAGAAAACAAACGAAACATTCGCGTAAAATCGGCGGTAAAACTATAAATGACATACAGCTACACTAGAAAGCAAGTAATATATAATGCTTGTGGAATGAATGTTTGTAGTTTTTCTGGAAAATTAAGAATTGTGAATTTCCAAAAATTATTAATTGCACAGAAAACAAAACTGATATTTTGTTTCTACATTTCCTGACACCGTCAGGTGTTAATCCTGACACCGTCAGGTTGTCCTTACAAAAACTGGTCTACTGCGTTTTTCTGGAAAAATTCTGAAAACATTACCTCTTTAAAACCTGGAAAAATTCCTGCAAAACATCCATTATGACTCGATACAAGCATTTGACTCTAACAAACACACAAATATATCAATTTCAATCATTGTAATTCTCATGTTCATGTTCTTAAAAACATATATGATCTTCTCTACACTTATCTTTTTGTAAAATACCTTTATATGTAATTAAGACGAGGTTAAAAACAAAATAAAGCTTTTTCTTAACACGAGAATAAACAACAATGAAAAAGATATATAAACACACAAATTGAAAAACAAAACAAGCAAACAATTAAGCATGGGTTGCTTCCCACGAAGTGCTCCTATTTTCCGCGTATCTTGAATGCCCATTCGAATGCCTTGACTCTTCCTTCATCACGAATATACTCGGGGCCTAACTCTAGACAAGCGGTGTAGTAAACTCAATCCTTACAATCAACCTCAAGAGCCGGAATATCATCTACATCTAATTCATCAATGCCCTTAAACTTTTTATTTTTGCAAGGCATTACATACTTAACACATTCTGTCCCATTTGAGAACTTGGCTATTCCTTTGTCTTGATCATAAATCATCATGGATTCCTCAATAAATGGTCTTCTAAGTATCACATCTCCTAGGAATCCATCAATGATGCCCTTAACATCTTCCAAGATCATGAAATCACACCTATATGTGAAATTACCTACAAAGACATGCAATTCTCTAGCTCTCCCAACATAGTTACTCAATTTCCTAGGGTAAAAGGGATCTCTCCTAGGTCCTAGCTTTTCTCTCATGATCCAATTGTAATAGAGCCTAGACATTATGTTCATGGGCACATTATTCTATGTAAGTGTGATCCCTATACAAGTATCCAATCATGCATGGTATCTTAATGTTTCTAGGGTCACCCTTTTTTATGCATGGCTCGAAAGGTGGTTGCGGGTAGTTAACTATGTTATAATGATAGGCGATTTCTTTTCCATTAGGGTATAATTTAAAATACTCATTAAGTTCCTTTTCCTCACTAGCCTCCATAATTTCTAACACTTTATAATCTCCTTCCTCAAGTTCATCATCTGAATCATCACTCGTGGTGGAATTGCTATCAATTTTTCTTCAAGAGCTTTCTCAAGTGCACTTTCAATTATCCTATTCAATTTCCTAAGCTCTCCAATTTCACTAAAGATACGAGAGCGGAGTTGGTTGGCATAGGTTCGATCAAGTGGTGGCTTTTGAAGTAGATGGTTGGGCAGAAGTGGTTGATGTGGTGGTGGATTTTTGTTTGCTGGGTTATCACCTTCCATGATGAAAAGTGACAAGGCCACGAACAAAACCACAAAGAAGGGGGATAGACTACAAGGAAGCTAATGAAAAATAGAAAAAAAGCTCACTTGATAGGAATCAAGCGAGTAGGCCTAAACGAGATAGAAGTTTAACTAGCTATTCTATTCCCCGGCAGCGGCGCAAGAAACTTGATGCATGGGTTCGGGTCGAGAAAACCTCCTTTTCTACGAGCAAGCTTTTCAACTCTCTAGGCAGTGAACCTAATCGTTGTAGTGTAGTATGGGGTAAGCCTCGGGGATTGATTTCATTCTCTAGGGGAACAGGAATGCTAGAAAGAAATATATGATGAGAAGGTTAGGTTGAGGATGATTCTTTTTATTCTTTTATATGTTTTTTAGAAAGCAAAGTTAAAATCTCGGGGTATATTATTGGGGGGGTGGTACTTCTACTGATTTTACTACTTAACTAATTATCTAATTATCTAATTAACATGTGGATAGTTTATGCTAAATGAGGTGTGCTCGTATGATGATTAAAGATGTGTTCACTTAGATACCATTACTCCCTAGTTATCTTTTATTGGTCGGTTGAATTGTCACTTCCTTTATCTTAATTGGTGTGTTGTATTATGATCCGTGCCAAACCGTCAAGTTTTCTCACACAAACCGGCCACTTGTGAATGGCCGACCGTAAGAAACTTAAAACGGTTCAGAAACGAATGCAATGAAGATCTGGGGAGTATAGTGTTTCCCCGGGTCGTTATGTCCCAGCGAGCTATGCGAAGAATCACCAAACGTATAGTGATCGAGAGATTTGAACGGGAAAGAGGATTGATTTATGAACAATTATAACTAAAGAAAAAGTCTATAAATTACAAAGGCTTAAATGCAAATTAAAGAAAATTAAAAAGATAAAAAATATTAAATAAACGCTATCACTATTTTTAAAATTATATTTTTCTATGATTTATAAAACAAAAATAACTTAAATAAACTATTTTAATTAAAACGTAAACTTAAATTATCTAAAAACGTCACTTAAAATGAAAACGAGCGTTATTTATAAAAATTACGCGAGTGCGCAAGCAAAAACGTAAAATTTGTGAACTAAAAGTCCTACGAGTGTAAAAACAATTTTCTTACTTACTATATGACAAAAGAAAATTTTAGGAAAAAGCGGAATATTTTTTTGAGTTTTATATTATTTATTACGAATTAAAAACTATTCTAGACTAAATTAATCATTAAAAATACTAAACGTTTTTAGAAAAATATGAAAAATTCACAGAAACTACTTTGAACAATGCTGAATCTAGGAAAAATTAAAAAGCTTGGTGGTTGTTTTGTGAAATAAGCTCAAAATAAGCTAAAGAAGCTTAAAAGCTAAAACTGCCAAACGCCCTTAAGTAATAAATGATGCAAAGTTTAAACGAAAGAAGTCCCAAGGGCGCTGGTCATACAGGTACACACAAACGCTCTCATAAGGGAGAGGTCTCAGGTTCGACCCCTGCCTCTCCCTTTTTGCAAAATTATTTTTTTTTTCTTGATTTTTCTTTTTACATTTTGCTTATAAGACCAAAATAAGACTTTTTTGTAAAAACTCTTTTTGTCAAACACTTGGAATAAGCAGTTTGAACTGCTTATTTCCTCCAGTTGTGGACAGATAAGCTAACCAAACACCCCTTAGGCAGTTTTAAGCACAAAGAAAACTATGATAAGCAGTTAGACTTAGGAATAAGCTAAAACATATAAAAGGGAATCATGATAAGCTAGAGTACAGGAGGTAAGCACAAAAAAAGGGAAAAAATAAGCAGTTATGGGGAAATCCTAAATAAAATGGAAAATAAGCAAAAAAATGGATAAGGACTAATAAGCATTAAATAAGCTAAAAACTAGTTCACCTAATCTATATTACCTAAAAAGCACTAAGGTACCCTAGATAAGCTAATGGGAAATAGTAATAAGCACAAAATAAGCAAGAATAGCTACTGTGGAGGCTGCTGCAGTGCAGCAACTCAGGGGGCCTGTTTAAGCTTATAAATAAGCACTAAAGAAACCTCTAAATTCCTAAATAAGCTGAGCTATGTAAAGTGCATGTGGCTGAGATCTAAAAACAACAATTATACTCTAATAAAGGGCTTTTAACAAGCTAAAAAGGGAGCTGCAAAAGGCTTATGAAAGCAATTATTGGCTGAGACAGGAACCAAAAATGGTCATGGGACAGATTTTTAAAGCAATTTAAACTAAACTAAAGCTATTCTAAATGCATATAAACTAAAGATATGTTGAGTTGGGTATGTAGAGATCTAAGGAAAACAGTTATGTGAAGATTTGGACTACCAAAAAGCTGTTTAAAAAGCTCATGAACAGCAGTGATGACTGCTGTTCTGTGCATACCTCTTAAAACAGAAAACCTCTCTTTTTTTTTTGAACAAAACTTGTAAGCAAATGTTATCTAGGCTAAACAAAACTTACAAACTTACTTAGACCTTATACCACTTTGACTTTGAGAGTCAAAGTGGGTAAGAAAAAACAGGTTTGTATGACAATAAGGCAAAGCCAAACACCCCTTTGAGATACTAAAATGCATTTTAACAAAAAGGTTTAACTGAAACTTGACTAAAATGATTTAAAAACCACTGAATTCAACCAATAAACAGTTTTAGAACAGAATTAAACTGAAATCTTCTTTGACTTTTGAAAATTGACTAACTTTGACTTACGTTGACCAAAAACCAATTTTTCTTGGAAAATGGAAATTAAAGAACAAGCATTGCTTAAATTAACTTAGTTAACTTTCAAATGACTTCAATAAACTAATATCAATCGTTGGAACAGGTTAAACTTGACTTTGTAACAAGAACAAAATTGGCGGGAAAATAAAATTAGACAGAACACTGGTAA
Source organism: Chrysanthemum seticuspe (assembly GCA_019973895.1). Classification (NCBI taxonomy): domain Eukaryota; kingdom Viridiplantae; phylum Streptophyta; class Magnoliopsida; order Asterales; family Asteraceae; genus Chrysanthemum; species Chrysanthemum seticuspe. The sequence goes on from BPTQ01000003.1 coordinate 123,652,686, forward strand.
TTGCTTGCTAAAACTTGTGAACTTATACTTAAAACAACTAGTAAATTACATTAAAACTGAAACCCAGAGAGTTTGAACATTAAAACTATAAAAACGATTACAAGGAATTTAGAGCAAATGGTCTAAAAATAGTGACAGTTGCTTCTTCAGTCTTCTTTTCTCTTTTATAGTTCCCACCAGGTTTCTTTTCTCTTTTCTTGGCCATTGATTGGGTAGAAATGATCTCATCCGTTTGATCACAATTTTGGCGCCAAAACTTGCACATGGGTATTTGTGATTTGGGACAGGGGAAAGATATTACTTGTGTTTTGGAGGCTTGTGTTTGGAGGGTAGGAGTGGTTTGTGATGATGGGGGGGTGGAGTGTTGCAGGGTGTGTGATGATGGAGATGGAAGGGGTAACCCGTGAGGGCGGTATTATTTTTAAACAGTGGGTAGTTTTGGTTTATTAAACCGGGTTGGGTCGGGTTAGATATAAAGGGTGGACTGGATAAAGGTTTGTTGGGCTTGGGTAGGATTTGGTTTGGATTTAGGATTAATAATGAACCCAAGTTGTAGCTTAGGGACCATTTGTGTATATTCTGAAAATCCAAGGACCATACATGTAGATTCTGAAAAGGTTATCCAAGGTCCATTATTGACAATCTCTGATAGTGTAAGGACTGAATCTGCCAAATTGTGAAACCTGAGGGGTACTTTCTGTCAATTTCTAAAACTTCAGGGACCAAAGCTGTAATTTTCCAAAAATATTACAAGGACCAATTTTTGACAAGCTTTATTAACCAAGGGCCGTAAATAATATTTTCCATTTTTGAAATTCCCGAGGACTTGTTTTGCCAATTTTTGAAAGTTGGGGGACTGAAACTGCCAATTATGCAAATTTAGCTCATTTTTCATCTGATTTTAAACATTTTGCATTTTGAAACATATAAAATGCAATTTTGGAATATTTTTAGTATTTTGATGCATTTCTGAGCATTTTTAAACGTTTTGCAGTTCAGATTTAACTAAAAATGATGAGTATTTACACACTCATCATATTCCTATTAGTCGTAGGGGTGCCTAATTCCCTAGTTCTATGAATTGTAACTCTTCTTTAGAATACCCGGGATCGGCAAGTGCAATAGCATCTCCCCCGAATACACTATTATTACAAAGCTACAACTCATGCAATAAATACAACGATGGTCTAGGTGCACTCCTATGGGTTTTTGCTATTTAGGATGTTCAAGCTCGCAACAATGAAAGAAGAAACCAGTTTTCCTTACTGTAGCTAGCGTCTACCAATTAAAACAAGAGACAACCTAACAACAATCAATAAGTAGGTTTCATAGATCTAAGCAAACACACAAGTAATTTAGCTAGACATGTTAAACAAGCAAACATACACACAATCAATTGAACTTGGAGTAGATATAATGATAAATTGGATAAACAAACTTATCTTGATGTTTAAAATTGGGTATCGGACGCTGGAATATTGTCCAAGTCGGATTACAACTGAGTTAGGGTTTGCTCTCCAAAATTCTACCCCCCAAAATACAGAAAAATCGAATTGTATATATATATATATTTAAAAATGTAACGGCGTCACCTTTTGCTAGTGACGCCGTCAGGTAGCCGTCATTAGAGTTTCGTTTGGGCCAAGTCATCGTTGGGACGGCGTCACTTGAGATATGTGATGCCGTCAGTCTTCATGCAAGACATTGTCTGAATCATGGATCTTGGGAATCTGGTGTAGTTTTGTGAGTGACGCCTTCCAGAAATAAGGCGTGACGCCGTCAGGCTTTAGAACCAGAAATTCCGCTGAGCTGTCGCGAGCACTTTTGATCAAGTTTTCTATATAGGGACGGCGTCGCCCTTTGATTGGGACGCCGTCAGGTGTAATGAACAGCCTTGGAGTGTCTTTGATCTTGACTTTGCCATTTTCTTCATGTTTTCGCTCATTTTCGTCCAAATATGCTTCATTCCAGCATTTTGCTTCCAAAATACCTAAAAAGTGAAAAGGAACGATTTTAAGCAGTAACGGATATAAAATGTGTCGATTTAGGGCTTAAATGACCCCCTAAAACGTATATTTTAAATCCTTATCAATGATATCATCTTTGGTTCAACAAAGAAGGAGCTAAGAATTGCATTTGAGAAGTTGATGCATGATAAATTTCAGATGAGTTATATGGAAGAACTTACATTCTTCTTGGGATTTCAAGTGAAGCTGAAGAAGGATGGCATATTTATTAGTCAAGATAAATATGTTTCTGAAATTTTAAAGAAATTTTGGTTTACAGAAGTCAAGACTGCAAGCACACCAATAGAAACTCTAAATCCTTTGCTCAAGGATGAGATGGTGAAGAGTTGATGCTCATATGTTTAGGTCAATGATTGGTTCATTAATGTACCTTACATCTTCAAGACCTGATATCATGTTTGCAGTGTGTGTCTGTGATAGATACCAAGTCAATCCAAAGGCTTCAAATCTTCATGCTGTGAAAAGGATTTTTAGGTACTTAAAAGGTCAACAAAAATTGGGCCTTTGGTATCCAAAAGATTCTCCTTTTTATTTGGTGGCATATACTGATAGTGATTATACTAGAGCAAGCTTGGATATAAAGTCTACAATATGAGCTTGTCAATTCTTTGGATGTAGATTAATATCATGCCAATTAAAGAAATAGACAGTGGTTGAAAATTCCATATTATAAGCTGAAGATGTAGCTGCTTCAAGTTGTTGTGAACAAGTACTTTGGATTCAGAATCAACTACTTGATTATGGGTACAATTTTATGCAAACCAAGTTCTTTATTGACGATAACAATACTATTTGAATAATTAAAAATCCAATTTTTCATTCAAAAATAAAGCATGTAGAGATTAGAAATCATTTTATTAGAGATTGCAATGAAAGAAATTGATTCAAATGGTTAAAATCCATACTGACAAGATGTTGCAGATTTGCTTACCAAAGCTTGATGTAAGTAGATTTCAATATTTGATTGCTAGTATTGGAATGTTAAATCTTTAAAGTCTTTTATCTCTTTATGCTTTTGTAAAGTTTTGTATGAATTAGTACTGTTATTCAAGTCATTAAGAGTTTCTGCTATTGGTTATGCTTACTATTGTTAGGTATAATCAATATGGTGATCATTGTGAAAATTGTTAAGGCTTTTGTTTTCTTGGTTTTTGGAATAACATTTTGCGGGATAAGTAAAGAAAAGTGTTATATTGATGATGGACAAGCTATTTGGAATGGAATTGCAATTAACGTTGGTGACTCAAAGTTAATGCTCCTAGGAATAACTACTTCTGTTGGGTGACTATTGCTGGGTTGTTCAGGGTCTGTTTCATAAATACATTAATTGAGGGTTTAAATCATTCAATCAATCAGTTAATTGATTTCATTCTGCAATATACTCCATAATTACAAACCCTAAATCATTTTTATCATCTAATCTCAAAACCCAACACAAATGATGAGTCTAAAGTTTGATGATTCACACAATATGGTCGCGTTCTTATCCAAACCCACAGAAAAGTGATGGATTTGAATGGATAGTGGATTTTCTAAATGCACATCCTATACAGTATGCGTTAACTATCAATCCCACTATATATGTTTCCTGCAATGAACAGTTCTGGTCTACTGCCGTGGCCAAAAATATCAATGAGGAAGTATAGTTACATGCCCTAGTAGATGTCAAGGAGATAATCATCATTGAATCATCTGTTAGAAAAAAGAGATCTTCAAGTAGCAGATGAGGAAGATATTGATTGTTTTCCTAATTCTTCCATTTTTGAACAACTTACATTCATGGGATATGAGAAAATTTCAAAAAAACTAACTTTTTATAAAGCGTTCTTCTCCCAAAATGGAAATTTCTAATTCATACTATTTTACATTGTCTAAGTTCAAAGACTACTGCCTGGAATGAGTTTAGTAGTACTATGGCATCTGCCATTATCTGCTTAGCTACAAACCAGAAGTTTAATTTTTCAAAATTGATTTTTGATAGTATGGTTAGGAACTTGGATACTTTGTTTGGAAAAAATTTAATGTATCCAAGGTTTTTACAAGTATTTTTGGACAAATATTTTGTTGAGAAGCCAACTCATAAGAGATTATATATTGCACCCTCTCATACTAAAAATATTTTTTCAAATATGAGAAGGATAGGCAAAGGTTTTTTTGGTAAAGTAACATCTTGATTTCCAACAATGGTGGTACAAAACCAACCACAAATGGGTGAAGGTTCAGCCATTCCCACTGATCCCCAACACACATCCACCATTTTAAAACCCTCCACATCTCAACCTTAAAAGCCTCAAAAACCTAGGAAGCCTAAAAGAAAGGACACTCGGATACCTCAGGCTAGTGCCACTACTGCTTCTAGCTTAGAAGTAAAGCAGGACAATGGCAACATAACTAAGACCCAATCCAAGACAACATCTAATGAATCGAGTTTCCCATGAGCTAATTCAGGTGGTGGTCCCTGGTGCCAAGAAACCATGGGGGATACAATTGCTCGACTAGGTTTGTGAATGTATCTAAACAATCCAATGATTCACTGCTCGCAAGAGGTAACACACTTTGAAGTGATGAGGATAGCATGAAACTAAATGAATTGATGGCATTATGTACCAATTTACAAAACCAGGCTCTTGATTTGAAGAAGACAACATCCTCTCAGCAAACTCATATTACAAGTTTGAAGAAGAGGGTAAAGAAACTTAAACAGAAGAAGAGGTCCAGAACTCATAGGCTGAAGAGATTATACAAAATTGGTGCTACATCTAGGGTAGAATTCTGTAAGATATAACTTTTCACATACACATCAAACCATAACACAAGGTGGCGTATAAGATGGAATTCTAGAGAGAGAAAGTTAGAGGTTTAGGGAACTTAGTGAGAGAAAGTGAAAGATATTATTATGAGCTCCAACTCTCTACCTTGGGAGGTAGAGAGTATTTATAGTCTTACATAAATCGCCACACTTTGGGCTGTGGATCAGGCATACAGTGGGTAAAGACCCGTCCGTCCTCCACGGTGTTACATAACTAAATTACTACTTAACTTAAAAGAACTACGACTACGAGCTTTCTAACGATTACATATACTTGAGGTGACCGACTCTTTAATACCGGGAATTTCTAATTCCTAACAATCTCCCCCTAAGGGAGGTCACCTCAAACATGTACCAATATTACATAGAATACAAATAGATATAACATTAACAATTGATCTAGTATTCTTGATGTAGTCCTTTGCTCCTGAGCTCGTAGTCATTGATTCTTCACATTGCATGTTTGGTTATTCCAAGTGGAGGTCTTTTACTGATCCACGTGATGATAAGTTTGAGCCATCTTTGGAGATCATCAGCTATCAACAATCTCTGAGACATCCATTGTGGTGTTGTGACTTTGGGACCGACATGCTCACATTCTGGATCATGAAATCTTCACATCAGAGTAGCGGAAGCTTTTGTTGAATCATGATATTGGCAGCAGCGTAGCAGAAGCATGGAGTGAAAATATCAGAGTCATTGATGCACTAATCATGATTTCTTTTGAGTTGAATGTGTTAAGTGAGCATGTGGCTGTGGATTGACCGCTTCATTCTGATCAGCTGCAAACGTCGGGCGTACCTGCATGTCCATGCGGGCTGCAAACGTCGACTAGTCTTACTTCGCCAGTTAGGTGTCGGTGTACGAGTGAATTGTGTAAGTTGAGTTTTCTTTAGTACTAATCACGTAGTTACTGAGACTATAAAAGTGAGGTACGAAGACGATGCGACGA